>ML789328.1:167834-210447 GCA_009831015.1 Picea engelmannii
TGGTTATTTTTATTTTTTTTTATGGAAAAATGGATTATTTTTTATTGGTTATTTTTTCAATTTATTTTTTTAATGAAATTTTTTATCCAAAAATAAAATCATAACTTCTATTTCACTAAAGAAATAATTACATTCAGTAGGCACTGTGTCCAAAAATGAATTAATTTTCATTTGTTGTTTTTTCGATTTACTTTTTTAATGCAATTTTTTTCTGTAAAAAAAAAGATCATAACTTCTATTTTACTAAAGAAATAATTACATTCCATAGGAATTCAGGGCACAAAGAGGCTTTCTATTAATATAAATTTATTAAAAATAATAATTAATTAATTTTCAGCTACCATCACTTTTGATTTAAGAGTCAATTTCAAGGTTTTTTTGGCAATGGTATATGTTGTCAAGGTCACAGTTCAAGTCAAGTTATAGTTTTAACTCCAAAAAATAAATTTGGTTATATTGATAGCATCACTTTTTGATTGAAGGGTCAATTTTAAGGTTTTGTCATGTTGTAAAGGCTATGATTTCAAACATTTCACAATTTTAGTGATCCCCCCCCAAAAAAAGGGTGCCACTAGTAGCACCACTTTTTTATTCGGAGGTAAAAATAACCACTGAATATGACCTATAAAAAAATTACAACTCTTGAGAGTTGTCATTAAGTTGGTAACTTTGTTCATGATCCATATAGAGAGGCATACACAGAAGATGAGGACTTCAAGAAGTGTTTCAACAACTACATGGCCAAATTCATATAGAAGAAGGTGATGGAAAGGATGAATATCATTTATAGAATGGGTTAGTATATAAGATTGAAGAAATTTGTGTCCCTAAAGATGAATTCTTACAACTTATCAAAGAGGATCACACCTCCAAAGTTGCAAGACAATTTGGTGTTGGGAGGACAATTCCCAACTTACAGAGGTATGTCTAATATCCCAGAATGTAAGAAGATGTAGAATGGTATATTAGAGGATGTATACTTTATTGTACCAACAATCCCATTAATAGAAAGCAAGGTATATACCATTCCTTCCCTATACCCACTCGACCTTGGGACATGACTATATATTTCTGGTATTTGACACGTTTAGTAAGATGTGCATTCTCATGCCTTGTAAAAATACCATCAAAGGACAAGAAGCAACACAAATGTTATTTGAACAGGTATGGCTGCACTTTATGATAGCAAGGAGCATCATCTTATAAAGGGATAACAAGGAGCATCATCTTAGACATGGATACCATATTTGTCAGTACATATTGGACTACATTTTTGGAGAACATGGACACTAACTTGAAGTTATCTACAAAATTCCATCCACCGACAAATGGGTTGATAGAAGTAGTCAACAAGAGTTTGGTGCAACGCTTGAGGGGTTACAATGAAAAACATCTGAAGAAATGAGATGAAAATATAATATACATACACCCCTCTTATAATAGAGTACTCCACACTTTTACTTGTAAGTCACATTTTGAAACTTGATTTGGATATTTGACACCTTCACGTTTGGATGTTGTATATGGAAAACATGGAGGAGTAAGGGAGGAACTCACGGGAGATGCATTGAGAGAAGATAATTTTTTTGAAAGGATTAGACAAATCCATTTCCATGTACAAGAGATGTTGAAGAAGTCACAGGAAAAATATAAGGCTAGAAATGATCAACATAGAACCAAGAAGTCACTCAAAATGGGAGATAACACCTACAAACTTAGTCTATCCCCATACATGCACATTTACTCAGTAATGAATGTGGAGAATCTCAAACTCTATGAAATTTCCATGTTGGATTAAGAGGAGGAGTAGGTTCTACCTTCCATAGAGGATTTAACACCATATGCTCAGGCAGAGTTGGCATATGACATAGTTTTTCAAAATAGTTCCATCACTACAAGATAAGGGAACCATGAACTTTGGCATATTGGGTTGAAAGGACAACTTCCAAACAAAGAAATGTGGGACTCTAGGGAGAAGATCGATGAAAACTTTCCTGACCTCATTCAGTAAATATTTTGGGGACAAAAGGCCTCCCTAAATGGGGAGGTATGATCCAAATTGGATCATTGTATTATTTTCCATCTATATCAATGTTTTCAAAGTGGAAAAACTTGAGGAATCAAATTGGATGTTCATTTTAATGGCATGTCCCAATTTGGAAAATTGGGGTTCGAAACCTTCTCGATCCATCTTGAGATATCAAATGGAATTTTCTAGGCTCAATACTTTCCTAAATTTAGCTATGAACCCATAATACTAGTGTAAAAATTAATACCTTTTAAATGGCGGAACAATCATTTCAATCATATCTCATATGGAAAAGTTATGCCTCCCTCAATTTGACCTACTATGTTGACCACCATGGTACGATTGGATTCCAGGTCAGCCCTATTACTCACACATATGGAGCTAGAAATGTCTGGTATTTAAATAATATTCTATAAGGTCCAAATAATTATCACAATTAAGGGTTGAGGAAGTCCAAATCCTACCCCTAGATGGCCATCAGGCGATGTTAAGTACTAGGCCACTAGGAGGAGAAGAGGTTCCATTATTTAGCATTGTATTTGTTCCATAGTTGAGAAGATCACCTAAGAGTGGTATTTTGAGAGCATGACATAGGAGGAGAGATTTTCTAGTAACCATATAGGCCAGATTTTCAAAGGAAATGCCACAGAGAGAACCTCTTTCATTGTACTTGGATTTGAAGAAAAGAGAGAAGAGTAGCCTCGCCTTCTAGCTGGGTCTTATCATGTATTAGGTTTCCCATGTTATACCTTCATTTATTTTTGGATGATGTGTGAGTATTTATTTTTGTTCTGTGTTTCTCACATTTAATCTATTCCATACGTTTTAAGCAGAAAAACAAAAATTAAAAATAACATGAGATCTATAGGAAATTAAATTTCATAGTAAATATTTTAGTATTTTATTAGATCTGTTGTGATGAAGAATCTAGTGGAATATCCATGACAGTTTACATATTAGTTATAATTTTGTAGGATATAATCACCTCCAACATTCTCATATATAAGATACCCTCCACCATCACCAAATTTCTCGTTGCATTTTCCATTTATGCATGTGATCATCTATTTTTATGCATTATTTTCTCTCTATTTTGACTATGTATCGATCATGAATTCATATATCACGCTATGAGGTATTTAGGAAGGGATATAGATGATGTTTTTCCAAAAAAACATATTTAGTCCTCTCTCAATTTTTTATATTTGAATTGGCATCCATGTCTTGTAAATGTGGTTGGTCAATATGAAGGTGTGAGATCACAAGCTATGCCCAATAATAGTTCTTTTAAATGAGGTTCCATATTGACCATCTTTTACACCTTTGTTACCTCTTTTCTTGTTCCTTATTATTAATGCTAACCTGGGAAAGTGTTTTGACATTAAAAGATTCTAATTTGATCATTTAGATCATAGAATATTTTAAAACCTTCAACATTGGATGCACTTGAAATTAGGGTGTGGATCTATATGCCTTATTGTTACATTTACTATAAATTTGGACTATGTTTTAGAGTCTTGGTGATGATATAATACATAGATAATTAAAACCATGATGCATTCAAATAATATATGCATTTCAAACAACCTTACTACCTATGCTGACATTATTAATGTGTTATGTTGTTCCAATGAGTGGTAGGTAGAACTATTTATATGTATCCAAAAATAAGCAATCAAATATCACAATAAAATAAGAAGAAAATGAATAAAGAGAGTGTATCCATGTAAATAGAGCACAAGTATCCCAAGACGTTAGTTTAACTAGACACTTCAAATTAGGAGAAGTGTCTAATTACACTCAATGGAGTGGGCTATTTCAAAAGTTTAGAGAAGCGATGTATCCCACCCTACCCATATTAATTGATATAGTTGATGATGAGGATAAGGATGTATATGTATTCCCTAATATTAGAATCTCGAACCTACATAATGTGGCTACAATACCAACTACTTTTCCATGTACAAACATGACTAAGGGGGAGTTCACGAAGTTTATGGATGAAACATTTGCAATGAGGTGCGAAGGAACGTGCACATGTAGGAATGTGTGCACATTTATAGAAACACACACACATTCTCAATCCTACGACCTCAGTAGTCATTGAATATGCATGTGTTCTTAGATTGTTTATGAATGTGCATGTGTTCCTGAAAAACAACATATTCAAGAATGTGTACGTGTTCTTAAAAGAAATAGAAACGAAAATAATGCATGGGTGCTTTAGGAATGCGCATGCATTCCTAAATCACATGTGTTTGATTAGTAATACAAACATGTACAAATTCTTGTTAACACAAAATATCCCTCTTTCTCCATCTCCCCCCCATCTCTCTGATCCAGATTATTTTCGGCACGAAATGAGTGTGGAGATATAATAAAGAAATGTACATATATATCTCAGATATACAATAGTATAAGATAAATATATCAGATATGCAACCATAAACACAGAGATACAGTGATACATCATTTCTATTAATGAGGGAAATGTACAAAACTGTAGAAATACAAAGTGAAAGACTCGCTAGAATGGTGGCATCTTATCTCTAAGAAGAGATGTGACAACTACTCACATTCAGAAGAATATAATTACAATGAGGCTCTAAATTCCTTTTAACATAAATAAAATACAAAACCCTAACCCCGGAAGATGAAAAGACAACAGTTTTGTGGACCTCGTTTTGGGTAGTTTGGTGTATCAACTGCCCCAGGTGTAACTTTGGAATACGATCTCCATTTGGGGTGCATGATAGTTCGTTGGAAAGGAATCATCAAGGAGATTCATTTTTTGGGATAAATCAGAGCCCTCATATTTCATTGAGGTTCTTGATCCTGAAAAAATTTCATTTGGGCCTTCAAAATGGCCCTAGAAGTTGAGGAACAAAAATACTGCTAAAAATAGTAAATTGCCAAAAGACCATTTTGAACTAGTTGGAATAGATGGGTGGCCACTGATATCCACCTGGATCAATCCTCCCTCCTTAATGGTATCCATTGTGTTGAGTTCCAAGGAGAGAGGGAAAATCGTTTGTTGAATATCCATCTTGATGAGTTGCTTGCCTTGCTGGAGAAGTTGAGTTGCTTAGCTTGTTGAAGGTTGTCACGAACCTATTGTTGGTGGTGTTGATTATGTTCGACCAATCATCCTACATGATATGACTGTGTGCAGAAGGAATATTTTCTCTTTGCTACAATCTTGTCGACTTGCTTTTGTAGGATAGAAGGTGCTTGGGCTGAGGCTATAGTGGTTGCAGCTTCCTTCTGTTCACCTTTTGAATAGATTGTGAAGAAGTTAAATTTTGTAGTATGAGATACTACCTTGTGGCACTATCTAGGTAGGAAAACATTTGGAACTACCTATTGTATCGTGTAGAGATGACCCCCTATAGTAACAATGACACTACAAGGTTGAGACTCATAAATATCACGACTCTTCCACATATATGACTAGCCCAAGAGAACATCATAAACATCCCATAGGGAAACATCACATAATACCTCATCCTTGAAGGGATAAATTCCATATGAAAATCGACACTGTTGGCTGACATTGAGATCTCGTCCATGGAGAAGCCACTTGATGTTGTATGGTTGTGGGTGTTGTGTTGTCGAAAATCCCAATTGTTTGATGACCTCTGCTAAGATGATGTTATTTTGGATTCCTCTATCAAGAATAAAATACAGTAGGGTCCCCTTCACCCACATCTGTGAATGAAAAAGGCACTCCCCCTCTTTAGGATGTGTTGGTTCTTCTGGTTTAATTGTTGTGGTCGCGACAGTAGTTGTGGGGTCTGTGTCAATGATCTATATTTTCCTATTATTTTATGACTAAGGGTTTGGCTCCTTGTATTTGATCTCGGTCACCAATGATTTTTTTTAGCGACATTCATCAGTGTTGTTCCAGGGGATTTTGTGGAAATCACACCACTTTCTAGTGTCCTTCTTCATCTTCCTGTGACCCTTCTTTTCTTGTGGATTAGACTGGTTTTTCGGGAGCCTGTTTGTTAGGGATGTATTTATCATACTTTGGTTCTTACAGATTTGTAGACCTAAACTCCCGTTTGTTCTAGTGTCTAAATTTTTTCTCGATTTTGATAACATATCGATAGGCATCAACCAATGATGAGATGTAAAGAAACTCCATTTCAGTTTGGATGTATATGTGTATATCCCAAAGGTATTTCAAAACCAAATGTCACCTAGAATATTTGATACCCATATTTTTGCGCAAGGTATGGAAGGTATTGGTGAACTATGGCACTTCTTGGCCCCTCTCTTGATGTTACATGGTCCATCTCATGTAGTGGTCTTGATAGTTACCAACATGGTAATATTGTTCCTTGATCACATCTACAAAAAAATCCCAAGTGGGCTCGACCCCATATATTCCAAAATCCTATGTGGAAATTGTATCCCAATAAGTTTCCCACCAATATATTAAATGGGGGAGAGACTTAAGGAGTGCGAAGGTGAACTTTTCCCTGTTAGAGAAATTGTGAACAAAGAAATAACCTTCTAGCATATTTAACCATTTCTCTAGGGAATCTCCATCTATCTATCCATCAGATATAGGAATATAAAATTAACTTGTACCTTGAAAGGAGAGGTGCCTCCAAAGTGGCTTCTTAATGAAGACATGTCGGTTGTTTTCGGTAGGCATTGAAGGATGTGGGAAAAAATATCCATCATTTTGTCCCTTTGTCGTGTGAGATCTTTCTCAAGAAACAAATTAATATAATCGTCTTCTCTATCATTTTTCTTTTATTTTTCCATGTATATTTACTTGGGAATGAGAAAGAAATTTTCTTCAAGAGAGACAAGCTCAAGACCTAAATTTCTATACTCAGACCTCGTCGAGGACATGCACTAAAAAAACGATCAAGAGCACCCTGATCTGATACCACTGATCCAGATTATTTTTGAAACAAAATGACAGAAGATATATAATAAAGAAATGTGTAGAGATATCTCATATTTCCAATAATATAATAGAAATATATTAGATAAGCAACCATAAACATAGAGATACAATAATACACAATTTATATTAATGAGTGAAATGTACAAAACTGTAGAAATACAGAGTGAAAGACTTTCTAGAATAGTGAAAACTTATCTTTGAGAAGAGATGTGAAAGATACTGACATTTGCAAGAGGATGATTACAATTATATTCTAAAGTTATTTTTAACATAAAAAAATCCAAAACCCTAACCTCGGATATGAAAATCCAACAGTCTTGTAGACCCCATTTTGGGTAGTTTGGTGTATCAACTTCCCGAGGGAATAACTTTGGAATACAATCTCCATTTTGGGTGAACGATAGCTCTTTGGAAAGGTATCATCGAGGAGATTAATTTTGGGGAATCAATAAGAGCCATTATATTCAATTAGGGTGATATATCCCAAGAAAACTTCATTTATTCCTTCAAAATGGCCATGGAAGTTTAAGAACAGAAAAACTGCTAAACATAGTAAATTTCTAGAAGACCATTTTGGGCCAGTTGGAATAGGTGGGTGGCCACCGATATCCACCTAGATCAATATCCCTCCACCTCTTCCCCCCCTCTTTCCCTCCCTTTATCTTCCTCTCTCTCTCTCCAACCTCTATATCCCTCTCTCTCACTCGCTATATCCCCCTCCCTCTCTCCCTCTCCCTTTCTCTTTGCTCCCTATTACTTTCTATTCTTGTTTCCCTCTTCATATATCTCTCCCCCATTTATCCTTCCTTATCTCTCCCTCTCTCTCTCTCTCTCGATCCCACTCACTCTCTTTTTCTACTTTCCACCTTATTCCCTCTCTCATCCTCTGATTGTCTCTCTCTCCCTCCCTCCCTCGATCCCTCCCTCAATCCACCCCCCTCTCTCTAATTCTCTCTCTTTTTATCTCTCCCCTCCCACTACCCCTCCCCCTATCTCTCTCCCAACCTTATCTCCCTCTCCACCCATCTCTTTTTCTCCCCCTTCCCCCCTCTCCCTTTCCTTCACTCTCCCTCTCTTCCCCTCTCTCCCCCACTCTCTCTCTTTCTCTCCTAGTTTATCTTTCCTTCCCTATTTCCCTCTCTTTCTCCTTCTCTATACCTATATCTCTTTAACTCCCTCTCTCTCATGATACCTTTATCTCATGTTTTTCCTCTCCCTCTGTCTCCCTGCCTCCCTCTCTCTCTCTCGCTAGCCCCCCCTCTCTCTCTGTATTGCTCATTGAATCTCTCCCCGCATTTCCTCCCCTCTCTCTCCCCTACTCTCCCCCTTCTTTCTCTTACCTATCTCTTCCTACCACTCTCTCTTTTCCCCCTCCCTCTCTCTTTATCCATATCATATCTACCTCTCTCCCCCCCTCTCTCTCCTACATTTACCCCTCTCTCCTTCTCCCCATCCCTTTATCTCTTCCTCTCTCTTTGTCCCTCACAACCTATATCTCTCTATATATCTATCTATCTATCTATCTATATATATATATATATATATATATATATATATATATATATATATATATATATATCTCCCTTTCTCTCACTCTACCCCTCTATCCATCCATCCCTCTATATTCCACTCTCTCTTTAACCTCTTTCTCTCTCACTTTCTCACTTTCTTACTCACGTTTTATTTCCCCCTCTCCCTTTCACTCTAGCCTATCTAATCCTCTCTCCCTCTCTCCCTCTATCTCTCCCCACATCTTCCCATCATCTCTCTATTTACCTCTCTCCCTCTCCCTTCCTCTATTTTTCTCTACCCCTCCCTCCCTCACCCCCAACTACAACACTCTCTCTCCCTCCCTTTTTCTATCCTTCCCTTTGTTTATCTCTCTCTCACACTCTCTCCCTCTCCCTCCCCTCCCCTCCCTTTCTCTTACCTATCTCTTCCTTCCCCTCTCTCCCCCCTATCTCTCTTTACCTCTCTTTCATTGTCTCCTCCCATCCATATCTCTCCCTTTCTGCATCCCCCCACTCTCTCTCCATCCCTCATCTGTCTCTCTCTACCCCTCTCTCTCTATCTCCCTTACACAACTTGTAACATTTCTCGTTGCCAAAATTAATCACATGCTCTGATAAGAACAATTCAAAATAATCCATCTTATTACTGAACAATTATATTATAGAATATACTGCGTACATTCTACTATAACATAAGTCCACATAGTATCACTTGAGGTAATGCACTTAGCCAAAGCTAGAGTCGCATGACACAACTTATAATCAGCGGAAGCAACTCAATAATTGTGCACACCAACATATTGAACACACAGTACAACTATGAACACAACCATCTCGACATCATACACTAATCCTGATTTTCTTATGCATGGGATCTAATTCCATCCATGCACACATAAATTATGTTATCACCATAACAATTTTCAGATAGGATCCATGTCTCATAATTTTAGCAAAGAACTACATCGCTATGGAAGCGTGATAGTTTGGAGGATAAGGACTCATATGGCGGCACGTGGACAGATATAGCAGAGGCGCAAAAGGTAGGACCCGACAGACCATAGATTTTGAAGCGACCTAGATCAACGGAAAAGACCCATATCGGGCAGTGAAATAGCACGAGGTTTGATTATGTGAGGGATGGCTGGGGAAAATACCATGGTTTTTTTTCATGGGCGCATGGCGCATCTAGAGGTACATCTGGGAGAAAATCGCTCTACCTAAAACTGTTCTTTCCAACCCCCGATATTGGAAGTTACTAAGGCCCGGCGGACCGTAGATCGACGGTCGAGACACATATTGGGAATTTAAGTAGCGAGGAGGATAACCTTTCAAAGGCGAGCTGGGGAAAATACAATGGTTTCATTTCTTCGAAGCGTGCCCCCCTAGAGGCACATCGGGGCGAAAAGAGGTCTACTAAAAATTGTTTTCTCAAATCCCTGATATCGATAGGCGCATATAAAAGGAGGGCCGCCAACATTATTTTATGATATTTTGAATCAATCAAATGTTAAAAAATTGGAACAAATCATCGATTCAAAACTCAAGATCAAAATTGGATTAGTTTCGTGTTTTATTCACCGCTTAACATGTATTTTTCATCATGGCCGCTAACCCTATCATTTTATCTGTAACTGAGCAAGACCTTGTCTCTAGAGAAGAAGCCCTAATTGACAGGGAATTAGATGTTTTTGACACATAAATCACAGTCTCACCTATTTACATGTCCATATCGAATTTGTTAGACAATGTTGGAAAACGGATACCCTTCCTCGAAGTGGCCCAAGCCTCCATCACCCCTTACATCATAGAAGTAGTTTTCCCTTTCCATGATTTCATAAGCTGGTGTGTCGAGCAGTATTCACAGGAAGAAAAGGTGGTTTTGAATAAGTTAGGGTTAGAGGTTTTATGTGAAATAGATAGTCTATCACTTCGACACACCCTCAGTATAACAAAGTTTTCCCCCTTAGTGTCAGAGCCCTTCGAGGAAGAGAAAATGATCACAGTCTACAGAGAATGATCCTCAAAATTAAAAACCTTGTTTTTGCACACCAGTGTCAAACCCGAACACCATTCTAGTGGGCTTGTTCCCTTCTTAGTCAAATTTTAGGGTTGGATAACAACAAGTTTGTAGTAGAAGTCATGTTGGGTTTCGTGTTGACCTTTTTTATGTCAAAGTCTAGTAATTTGGTTTGTATCAGTTTTGACAGGTTCATCATTGATAATATGCATCAACAGATGGTAAATTTCAATTCATTGATACACTTCAGATACTACTCGCACTTGTTGAGAATGTTCCTAGAATCGAACAAGACCGAATTCCCTGAAACTGCATTCATCTCAACTGAATGTAAAAGGATCGCCATGCTTATTTTCATCAATAACATCATGTCCAGGGTTCACAGTCTTATCTTCGACACGTACCTACCAAGGGTTCTAGAAGAAATGAAAATATTTTTACAACCAAATCTAGAGAGTAGGGTGGGAGATTGGATGTTGTTCATATAATATATTGTGATATGGGTATATGGATATAAAGAAGGACCTTACCTTTTACCAGTATTTTTGACCCCCGTAATATTTTCCTTAGAGTTCACATACAAAGGATCATTTCAGAGATAGAGCATTTTCTGAAAGCACACAAGGAATCTAACTTAAAATTTTCCTTTCATGGTAGGACCCTTTGTAGTAAAGAATAGGTCCTATTTACCTCAAATCCTATACAAACTTAGTGAATTTAGGTTTACACATTTACAAGGGAGGAAATATGATCCACATCAGATCATATCATAGAGAAGATTGATGAGCAGACAGGGCCCCTACGAACATGAGCATGTTGAAGGATTTGATAAGATGGCTAATCTGGAAACCTGTGCAATTATGGAGGTCACTTTGCAACTTGATCAAATAAAACAAGTAGAAACAACCCATCATCAGACCCCAACATAGAAACCTTTCCCTAGGTTGGTTGTGAAAGATCCAAAGATGAGTTTTTATAATAAGAGGAGCATTTCAAAGGCACTGGATGCTAGTAGTCAACAAAATATTCTCAAGAAAATGAAAATTACACCATCCTCTCAAGTGGTGGACCTGGAAGAAGAAGAAACTAAAGATAAAATGAGCATGGATATGGTGGACGGTGCAACCAATAATGAAGAAGATGGTACAGGAAGCATGCCATAAAGTGAAAGAAACACAATGGTTTTTAGCAGCAAGAAACATATACTTAGCAAGACACCTGGGGAAGTCTATCAATCCAAAGAGGACTTGATGAACCAGTATTCTATGAAGGGAAGTATGGCCAACAATGAAATAAGAGAATTGTTTTCTGAAGTAGAGAATATCTCCTAGCATAAGACTTCCCTATTCTCAGTCAGAGATGTGGAAAGAAAGACGTTTAATATAGCAATAGAAAATGATGATAAAGTGTATGAAATCAAGATGCATTATGAGAATATTGGTGCCCCAAACAAAGTAAAGTTTCAAAGGAATTCCAATGACATGCTATATTCAGACTACCTAAGTTTGAGTCTGAAAGTTTCAAGATTGACAACACATGCACTCAAATAGATGGGCAATTGAAACAGGAAAAAGCATCCAACAAAGCTTGCAAACAAAGGTCAAAATATTGGAAACTTAAGGCCCTAAAAGAGTAAAGGCTTATTTAGATGAGAAAGATAAGATTATCTAAAGCCTAAAGAAGAAGTTGAAGATGTCCTCTATAGAACATCCACAGACAGCAGAGCTAGTTGCTTTAGAGAAGGAAAGGGAGACATTTAGACAAGAGGCACTAACTTACAAAGCTAAAGTGTTGCAGCTAGAAAAAGAGAAAGAGAATTGGTCAAAAGAACAGGTAGCAATATCATATATGGTTGTCATTGTACCTACTAAAATAGAGGCTAGATCAAGCATTGAAGGGTTAGTTCAGGCTATGTCCCAGGTAAGTTTAAAGATAGGGGAGATCAAAGGCCTCAAAGAGGTCATAGAAAAGATGAAACAAGAGATGAAAGTAAAAGATGAGAATATGTCTCAACTCCAAAGACAAAATCAAGATTTGCAAGAGAGAGTAAACAAGATGAAAACGAGGTTAAAAGGAAAAACAATGTTACAGGGAGCTAAACATGTGATATGGGATGATATTGCTGCTGAGGCTACTAAATTCAGGGTTTATCTGAATTTTATAAATGACAAAGACAACGTGGCTACTACAGTCCGAAGCAGGTGTACTATTGTTAATGAAACATTAGCCAAAAAAACCTCGGAATGGGCCCAAAATGCTATTGATTTTCTGAATTCTGTGCCCACTGTTGATCTTCAGACTATTGGGGTAAAGGACATAACTATGTTGATCATCTGGGCCAGAAGGATCATTGCCAAGCACAAATTGATCAAATTGGTTCAAAACAAAGATATGCAAATGGAGCATAGTATACATGAGTTTAAGGATACATTTGAACAATTTTTTATCAAGGGCCTCCCACCATTTTGGGATGGCAAAGGTAAATTATACAATCAAGAAGACTGCAATTCTATCCTCATTCGGTGTTGAATGGACCATTCCAAATTTGAAGTTATGGAGGAGAGTCTGAAAGGCCCATGCTTGGTAGAGTATTTGCCCGCAAACTTTGAGATTTTGAATCAGTTTAAAATATTGAAGATGGGGCTACGGACTATTTAGACCTGGAGATTTTGATAAAGGAGATGATGGATTATGAGATTCCTTCCGACTCACAGTGGAAGGAAATCGTACGGCTGGACAAGACGAAATGCAGTTTCCATGGAACCAGTAAGTAACCTCCAGGTCTCACCAAACCAACAAGTTTGACAGAAGATCAGGGCAAGACAGGTGTCGTAGAGGAAGTTGAGCAGTCAGAGGAATCCATCCCTAGTTATGAAACATATTTTTGTTTAATCATTGTAAATCGGTTCATATACCAACACTGCCAGTTGAAATTATTATAATCAGTTTTAGAAGCTGAAACATTTCAGTTTCATCCATTGTAATCGAATTGTATAAATACTGGGACATTTGAATGAATTAATGTTGGAAAAAGTTCAAGATCACCCTATTGGTTGTTTCGAACTCTATTGTAACTTTCTAAATCTGAATTGAATATATATGCAAAATCTTTTGAATTCTCTATGAAAAGATTCTAATAGTGGTGATATGAGTTTTGTTTTCCTTCATTGTATGTATTTCCTGTGATCTTTTATTCCATTTTCATTTTCTCTTATTTAAATTGGAGAGTTAAAGGCCCAGAACTCATCCTATGATTCTCTTGGCTTTGTAATTTAAACTATGTGTATTTCTTCTTAACGAATTCAGAATTCATTTCAGTAATGCTCTGAAGCAGTTATCTTTTTTCTCTTTCTTCCTACACTCTACTTAAATTCAAATATAACTCAGATTCATTGCCTCACTTAGCCTTATACTCTAGAGATTTCTATTGTTTATTCATTGTTTTCATTCACTTTCATAATTTTGACTCCATAGCCCTGAGTGTTCCTCCCCTTCCTTGCCGACAACTTTATTAAAAACCCCCAAAACAAACCAAATCTAGCCACCAATTTCCAAAGAAATATCAAGTGACATGAGAGATCCCTCTCTAAGTTGAGTAGGCTAGTGCCTCAGCCCTAAATTTGGTTGAAATAGTTACCTCTTCCATTTTTCTATCATCCGGAAAAAATTTACAGAGTTCTAACATTCTGGCGTCGTTGTCGGGGACAAAATTGAAAAATCTTCGTTGGGAAAACAACTTAAAGATTTAGTTTGATCCCTGAAGGTGACAGTAGATCAAATACCTTATTGGATGAGATTATTTTTACCTTGGCAACTCTGTTACTCAGAGACCAATTGCACTACACCGTGTGAGATAGAAATCCTGGCTCCTAAGAAAATCCACACTAGGAGAAATCCAGACCTAGAAGTTGCAATCCCTGTGTCTGACACTGAAAAGCTTGTACGTAAAAGAAAATAAAGGCATGTAACCCCAGTGTTACGTCCAGACCGATATCTGTCTTTTCCCAAGGATGAAGTGATTATCCTTGAAGACCTTGAGTTTGATGTGAAATTTGAACAAGTCCTATTCAAAACTAAGTCTAAATCTTTCCTAAGTCATACCATCTTTAACGAGAAGAGATTCCAAGATTTGGTTCTAGTCGCATCTACCAGGCCTTTAGTGATCCCCTCTCAAAACCAACAACCACTCCGACCCCTCACAGCAACTATGGCAGCCATATTTTCTCCCCTCATATTGCCTGCTCAACTACATGATTTGCCTCAAGATTACAACTTAAGGATCAAACTATATGATGTTGAAGGTAACATTTCCACCCAAAATCATCTAGATTGGTTTAATGATTTCATAGAATTGGAAGAGGTGGACTTTGAATATGTGAAGATGAGGTTTTTTACACAAAGTCTTGTAGGATATGTGAGGAAGTGGTTAGAGCCCTTCCACCAGCTAGTATCACAGATTTCGAAGCCTTTGAGATGAGCTTCCTTGCAAAATGGGGGGATAAGAAAAATCACCTTCAATTGTTGACCCAATACAACAACATGAAGAGATCACCTGACGAAACAATGCAGGATTTTTCAGCCAGATTCATGAAGGTCTATAATGAAATTCATTCTGAGGTAAACCCCCCCCCTAAAACTGCTTAGCTTAGATATGTTGATTCTTTTGAAAGTGACTTTGCCTTATTATTAAGAGAATGAAGATCTAGCACATTGGATGATATGATGACCGATGCCATAGAAGTTGAAGTGAACCTAATGTCTTCATGGAATATGAAAACTAATTCTAGTAGAGACACAAACAGAAATTGGGATAAAGCACAACCTTCAACATCGCAAACATCAGAAAAAAGGTTTGAATCAATGATGAGAAACATGGACAGGATGATTGAAATAATGGCTCTAGGAAATAAGCCTAACCCTAGAGAATAGTTTGATGGTCCACCCATAAATCCTAGAAGACCATCTATTCCATAGATTAGACATGGAGAGCAGAGAAATCAAGGGAATCAGGCAAATCAAGCAGATCAGGCAAATCCGAGAAATCGGGCAAATCAGGAAAACCAAGGAAGTCAAGGAGAACATCAAATCAGGCATCTTTTCCAAAATAATTATGTGAATGAGGATTATGATGGATATTTTGAAGACAACATGAACTATTTTGATGAAAAAGAAACAGAGGTATTTTTTACCAAAGAAGAACACGAACGGTTCATGGATGCAAGTGAGATCTTTTTGCAAGATGAGGAGGAAAGGGTATCAATAGAAAGGGAATATTATGAGACAAGATTTAAAAATGCTACCATGCAATTCCAAAGACAATATAACCTTCGAAATCAGAAAGTGCCTCCAAATCCTCCAAAGGGAAATCCTACCAAAGAAGCTCATAATAATATACCTTTTTCAAGTCAAACCAAGAAAGATTCTACTGCAAAGGATTCAGCTGCAAAAGACTTTGTTGTGAAGGATTCTACTGCAAAGGGTACTGCAGAAAAGGGAAAGAAGAAAGAAGAACCCCAGAAGAAAATATTGGAGGCAAGGAAAGAAACGGTTACCAAAAATATAGAGAAAACATTGTCCTCTTTTAATTTTGAAAGTGAGATGACCAAGATCAAAATTTCGGTACCATTTAATGAATTGATTAAGAATAATGAGTACAGAAATCAAATCATCAAGATGCTTAAGATGGGACAAACCTCTGATACCCTAAACATACAAGATGATCACCCAACCATCTTATTTAGGCCAAGGGTAGAAGAAAGAAATGAAAATGAGGAAGTTCCTCCCTTTTATGTCAGTTTGAAAATCCATGACATGATTCTACAGAATGCTATGCTAGATTCTGGAGCATCGCACAATCTGATGCCCAAAGTGGTCATGAACCAATTGGGTCTTGATGTCACTAGGACTTATAAAGATTTGTTCTCCTTTGATTCAAGAAAATTAAAATTCCTTGGTATGATCAAAGACTTGGTGGTGTCTTTGGCACAAATCCCAGCAAAGAATATGTTTATGGATGTAGTGGTCACTGATATCCCTCCGAAATTTGGCATGTTGTTGTCTAGATCATGGGATGAAAAATTAAAGGGAACTCTCCCGATGGACATGTCATATGCCACTATCCATTTCCTTGGTTAGGGCAAAATATTGTACAGAGAAGTTTTTCTTAAATACATGGTCAACAAAAAATCACAGCCTAGAAATCATCCTATCTATTCAGTGGAAACTGAGTTGGAATCTTCCATTTTCTTCAATGACCTATGTTCTGAAGAAAAGGAAACATAAATCGTTATGGCTAACCAAGACATTCATGACCAATAGATAGAAGAGTTTTCAGAGCAACAAGATGATGCAGAAGACCAAATATGGAAGAGGAGTTTTGATGGGGTTTCCTACAGAGAAGGAGAAGGAGTTGGTGTTTGTATTAATCATCCCAAAGGAGACTCAAAATTATGTTCTTACAAACCTGTTTTTGAATGCATGAATAACATAACCGAATATGAGGCATTAATATTGGGGTTGAAAGTTTTAGAAGAATTGGGTGGCAAAAGAATTATTGTACATGGATAATATGAGCTAATTATAAATCAAATCAAAGGAATACACCAAGCAAAACACCCCAGATTGAGGGAATATAGGAATCTAGTACTAGAACTCCTTGAGAAATTTCCAGAATG
This sequence comes from Picea engelmannii, assembly GCA_009831015.1. NCBI lineage: Eukaryota > Viridiplantae > Streptophyta > Pinopsida > Pinales > Pinaceae > Picea > Picea engelmannii. The sequence goes on from ML789328.1 coordinate 184,993, forward strand.
TAATATTTTAGCAATTCCAAGAGAACAAAATCAGGTTGTTGATGCCCTGGCCACTTCAGCAACAGTTTTTCAAGTTCCAATTTTCCCTGAAAAAAGCTACAAGGTGGAGGTGAAGCACAGGCCAACGATACAAGACAATAGGTAGCATTGGCAAGTTTTTGAAAACGAAAAATAGATAGAAAGCTTCCTCAAGATGGAGAATGAGTTCGAGAATTTAAACATTGACGATGAATACTGTGATGATGAGGTGGATGTAGCTGCTTTCACAAAAGAAGGATATTTTGACAATCAGATTGTTGGCAGAGATATCGTTCAGCTAAAGAGTAACATCATCCCCAAAGGTCTAGTCCCGCTGGAATTTGTTTTTGATAACAATGATGTGGCAAGAAGTTCGAAGATCATAGTAAATGAAGGGGATGTGGAAGATTGAAATATTGGGACTCCAGAGGATCCAAAGATCGTGAAGCTGTCCAGAAAGCTCAGCCCTGAAGTCAAAGAGAGGTATGTCAAATTAATGAAATAATTCCCCGATGTTTTTGCTTGGAGCTATGATGAGATGAAATTTTATGATACCAGTATAATCCATCATGTTATCCCAATAAAGGAAGATCACAAACCATTCAAACAGAAATTGATAAGGATAAAACCTCTGTTGTTTCCTTTAATAGAGAAAGAAGTGAAAAAAAAATTAAAGCAAAAATCATAGTGCCCTTGAGGTTTTCCAAATGGGTAGTGAATCTGGTACCAGTTAGAAAAAAGAGTGGAGAAATCAGGTTGTGTGTGGATTTCAGGAATCTGAATAAGGTGTCTCTAAAAGACAACTACCCATTGCCTAAAATGGATCACATTTTACATAAGGTAGTGGGTTCTAAGACGATGTCAATGTTATATGGCTTCTTAGGATACAATCAGATTATGGTACACCCTGACGATCAAGAAAAGATGACATTTACCAGACCATGGGGAACGTTTATGTATGCCAAGATTCCTTTTGGTCTTATGAATGCAGGGGAAACATTTCAAATAGCTATGGACATAGCTTTTGCTGATGAAAAATACAAATTCATTGTTATCTACATTGATGCATTGCTGTGTATTCTGCCTCAGATGAAGAACACCTCAAATATCTCATAAGAGCGTTTCAAAAATGCAGAAAGTTCGGGATCTCTTTGAATCCTAAATAGTAAAATTTCACCATGGATGAAGGAAAATTCTTGGGTCACATCAATTCAAAAGAAGGGATAAAGGTAGACCCGAGCAGAGTTAAGGGGATATTGAAAATTGGCATACCCAGAAGCAATAAGGAGGTATAATCTTTCCTAGGGAAAGTGAATTTTTTGAGAATATTTATCCCAAATTTGGTTGAGATCATAAAAAACATCACCAACATGCTCAAGAAGGGAAATGAAATAAAATGGATTCTTGAAACAAGAAATTCCTTTGAAGACATCAAGGTGGCATTGGCGAGGGCTCTTATACTAGCTAGTCCCAATTTTGAGAAATATTTCATATTATTCTCTTTTGCCTCAGAACACACAATTGTAGGTGTACTACTCCATAAACATGACCAAAATTTTGAGAAGCCCATAGCATACTACAGTAAGACATTGAGGGATTCTCTTTTGAAATATGACATCATGGAGAAAAAAGAATATTCTCTGGTCAAAGAATTGAAAGAATTCAGAGTTTACATCCTACATTCTCAGACTACTGCTCATGTACCCAAAAACTCAGTGAAAGACATCCTAATCCATCCTGATCCTGAAGGAAAGAGGGGAAAATGGATTGTTGTACTATTAGAATATGACCTGGAGATTAAACCCACCAAGTTGATCAAAGGACAGGGACTTGCTAAGATGATGGCACAAACAAACTGTGAACTCTTGGGAATAAAATTCATTGCAGATATGTCAGAAAATACAACAAAAGAAGAAAAGGCGACTCCACAAATATATCGGAAGTTTCTTGACTCTACATGGTATGCAAATATCATCTTTGTGTTAAAGAATTTGCAGGCTCCTCCTGATTATAGTAAAACAAAAGATAGATTCTTGAAACTGAAGGCAGCAAAATTTTGTATAGTAAATGAATCATTGTACTGAAAGGATCCAGGGGGAATTTTATTGAGTTATTTGATAGAATAAGATGCAAAGAAAACCATGAGAGAATTCCATAAGGGTGACTATGGAGGTCATCATTACTAGAAGACAACTGTGCACAAAATTTTGAGAGATGAATTTTATTGGCCTAGCATTTTTTCCAATGTTTATAAAGAAGTCTCAAAGTGCCATGAATGTCAAATCTTCAATGGGGAAGGGAAATTGCAATCTCTTCCTTTAAAACCTATTTCAATGGAAGCTCCTTTTAGACAATGGGGCCTTGATTTTATAGGGGAAATACATACACAATCCTCATCCCAACACAAATGGATCCTGACAACAACATATTATTTTACTAAGTGGATTGAGGCAATTCCCACTAGGCAGGCAATAGATGATGTTATCATTCAATTCTTAGAAGACAATATTCTGTCTAGATTCAGATGCCCGATCAAGATTATAACAGACAATGTAGCGGCTTTCAAATCTAAGAAATTAGAAAAATTTTGCAGTGATTACAATATCACCCTTGGTCATTCTACATCATACTACCCTCAAGGGAATGGGTTGGCTGAATCTTTGAATAAAATCTTAGTCAGAATCATCAAAAAAATTTTGTAAGAAAATAAAAAGGCCTAGCACAAAAAGCTCATCCATGCACTGTGGGCTGACAGAATATCCCCAAAGAGATCCATTGCCACGTCCCCATTCCAGATCATCTATGGAACTGAAGAATTTTTTCCTACTACATTGGGGTTTTCGGTAATGAGACTGTTGCAAGAGTAAGGCGCAGAGACAAATGCCACATGAAGAAGGAAGGATGAACACATCAGTGTTCATAAGACCAAAGAAAAGGATTTCCATAATTCCCAGTTGCGCCAAGACAAGATCAAAGAGGCTTTCAATAGACATACCAAGATGGATAACTTCGAACTAGGATATTTGGTACTAAAATGGGATGCCAAAAACAAAGATAAGGGAAAACATGGGAAATTTGATCACCTATGGTTGTGCCCATTCAAAATTGCATCATACCGTGGGAGCAATGCCTACTTGTTATAGGAGAGTAATGGAGAGCTTGCTGGAAGAGGGCCTATAAAAGGGAGGTTCCTCAAGCATTACATTGTTTGAAAAATCATCACCCCACCATTCATTGTACATAATCATTTTGTGTTTTTCTTTGCGCATGAAAAAGTTGGAATAAAAGAAGCATAGTTGAAGCCCGAGGTGAAGGCCCTAATCTATGTTGGGTCAATTTTGAGTTTTTAAATAAATACCAGAAGATTCATATTACACAAATAAACCACAACCCAATGGATAGGCACTTAGTGTACAGTTCTTTTCTACCTCACAAGGAGGATAGCATCCCTAGTAGGAACCTATGTTATCACCATAACAATTTTCAGATAGGATCCAAGTCTCAGAAATTTAGCGAAAAACTACATCGCTATGGAAGTGTGATAGTTTGGAGGATAAGGTATCATATGGCGGCATGTGGACAAATATACCAGTGGTGCAAAAGGTAGGACCCAACAGACCATAGATTTTGAGGTGACCCAAATCAATGGCCAAGACCCATATCGGAAAGCGAAATAGCACAAGGTTTAATTATGTGAGGGTGGGCCGGGGAAAATAACACAATTTTGTTTTCTGGACGAGTGGCGCACCTAGAGGTACATCAACGCGAAAAGAGGTCTACCTAAAACCGTTATTTCCAAGCCCGGATATCGGAAGTTGTTGAGGCCCGACGGACTGTAGATCTTGGAGCGGCCCAGATCAACGGCCGAGACACATATCGAGCATTTAAGTAGCGTAGAGGATAATATTTTGAAGGCGGGCTGAGGAAAATACCATGGTTTCATTTCTTGGATGCATGGTGCCCCTAGAGGCACATCAGGGCGAAAATCGATCTACTCAAAATTGTTTTCTCAAATCCCCGATATCGATAGGCGCATATAAAAGGAGGGCTCGTGCCATTATTTTATGATATTTCGAAGCAATCAAATGTTCAAAAATTGGCTCAAATCATCCATTCAAAACTCAAGCTCAAAATTGCATAAGTTTCATGTTTTCTTTGCCTCTTAACAAGTATTTTTTTTCATGGTCGCTAACCCTATCATTTTATCCGTAACTGAGCAAGACTTCGTCTCTAGATAAGAATCCCTAATTGACAGGGACTCAGATGTTTTTGACAATGAAATCACAGCCTCACCCATTTCCATGTCCGGATGGAATTTGTTAGACAATGTTGGAAAACAGATACCCTTCCTCGAAGGGGCCCAATCCTCCATCACCTCTTACATCGTAGAAGTAGTTTTCCCTTTCCCTGAGTTCGTAAGCTAGTGTGCGGAGCAGTATTCGCAGGAAGAAAAGGTGATTTTGAATAAGTTAGGGTCAGAGGTTTTATGTGAAATAGATAGTCCGTCACTTCGACACACCGTCATTATACCAGAGTCTTCCCCCTTAGTGTCAGAGCCCTTCGAGGAAGAGGAAATGATCACATTCTACAAAGAATGCTCCTCAGAAGTAAAAACCCTATTTTTGCAAACCATTGTCAAGCCCGAACACCATTTTGAAAGTCTGTCATTACCTATCAATGTAAACATTATGATTATTGAGGTCGAGTGGGCTTGTTCTCTTCTTAGTAAAATTTTAGGCTTGGATATCAACAAGTTTGTAGTAGAAGCCATGCTGGGTTTCCTTTTGACCTTTTTTATGTGAGAGTCTAGTGAGTCAGTTTGTATCAGTTTTGACAGGTTCATTGCTGATAATATGTATCAACAACTGGTAAATTTCAATTCATTGAGACACTTCAGATACTACACGCACTTGTTGAGAATGTTCCTGGAATCGAACAAGACCGAATTCCCTGAAACTGCATTCATCTCAAATAAATGTAAAAGGATCACCATGCTTATTTTCATCAACAAAATCATGTCCAAGGGTTCTGGAAGAAATGAAAATCTTTTTACAACCAAATCTAGAGAGCAGGGTGGGAGATTGGATGATGTTCATAAAATATACTGTGATTTGGGTATATGGCTATCAAGAAGGACCTTACCTTTTACCAATCTTTTTGAACCCTATAATATTTTCCTTAGAGTTCACCAGACAAAGGATCATTTCAGAGATAGAGCATTTTCTGAAAGCACACAAGGCATCTAACTTAAAATTTTCTTTCATGGTAGGACCCTTTCTGGTAAAGAATAGGTCATGTTTACCTCAGATCCAATCCAAACATAGTGAATTTGGGATTACACAGTTACAAGGGAGGAAATATGATCTGCATCAGATCATATCAAAGAGAATATTGATGAGTAGACAGGGCCCCTACGAACATGAGCACGTTGAAGGATTTGATAAGCTGGCTAATTTGGAAACCTATGCAGATATGGAGGTCACTTTGCAACATGATCAGAAAAAACAAACAGAGCCAACCCCTCAGTAGAACCCGGCATAGAAACCTTCCCCTAGGTTGGTTTTCAAATCTCCAAAGAAGAGTGGTTATAATAAGAGGAGTATTTCAAAGGCACTGGGTGCCAGTAGTCAGCAAAATATTCTCAAGAAAATGAAAATTTCACCATCCTCTCAAGTGGTGGACATGGAATAAGAAGAACCTAAAGAGAAAACGATCATGGAGATGGTGGAAGGTTAAACCAAGAACGAAGAAGATGGTACAGGAAGCATGCCACAAAGTGAAAGAAGCACAAGGGTTTTCAATAGAAAGAAACATATATTTAGCAAGACACCTGGGGCAGTCTATAAATCCAAAGAGGACTTGATGAACAAGTATGTTGTGAAGGTAATTATGGCCAACAATGAAATAAGAGACTTGTTGCCTGATGTATAGAATATCTCCCAGCATACGACTTCCCTTTTCTCAGTCAGAGATGTGGAAAGAAAGACGTTTAGTATAACAATAGAAGATGATGATAAAGTGTCTAAAATCAAGATGCATTATGAGAATATTGGTGCCCCAGACAAAGTGAAGTTTCACAAGAATGCCAGTGACATGTTATATTCAGACTACCTAAGTTTCATTCTAAAAGTTTCAATATTGAAAACACATGCACTCAAATTACATGTGCAATTGAAACATTAAAAAGCATCCAGCAAAGCTTGGAAGACATAGGTCAAAATATTGGAATATGAAGGCCCTCAAGGGGTAAAGGCTTATTTAGACAAGAAATATAAGATGATCCAAAGTATAAAGAAGAAGCTAAAGATGTCCTCTACAGAACATCCACAGACAACAAAGATAACTTCTTTAGAGAAGGAAAGGGAGACATTCAGAGAAGAGGCACTAAATTACAAATCTAAAGTGTTGCAACTAGAAAAAGAGAAAGAGAATTGGTCACAAGCACAGGTAGCAACATCAAATATGGCTGTCATTATACCTACTAGTACAGAGGCTAGATCAAGCACTGAGGGGTTGGTTCAGGCTATGTCCCAGGTAAGTTTAAATACAAGGGATATCAAAGGCCTCAAAGAGGTCATAGAAAATATTAAACAAGAGATGAAAGTGAAATATGAGAAGATGGCTCAACTCTAAAAAGAGAATCAAGATTTGCAAGAGAGAGTAAACAAGTTGAAAACGAGGCTAAAAGGAAAAACAGTGTTAGAGGGAGCTAAACATGTGATCTGGGATGATATTTTTGCAAAGGCTGCTAAATTTAGGGTTTATCTGAATTTTATAAATGACAAAGACAACGTGGCTACCAAATCTCGAAGCAGGTGTACTGTTCTTAATGAAAGATTAGCCAAAAAACTCTCAGAATGGGCCCAGAAGGCTATTGATTTGCTGAATTATGTGCCCACTGCTGATCTTCAGACTATTGGGGTAAAGGACAAAACTGCGTTGATCATCTGGGCCAAAAGGATCATCTCCAAGAACAACTTTCTCAAATCGGTTCAAAACAAAGATATGCAAATCGAGAACAATATACAAGAGTTTAAGGATGCATTTGAACAATTTTTTATCAAGGGCCTCCCACCATTTTGGGATGGAAAAGATAAATTATACAATCAAGAAGACTACAATTCTCTCCTCGTTCAATGTAGAATGGATCATTCCAAATTTGAAGCTACGGAGGAGAGTCTGAAAGGCCCAAGCTTAGTAGATTATTTGGACACGGACTTTGAGATTTTGAACCAGTTTAAAATAGTGAAGATGGGGCTGTCGACTATGTCTTACGCCACGTGCATTGACCTGGAGATTTTGATAAAGGAGATGATGGATTACGATATTCCTTTTAACTCACAATGGAAGGAAATCGTACGGTTGGGAAAGATGAAATGCAGTTTCCCCGGAACCAGTAAGTAACCTCTAGGTGTCACCAAACCAGCAAGTTCGACAGAAGATTAGGGAAAGACATCTGTCGTAGAGGAAGCTGAGAAGTCAGAGGAATTCATTCCTAGTTTTGAAACGTCTTTTTTTTTAATCATTGTAAATCGGTTCATATACCGAGACTATCAGTTGAAATTATTATAATCAGTTTTAGAAGTTGAAACGTTTCAATTTCAACCATTGTAATTGAATTGTATAAATACTGGGACATTTGAATGAATTAATATTGGCAGAAGTGCAAGAGCACCCTTTTGGTTGTTTCAAACTCTATTGTAACTTTATGAAGTTGAATTGAATATATATGTAGAATTTTTTGAAGTCTCTATGAAAAGATTCTAATGGTGGTGATATGAGTTTTGTCTTCCTTCATTGTATGTATTTCCTGTGATCTTTTATTCCATTTGCATTTTCTTCTGTTTAAATTGGAGAGTTAAACACCCAGAATTCATCCTGTGATTCTCTTGGCTTAGCAATTTAAACTGTGTGTATTTCTTCTTAACGAATTCATAATTCATTTTAGTAATGCTTTGATGCAGTTATTTGTTTTCTATTTCTTCCTACACTCTACTTAAATTCAAATATAACTCAGATTCATTGCCTCATTTAGCCTTATCGTCTAGAGAGTTTTACCAGCGTTTCATTGTTTTCATTGAATTTCAGAATTTTGACTTCATAGCCCTAAGTGTTCCTCCCCTTCCTTGCCAACAACTTTATTAAAAAACCCCAAGACAAACCAAATCTAGTCACCAATTTCCAAATAAATATCAAGTGACATGAGAGAGCCCTCTCTGAGTTGACCAGGCTAGTGCCTCAGCTCTAAATCTAGTTGAAATAGTTACCTCTATCATTTGTCTATCAGCCGGACAAAATTTACAGAGTACTAACAAATTATAGCCTCTTGATGCACACATGATATCTTATTGTGCACCCAACCATTCAAATCTTACCTCAGAGACTCATGACCAATATAAAAAATAACCTAATAGGAAAGGATATCATTAACTAACATACTCATGCACAACTACAAAAACAAGATATAAGTACCATATTTATAGGTGCAAGCATTATTAAACAAAATAATATAAATTACTTATATGAGACTACATACAAGAATTAACCCATGTCAAACATAGATAAATATGCACATAATAAACAAGACAAGAACCTAAATAACACTGGTCTTTCATGAGAGTCACGATCTGTGGCCTTGAATTAGATGTTCCTCCCTACCACAGGCATTATTTCTCATAATATTTGAGCAACAAATCAGCCCTGAGCTAGGGATCGAACTTTACTAGGGAAAACAACTTCTAACGACACAATAATGTATGACTATCTATATAATTGTTAAGTCCTAGGTTCCCATTCTTGAAACTAGCCCACAGTTCCTCATTCCCCACAATCCTTTCACACCCACAGAAGTGTGCCCCTTCTCTTCTCAACAGTCCTTTGGATGCCCCACTTCCCTTCTAGGTTATGAGCAATAGCTTGAACATGAAGTCTCTGACCCCTACATCTAATGTTCATCACACCAAGGAACAACTCTTAAAAACACTCTCACCTGGAGGGAATGCTCTCAATTCTACAAACCCACTTCTCAGCAACTAATCTCTTACCCAGAGAGAATTCTCACAAGCCTAACAATATGTCCCTTCGACAATAAACTTTTATTACATCCCTGCAACTTCTTACAATATTCTCAATGCAGATAAGGTAATAATCATATTTTCCATAAAGTCCGACCTCATTCTACTCACGAGAGCTTGAAATGTGAATTCTTCCTTAATCCTTCTCTGAGTAATCATAATAATGGAATAGCCCCCAAAATACACTAAGGCCAACAATATATATTGCATGCCTTCAACCTGACAACTTTTCACCTTCAGAAGTAGCTTTAAGCCACTTCTTGACCTGTTCCCTACCATTGGTAACTTAGGACAAAAACATATCCACATTACACTTTCCATAAATATTATTAAAATATTCCCCCTTTTTCCCTTTTTTGGTGGAGTTGTCCCCCCATATATATTTGTTTGAGTCTATATGCATGTAGAGATGCAATATTATATTAATAAACATGATTATATTTACATGGATAGGTTGACTAGCCTATTTGCGTCCTAACTCACCAGCCCAATAGTCACATAGGATCTCTGGCCTCAAACCATATACAACCACACACACACACACACACACAGATATATCAAATTGTTGCACTTCTAGGTCATTACCGTGCACTTACCCAATTGCACGCAACATGGTGCAATGTGCACACTTACCCAAGTGCGGGCAACACTATGACATGTGCAACCCCTGTCTTGATAACAACTCTCCGAGAACTTACCTAGGTACACACAACACCAAAAATAGGTGTCAATGGATCACCATCCTATATATACAATTACAAAGGGTCTGGATTAGGGACATTACATTCCCCTCCCCCTTATTTATGCACTATCCTCAGTGTATCATATACACATGTTCATACAAAATTTCAAAAAAATTGAGGGATGAGGACACTTTACTCTTATATCATCCCCATGCTCCCAAGTTGCATCCTTAGGAACATACCAGGTCCATTGGGCCTTTACCAGCTCCATGACTCAATTCCGGAGCTTCTTGATTTTCCGATCCAATATGCAAACTGGTCGCACTTGAAATCCACCTTCTAGATCCACTTGAATCACATTAAAATCAATGATATTATTATCATTAAGTAGGTACTTCTTAAGAAATTACACATGGAAAACATTATGAATACACAAGGATTTAGGAAATGCAAGCATATATTCCGCAGGACCAATCCTTTCAAATATTTCAAATGGAAAATAATAGCATGCTGCAAACATAGAACAACTCCCCAACTTCAGGTAACTTCACCTATCTTTGACTTTAAAAAACATGTGATTCCCCACTTTAAACTCTCTATGGGTTCTACCTTTATCTGTGCAACTTTTCTACCTATCATGGGAAGCGTTTATATTCTACCTAATATTTACCATATTCTCCTCCATTTTTTGTAGCAAATATGACCCAAATACTACGTGGTCTATTGGGTTGTCCCAACTCACCAGCATGTTGAAATTTCTACCATAAAGTGCTTCAAATGGGCTCATCTTTAAAGATGCTTAATATCTATTGTTGTAAGAAAAATCTACCAAGTGAACACAGTCTTCCCATTTTCATGGCTTATCAATCACATACATCCTGAGCATATCTTCAATCACCTGATTTACCCTTCAGTTTTTCCATCCAACTCAGGGTGATATGTTGTGCTAAAGTTCAAACTTGTTCCAAATCCTTTGAATATACCTTTCCAAAAGTTGGAAGTGAACTTGGAATATCTGTTAGACACAATTGTCTTAGGTATACCATGAAACTTAGCAATTTCTCACATGTATATATCAACAATGTCGGTTTCCTTGTAAGTTGACTTTACTGGAACAAAATGGGCACCTTTAGTATATTTTCCACCACCACCATAATAGAATCATGTTGCTTCGCAGTCCTAGGAAAATTAGTTATAAAATCCATCATTATAACTTCCCACTTCCACTCAATAATTGACAAAGGTTGTAAAAAGCTAGCTGGATGTCTTTGCCCATCCTTGTCATTATGACATTCAAGACATCGAGCTATAAAATACACAACTTCCTTTTTCATACCTAGCCAAAAGTATTGCTTCTTGACTGTAACAATTGTCTTATGGTAACCTGGATGTCCAACATAAGGAACCTTATGCATATATAGCAATATCAGGCTTTTCAACTCTTGATCATTTGGAACATAGATTCTGCATGTATACATGAGGATCCCATCCTCTCTCAACTCATAACCTTCAAATTTATGTCGTGATATACCTTGTTGTAATTTCACCTTTATGTCCACATAACGCAAATCTACTTTAGAAACTTCCAAAATTCCGTCACACAAATCCAATTCACTCATGCTAATAACTATAACATGCATCTCATGCACCCTCCTGTTGAGTGTGTCATCCACCTTGTTATATTTTCCTCTGATATGCTTTATGTCGAATTCATACTCATTGAGGAAGTATAACCACCTAATTTTTTTGGAATTTAAACTTGGTTGTCCAAAAAAATACTTCAGACCTTAATGAGTTTCTCTCAGCTCAAATCATTTACCCATGAGATAACGTTGCCATGTCTTCAAGGAATGCACAATAGCTTCCAATTCTAAATCATGAGTAGCATAGAGACTTTCATGCTCTTTCAACTTCATTTATTTGTAGCATACGACATGTCCATTCTGACTCAGGACTCCACCAAGTCCTTCCTTGCATGCATTTGTACACACAACAAAGTATGCATCAAGATCAACAATTATCAAAATTGACACACTTGTCAACAAACTCTTCAAGTGTTGTAAAGTTCTTGCACAATCTAGAGTCCACTCAAATCGTGCACCTTTCTTCTACAGGGATGTAATCGGATGCACAATATTTTAGAATCCTTCAATAAACCTTTTGTAGTAACTCGTAAGTCCCATAAATGACCTTACATGTACAATATTTCTTGGTTTCGACCATTCCTCGATAGATTTTATCTTCACTGCATCCACAACCATTCCTTTCTTTGAAATGATATGACCCAAGTAATGAATATTCCTCTGGTAAAATGAACACTTTCTCAACCTTGAAAAAAATTGATGCTCCCTCAATACATGCAATACCATCCTCAAGTGATTCTCATGTTCCTCTTCATACTTTGAGCAAATAATAATGTCATCAAAAAATACGATGATGAATTTATCCAAATAACTTCTAGAAACTCCATTCATTAAACATATGGAGATAGTTGGTGCATTCGACAACCAAAATGGCACCATTGTGAACTTGTAATGAGCATAACTTGTTCCTAATAAAATCCTACTCATGTATTCCTCTTTTATTCCTATCCATGTGGATATCGGTGGCCACTCACCTATTCCAGCTAACACAAAACAATCTTATGGAAACTTACTATTTTTAGTAGGTTTTCAGTTCCTAAACTTATGGGGCCATTTTGAGGGCCTAAACGAAATTTTGTCAGGATCAAGAACCTTAAATATAGCCAAGAAACCCAAAATGAATCTCCTCGAAGATACCTTTCCAACAATCTATCGTGTGCCCAAAACGGAGATTGTATGCCAAAGTTACGCCCCCAGGAAGTTGACACACCAAAATACCAAAAATGGGGTCCACAAAACTGTTGGCTTTTCATCTTCTGAGGTTAGGGTTTTGGATTTTATTTATGTTAAAAATTCCTTAACAGCCTCATTGTAATCATCTTCTTGTGAATGCAAGTAGTCATCACATCTCTTCTCAAAGATAAGCTGCCACCATTCTAGTGATTCTTTGACTCTGTATTTCTACAATTTTGTACATTTCGCTCATTAATAGAAATTTTGTATTACTGTATCTCTGTGTTTATGGTTGCATATCAGAGATATTTATGATATATTATTGGATATATGAGATATCTATGTACATTTCTTTATTATATCTCCACTCTCATTTCGTGCCGAAAATAATCTGAATAATATTATGACTTGGTGATATCCATATCTGTGATCAATCTTGGAAAATATCCATGCAAGTCTTAGATGATCAAACAGGTAATTTATCCTTGGCAAAGGATACTTGTTCTTTACTGTTACCTTATTCAACCTCCTGAAATTGATGTAAAGTATCAACAAACCTTCCTTCTTTTTCACAAATAAAACTAGTGCACCACAAGGAGAAACACTTAGGCGTACATATCCCTTCTTTAGAATCTCTTCAAGTTGAATTTTCAATTCCTTCAACTCATACATGCTCATCCTATAAAGTGTCTTGGATAAAAGTGCATCTCTAGGAATCAAATTTATAGAGAAGTCAATATCTCTTTTCAGAGGAAATCCCGATATCTCTTTAAAGACATCCTCAAACTCTTTCAAAGTTGCATATTCTTCAATAGTTGGCACTTTATCATTAGGTTCCCCTTCCATGTGCATTGAAAATACTTTACATCATTTCCTATAAATGTTCTTCAATTACAATGTCGGAAATTATCTGATAGTAAAAACTCTTGGAATTCCTTGAAATGATCTGAAAATTCCTTCCATATCCAAACAAGTAAATTCCTTATTGTAAAAATCCAGGATAGCATGGTGCTGATCCAACCAATCCATACAAATGAGTCAATCATATGATCTCAAAGGTATAATATTCAAATCATCCTTTGTGTAGAGTCCATTCATCTCCATTGGACGTGCCTTAAACACCTCATTAATTTTCCTTTTTGATCATGTATCTAACTACACCAACCAAGGTTTTCCAAGATTTATTCTCGGAAATTAGAAGCCTTCCACCATCTTAGGATCTATATAACTATGAATAGCTCCTTATTCAATTAAAATAACAATGGGTTGGTCATTAATCTTACCTTCCATCTCGATCATGTGTGATTGAAACTAAGCTTGCTTTCTATCTAGCATGACGTAAATCCTTGGTACATTTCTACCCATGTCCTCCACTGTCCCAGCTCGTTGTAAACTGTACATACTCCTCACTTTATCACCTCTTTGAGGGTAATATTTTTTCATATGATTTCCACCACAACCCCAACACTAGATAGGTTTTTTCCATGAATTTTGACTCACTGTTTCTGACATTCTAGGCTCCATAAGTGTTTTATGTCCTTGCACCGTATTTCTGAAAATGGTGGCTTATCTCCCTTCTTTCGTTATTCCACCTTATTTTTTGTCTTATCTTCCCAAACCTTTTGGAAATTCGATCTTCCCCTTTGCTACTCATAAATACACTTTGTGTTCCTTATGGTTTGTTCCAACATCTTAGGGTCATCATATTATATCTTGCCACTTATAAATGAAGGCAACACACTCAAGTACCTATGAATTTTAACTTTCTCATCCTTAAGGAATGTGAAATACTTCAACAACTCTAAGAGTTTTCTTTCATACTCATCTATCGTCATACTCCCAATCTTGAGTTCGAAGAACTCCTTGATTTTATTGTTATAGTAACACTTGGTTAAGTATTTCTTTTGGAAATACCTCTTGAACTTCCTCCAAGTCATTTTCTTCCCATCAATGTCTTGCACTTGTACATACCAATCCCACCACATTGATGCTTTCCCCTTGAGCTAATAAATATAAATTATCCCTTCTTCCTACGCAAAATCATTATGCAACTAAAAGTACTTCCTCATACCTAGTATCCATGTCTACGCATCTTCATCCTTTTTTTGTTCACCATCAAAGGTAGTGTTGGTTTTCATGAAATGATATTGTATATGAATATTATTATTTAATATGAAAAAGGATCAAAACTGAAATATAGATATCCAAAAAGAAACAAGACATATCCTTAGGGAAATCCTCAAGGGGAAGAAAACCCTACAAACTGATGCAAACCCCCACCACTTCCTAGAGTTCGCGTGACCTCTTGGTATAGGATCGTTCACACTAAGGAGTTGGATTAGCTCTTGGGATATTAATGAACTCTCAAAATACTCTACCACGGGCCTTTACTCTTCTCCCTGTGCGCAAATTCAAGTTCGAGAGGGTCTTATCTAGTCAGCAGATAAATCCTCGTGACTTTGAGCCAAAACCATGGGCTAAATAATTAAATGGCGAGAACTCTGACACTTCATAGCTATGAGATTAGGGAGTCTTCCTTTATTCAACATGTGATTCCTCCAAAAGAATTAACTCTAAATTAGTAGATCGGATGGCTATTGTCTGCCTCATATAGACAGTCATTTTTTACTCCGCGCTTTTAGGTTTATGTCTTTTCATGACACAACACTCCAATTCCTCTGGAGTGTCGAACTAACAAAGTGTTGGATATGTGATCCACGTGTCCCTCTCAATAGACATTCAATATATACTCCAAACTTAGATAGTTTTCGAACCTCAAAAATTTATACTTTCGTTCTCCTAGACTGACGAACTTCCGAATAACTGGCAATCTTATGACATGTGGCCCTAACGCCAATGATCAAGATCTTCTTTGATATTCAGAGCTTCAAAAACTTCGGCAAATTCCAGAAAACCTCCTTTGTCTCATCCTTTCCAAACTCCCCTTTAGAGAGGTAGTCCAATGTTTCATCCTCTCCAAACAATGGATATTCCTTGTCAGATAAATTCCCAATCTGGACCTTTCTCTCTATTTTCTGACACCAAAATATATCAAGCCTCCCACACCCGATCCCCTCTCCTTGGAAACCTTGGAGAATATAAAATCGAACATATTGCAGTCGCATTCATCATATCTGACAATTGTTCATCTCACCAACGACACCCCATGATGGAGTCTCATTGTCAAAAATTTAATGTCGTGGAAGTTTATCACCCAAATCCTATCGAATTGGTTGGAGTTCCTTTCCAGGAATAATGTCGAAGTGCTTATTCTCAAATATTACCTAGAAAGAGAAAGCTTGTTCCCGAAGGCACTTTTCTCCTGGACTCATATCACTATGCTCCAACTCGACAACTATATTCTCACACGTATTCCAACCCAATTCGTCGTATTTAAACATCTCTTGTATTGGAATTTCACGTGCATGGAACTGACAGATGAATCGTAGACATATTTATTTGACAGTGCCCTCTCCTTTTGAAACTTCACTTATAGGATTGTGTTGGCATGCGAGAACTCGTTATTTTTTAAGAACCAAATATCAATATAGTATAGAAAAACCTCAGAATAAGTACTAAACTCCTTGAAAAAGAGATAATTCCAGATAATAAGCCTCTTCGAGGGGGCAACCTCCTTTTACCCCACATAAATGTTCAAGGACAAGATGATTCCAAATGAAAATGTTTCCTTGGTATATATAGGAGACTAGGAGGTATACTTACAACTAATGGAATAAAGCCGACATAAATAAAATAACATTACTAATGTAATATGCCCTAATTAAGGGGTAATGAGCCAATATTAGGGCTTAACATGCCCCTCCCCTTGAGACAAGTGTTGTCGGCAACGCTTGAGTAACTCTAGATGCTTCTGTATAAAAGACTCATCTTCCCAAGTGGAATATTCAGTCGTTAGTTTCCTCCATTTAATGAGATACTCTGAAATGGATATATTCCTCAGCTGGCGAATTCTTGTGTCAGTGATGGATTCAAGCTCCAATATGATTTTTCCTTCCTCGTCAATTTTTGGCAATATAGTTTGAACTGGGATCGTTTCTCCTATAACCTTGTTTAAGCATGAAACATGGAAAAATGGGTGTACTCGTGAATATGTAGGCAGCTCCAATTTGTATGCCATAGTACCAATATTTTGCAACACCTTATAAGGGCCATAGTACTTCGGTGATAATTTATTTTACTTCTTGGCTTGCTTGAGGGACATCTGTTTGTATGGTTGTAGTCTTAAAAACACCCAATCCCCTACTTCAAAACTTCTTTCACTACGATGTTGATATGCTTGTTGTTTCATGTGATTATGTGTCATGGTCAGGTTGTCCTTTAAGATTTGGAGAACTTATTGTTTATGCTCGATGTTATCTTCCACTGCTTGAACCTTAGATTTTTATTTTAGAGAAGAAGTGATGGAAGGAGGGTGGTATCCATAGAGTTCCATAAATGGTGTCATTTTTTTTGCAGTATGAAAGGAAGTGTTATACCACCATTATTCCAAGGGTAACGATTTGAACCATTGTGTTTGTTTATCAGAGACAAAGAAACAAAGGTATCCTTCCAGAATTTTTTTCACTATCTCAGTTTGTCCATGAGATTGAGGATGATAGGATGAGCTATGAGCCAATTGAGTACCCAAACAAGAAAATAATTATGTCCAAAAATTGTCCAGTGAAGATGGGTTCTCTGTCACTTACAATAATCTTTGGGCTTCCATGTAGCTTTTGAATTGTCTCCATGAATGCGGTGGAAATTGTACTAGCTTTGAAGGGATGAGAGAGTGCACAAAAGTGTGCGTACTTGGTCAGTCTATCAAAAACACCATGATGACACTTTTTCCTTCAGACTTCGGTAACCCTGTGATGAAATCGATGGAAACCTCCTCCCAATGCTGACTTGGGATGGCTAATGGTTTTAAAAGACCTGGGGTCTTAATTGTTTCCACCTTATTTTGTTGGCAAACCAAACATTCTACCACAAACCTTTGAACATCAGTTTTAAGTCCATCCCAAAAAAAATCCTTCTTGACTCTACGGTAGGTTTTCAAAAATATCGAGTGCCCTCCTACTAGAGAGGTGTGAAATTCCAATAGTAATTTTTGTTTGAGTTGGGAGTTATTACATAAATATAAGCGATCTTTGTACCATAGTGAATCATTTTTCCATGTAAATGTATCTGATGCACTGGAATCCTGCTGCAACCTTTGAATGAGAGTCCACACTTTTTCTTCATTCTTCCATTCATCTCTTGCTTCTATTATACAATCGGGTTCGATGATCGAGATAGCACAGAGAAAGGCCTGAATATATTCATCCTTTCTTGAGAGTGCATCTGCCAAAACATTTTTCTTCCCCTTTTTATAGACGATTTCAAAATCATAACCCAATATCTTGGTTACCCATTTTTGTTGTTCTTCTGAAGATAGTCTTTGTTCCAAGAAGTATTTAAGACTATCATGATTTGTTTTGACATTGAAGTGCCTACCTATTAGGTAAGGACGCCAGTTTTTCAATGCATGTAGTATTGCCATCATTTCCTTCTCATAAATGGGTTTGTGTAATTCCTTTCCCTTGAGTGGTCGACTTTCAAAAGTCAAGGGCCTTCCTTCTTGCATTAGGACAACACCAATTCTATTTCCCGAGGCATCACATTCCATAATAAAGGTTTTTGTGAAGTCTGGAGTGGTCAAGACAGGATCTTTGCACATCACCTCTTTAAGTTGTTCAAATTCTTTAGTTGCCTCTGGAGTCCATGAAAATGCATCCTTCTTATTTAGTGGCGTTAAAGGTGTTGTTATTATTCCATAGTGCTGAACAAACTTGCAGTAGTAACCTATCAAACCCAAAACTCCTCTAAGATTCTTCAATGTTTTTGGAATCGGCCAGTCCATCATGGCCTTAATCTTGTTAGGGTCTACCTTGACACCTTCATGAGATACAATATGACCCAAATACTCTACCTCCTTCACTCCAAAGAAACATTTGGATGGTTTGGCATATAGTTGTTTCTCCTTTAGTAGTTGTAGCACCTTGTCAACATGTCCCACATGATCCTCCCAAGACTTGCTATAGATTAGTATATCATCAAAAAATACTAACACAAATTTTTCAAATGAAGGGCTTGAAAATGGAATTCATTGACCCTTGGAATGTGGAAGGTGCATTTGTAAGGCCAAAAGGCATGAGCAAAAACTCATAATGGCCTTCATGAGTTCGGAATGTTGTTTTTGGGATATATTCTTCCTTCATTCTAATCTAATGATACCCTGAACGAAGATCCAATTTTGTGAAATAGATTTCTCAATGTAGTTCATCTAACAATTCATCAATGACGGGAATGGGAAACTTATCTTTAATAGTGATCTTGTTGAGCTCTCTATAATTTGGACACATACACCATGAGATATATTTCTTGAATACCATTACCACTGGTGCAGAGTAAGAACTTTGTCTAGGTCTAATAATTCCAACCTCTAACATTTCTTCAACCATGCGCTCAATTTCACTCTTTTGGGCATAAGGGTATATATATGGCCTGATGTTAGGAGGAACACTCCCAGGAATTAGGTGAATTTCATGATCATGACTTCGAGTGGGTGGAAGACCTTTGGGAATATATTCAAATACTTTGGAATGCTTATCAATGATCCCTTTGAGATCTTGAGGAATAGATGGCTTAGATGTTTGAAAAACTAGTGAGCATAATTGTGCAATAATGCCTTGATGCCCCTTTTTCAATAATTTTGTCATGCCATTAGAGATTATCACCTTACCGGGTTTCCTTATGATACCTCTTAACTCAATTTCTTTTCCTTCCAATGGAAATGTCATGAAAACTTCTTGAAAATTAAAATCCATTGTTCCTAATGATTTTAACCATTGGATTCCTAGTACAACATCTGCACCACCCATGGGTATAGCAATCATTGGACTATTCATTACATATTCCCCCATAGTAAGATTGATCTTATTTCATTTTCCTGAGTAATTGATGTCACATTTCCTCCATCTACAATCATTACTTGAAACTCTGGCGCTAGATATACAAAGCAATTGAGATCTTTGGCTAATTTATGGTGAATGAAATTATGAGTACTGCCAAAATCAATTAGGATTATTACCTTTTTATTTTTGATGTATCCTTCGATATTGAGGGTTTGAGGAGTGCTAATTCCATACAATGCATTACATGATATCGTGGGAGTCAACTCTTCAGACGAAATTGCTTCTATGTTTTCATCTTGAGATGGTTCTTGTTCTTGTTCTTGTTCTTCTTCCTCTTCACAATCTATGTAGAATAATTTCTTCTCACCACACTCATGTCCCTTACTGTACTTGCTATCACAATTAAAGAATAAACCTTTTTCTTTTCTTTCCTACAATTGTTGAGGTGTCAACCTTGTAGGTTGAGGTGTTTTAGAAGAAGGATAATTTTTCTCTCTATAGATGTTAGGATTGGTCCTTCTAGTAGCCATAGCCATATTTTTACTTTCAATGTTTCTTGCCACCTTAAATGAATTCTCCAATGATTTGGGTTCCCAAAGGCGAACCTCATGTTGAATGTTATCCTTTAAAGTTCCTATGAATACATCAATCAAGTGCTCATCTAGAATATTTGTTACCTTTATATTCAATATTTGGAAGTTCTCAATGTGCTCGGTAACTGAACCCTTTTGCTTGAGATTTATCAATTGGATAAAGAAGGTATTGTTCCTTGTATCCTCATAGTGTGCTATCATTTCTTCCATGAAAATTGTCCAAGTGACGAGTGATTTGCGAGAACAAATCCATCGATACCATACAAATTGATTGGGTTCTAAATATAAAGAAGCAATTTGTACCTTTTGTGTATGTGGCACATTATGTAGATCAAAGAATTGCTCCATATGAAGTATCCATGTGATTGGGTCCTTGCCATCAAACTTCCTCATATAGATCTTAGGAACGTGGTTGGTCTTCAACCCAAAGTTGGAGTTTCTCCATTATTGATTCACCTTCCTTGTTTCCTCATCATGAATTTCATGGGATGCATTTTCACTTTTAGGTGTCTTCTCTATTACAAAATTTTTCAATACTTCCATGATCTCTTCTTTTAAACCATCCATCTTTGCCTCCAACTTAGCTTCCATCTCTTGTAGTTCATCTTTTGTTACTATCTTCTTTTGTATATCATTTATGTCCCTATGCATTTCTTCACCTTCATCAAGAGTCCAAGTAGGATTGTTTGGAGGCTTATTTGGTGTAGAAGTTCCCTTTTTGGGTGGAATGTTGGCCAAGTATCACTTTTGAACCTTGATTTTGAGGTGGTTCTGCTAGACAATATTTCTTCTATTGTATCTTCTAAGATTTGGCCCTTCTGGGTATGAAACTTTCTTTTATGTAGTTCTCTCATATTTATTTTCTGCAATTCCATAGGTCTGATCAAAATTGGATGTCCCAAGTGGAATTTACAATAACTTCCCCACAACTTGCTGATTTTTGTCCTTTCTAGGAGATCTCACTTGTATAGCATTCCCCACACAAAATAATTGATATAAAATTCTTAAACTCGTACCAAAAATACTACAGATTGTCCACTATCCAATGAAACCAATCTCACTCAATTTGGATACTCTAGGAAGACGTTATGATTTTTTTACCTGGAAAACCTTCTTGAGACTAGTCAATAGGACAAGTCAGATACCCTATCTTCCACAAGGTGTATCTACAAATTTAAGATGACCCAGAAGCTGAACTTTTTACCAAAAATACCTTACTAATTTCTGTGAATAGCCTTTATAGTTTAGGGTCTGAAACATTACAGAAAAATGTTTATAGTGAAAATTTTTCAATGATTCAGTTCAGGATGATTCTAGAACCCTCTTTTGCACAGGCTGTATCTATGAAAGTATAAGGCCTTGGGAGATGAAATTTTAACCCAACGTATACTAATTCGTATACTAAATATCCTCCAATCCGTTCCTTCTTAAACATTGTAGAAAAAAAGTTATAACGAAAATTCCAAGGTGTCTCAAATGTAGCAGCGAAACCCCAAGACCTTGTGCTCTGATACCATATGTTAAGAACCAAATATCAATATAGCATAAAAAAACATCAGAATAAGTACTCAATTCCCTAAAAAATAGATAGTTTCAGATAATAAGCTTCTTCGAGGGGGAAACCTCCTTTTACCCCACATAAATGTTCAATTACAAGATGATTCCAAATGAAAATGTCTCCTTGGTATATATAGGAGAATAAGAGGTATAATTACAACTAATGGAATAAAGCCGACATAAATAAAAAAACATTACTAATGTAATATGCCCCAATTAAGGGGTAATGAGCCAATATTAGGGCTTAACATTATTTTTGTTGATTTCCACTGCAACTACACAGACTATAACAAGGAAACCTTGCAAGTGTTGTCAAATGAACACTACCAACAACAATAAGAATAAATAAATAATTTGCACAATCTATATTTGTCATAGATGGCTTACCTGTGATCTCTGTAGAGGAGTATGGATTCTTTCATATCACTATCCAATGAATCCAACATGCATTCTCAATTATCGCTACCCTTAATGTCTCTCACTCACGGTCATCATGTCAATGTGATGGACAGACACACTACTGCAAATAGAATATTAATTCAATCACTCAAACTATCTACTCTCTTACTCTCATAGGTCCCATTTCTTTTCCATTTCTCTGGGCCCTCCTGTGAGGGTGTCGGGCCTAGTCCTACTCTCATACCATGTTGGTTTTTCATAAGAGATGATAATGTATATGAATATTATTATTTAATATGAAAAAGGATCGCAACCTAAAGATATATATCCACAAAACAACAATATATATCCTCAAGGAAACCCTCAAGAGGGAGAAAACCTTGCAAACTATCCTCAGTATAGATTCCTCCAACATGCACAATGTCATACAATTCTCTTTCATGAAATCAAGACCAGAGAGACCGAGACACAAACCAAGAATAACCTCCTAGATAATTGTGTACTAATCTCTTGTACTTATATTGAAAGAGTGATCAAAATGACTTGATATAACCTCTATTTATACTCTAGATTACCTAAAAGATGTGACTTATCGATAAACCCTTTCACAACTACAACTAGAAATAACTTCCAAAAATTACATAAAATATCAATAGGCAGGAGGCTTGATCTTATTCATTTCTCCTTGTAGCTCATCCACCATAGTCCTTCTCTTATGCTTTATGAAAGGAGATGGAATCGAACTACTGTGTTCTTTCCTAGAAAAACAATTTGGTGAGTGAAATCAATGCTTACTAACACTTATTTATTCTATTATTTTCTCATCATGAGACCCGTGACTTCTTGGCCTACTTGTATTTATCTCCTTATCCATTTTTCATTTCTATTTTTTCCAGGATCTACATCATTTTGACATTGAAGTCATCTTTCTTCTCCTTGTCTCTCATAATCCTTTCATTATCAACTTTATAGCTTTGGACATCTTTTTGCAGTACTTTTATGGTTTCTACCAAATTTATGTGCTCTTCCTTGGATTTGGACCCTCAACACCCAAACCAACATAAAAATACTTGAATTCATCATCAGTAATCTAAGTCCTCTATTCATCTTCCATGCCTTTGACCCTATGCACAAACTCTGTCATGTTCTAATCACTGATAATTATGCAAAATGTGTAGGAAATTAATATATGTTAGATGATTTCATGTAACAACTACATGAAAGCATTGCACCATTTTGTTTGAATATTTTCTTCATATTTCTTGGATGATTTTAACATCCTAAATTCTAGTGTGCACAACCACACATCATTGTTTTTTTGCACATCATAATTCTATACCATGCACCGATGGTTTTTCGTACTATAAACTCTCCACTGCATGACACCAATTATTATCACACACATCTATTTTATGCCAATATCTTGTCCATACAAGTCCGATGTTGAACCAATGGCTATGATACCATTATTTAATGTCCCTAGACACCCAAGCCAAGCCATGGCACAGAACTTGTAACATTTCCCATTACCGAAATTAATCACATGCTCTAATAACCACAATGCAACATCATGTTGATTATCACTGAAAAATACTATTCTAGAATACACTACATAGATTCTACGCTAACACAAGTCTACATAGTATCACCTGAGGTAACACACTCAGTCCAAGCTAGAGTCACGTCGAAAAACTTATAATAAGAAAAAGTAAATTAATAACTATGTGCACTATCATACTAAACACACAGTACAACCGTGTGCACAACCATCATGGTGTCATACTCCAATCCTGATTTCCTTGTGCATGGGATCTAATTTCTTGCATGTACACACAAATTCTAGCCTCTTGATGCACACAGGCTACCTTCCTTTGCACCCGACCATCAAAATATTACCTCAGAGACTCATGACCAATACCAAAAGATAAATTAACAGGAAATCATATCATAAACTAACATACTCATGCAAAACTACATATGTAGGATATAATTACCATACTTACAGGTGAAAGAATTATTAAACAACAATTACTTATATGTGACTTACATACAAGAATTAACCCATGTCAAACATAGATAAATATGCACACAGTAAACACGAAAAGCACCTAAATAACACTTATATTTTATGAAAGTCATTAATTGCGGCCTTAAATCATATGTTTCCCCCATCCATAGAGGTTGTGTCTCATAATGTTTTAGCAACAGGTCACCCTGAGCTGGGGCTCAAACTCCATCAAGGAAAATTGCTTCTACAGATAGGATAAGGTCTGAATATAAAGAAAATTTCTCAATCCTATGTGCATGTTGCTGCAACTATACCGCATTCCCTCATTCCCAAAGTGTGCCCCTTATCTCTTCAATTGTTCATCTTCCCTTCTAGGGTTACTAACAATAGGGAGGACAAAACTTCTTCGATCCTTGTGACTAATGCTCAGTGCGCCATGGAACAACTCTAAAAAAAACTCTTACATGGAGAGTATGCTCACAGTTCTCCCAACCCACTTCTCAATAGTCGGTCTCTCACCAAGAGAGACTACTCATGGGCTT
Source organism: Picea engelmannii (assembly GCA_009831015.1). NCBI lineage: Eukaryota > Viridiplantae > Streptophyta > Pinopsida > Pinales > Pinaceae > Picea > Picea engelmannii. Next base: position 209,636 of record ML789328.1, read on the forward strand.
AACAATCCATCTCTTCGATAGTAAACTTTGATTACAACCTTGCAACTCCTTACAATAGTCTTGGTGAAGATAAAGTAATAATCGTATTTTCCATACAGTTTGACCCCCTTCTTCTCACCAGCTATTGAAACATGAATTCTTCCTGAATCCTTGTATGAGTAACCATAATAATGCAATACCCCACAAAATACAGTAAGTCTAGTAATATATATTACATTCCTTCAACTTGAAACCTGTCACCTTCAGAAGTAGCTTTAAGACACTTGGTGACTCGTTCCCTACCTATAGGAACTTAGGATAAAAACATATCTACATTACACTTTTGAAAAATATTATTAAAATATTCCCCCCTTTTTCCCTTTTTTCGATGGAGTTGGCCTCCTATCTCTTTTTTTCTGAGTCTATCTATGTACAACGATGAAATATTATATTAATAACCATGATTATATTTACATGGATAGGCACACCAAACTATCTGTGTCCTGGCTCACCATACTAATAGTAACACATGCTCTCCAACCTCAAAACATACACACACACACACACATATTTCAACTATGCACACTTCCAGGTCATTATTGTGAACTTACCCAAGTGCACGCAACATGGTGCAATTTGTGAACTTACCCAATTGTGTGCTACACTATGACATGTGTGACCCCTATCTTGCTAAAAACTCTTTGTGTACTTACCCAGGTGCATGCAACACCAAAATCAAGTGTCAATGGATTACCAACTTATATTTACAATAAAAGGGGTCCATATTAGGGACATTGCATTTCTCTCTCTCTCTCTCTCTCTCTCTCTCTCTC
>ML789328.1:214897-245043 GCA_009831015.1 Picea engelmannii
ATATATATATATATATATATATATATATATATATATATATATATATATATATATATATATATATATATTATAAATTTTTAAAAAATACACTGCACTATAACAATGGGTTCTCTACAATTATTCAAATTTTTTGAAGGAAATTCCATTGTTAAGGTACTCAATGCCTGCACTAACAGAGACATACACCTTATATTTTGCTAGAAAAATAACATACCACTGATAGAAAAACTCAAATTTCGCATAGTTATTCACAATTTATATAAATAAAAATTATATATTTAGAAAGATAATTCAATTTTCTACATTTCATTTTTTCACACCATATTCAAATTCATTGTAAAAGTACCTTGAATGATCCCTCCAAGTTAATAGATTTATTTTTTTCCATGTTTTCATATATACTAATGCATCATGAGAGACCATCATGAGATTTTTGTCACCCTTAAGTGGATCATTGACCATGTTAAATCAATTATTAGAGTAGGTGCATTACATTTTTATGACCTAGAAATTTGGAAATGTGTTATAAATTTGCAAGGTTGGAAGTATATGTGACTATTTATTAGACATAAGAGTTTGGTAGGTCAAAGAACAAATTGAATGGGCATAATGGTTAATAACATGTGTTTCCTCCTAAGAGGTCACATGTTCAAATCTAGAGGGGGGTATGTTATGTATACCACCGTAGACTTTATAAGTCAAATAACTACATGGAGGAGGTCCCTTGTCCCACAAACAAGGGGGTCTCATACACCAATTTGGTGTCTAGCTTGGTCATGACCTTAAAATTAGATTATTAGTAGTAGTAGTAGTAAGTAAATGGTGGATTGAAGGAAAATAATTTAAGTCTTGAGATAATGGAATGTATCTCTCAACCAACTTGATAAAACCCTACATTTATGATATGGCCTTGTTGAGTAGGTTAGTGGAGAAAAGGATGCTACCCAATTCAAGGAAGCTTGGGTACCTTCTATATATACCACTACAAATGAGAGATCAATATTCAATTGGGTAGATATTATTTCTCACAATATAATTCAATCATTGGCTAAGGCTACATATCAATCTCCATAGATGATTTTAGGGGATAAATTTCGCAAATGGGATAATTTTCCACGTTTTTTTCCCAAAAAAATATTCGTCAATTTCCATTTTTTCTAAAACTTATTCGCCCAAATTCCATAGAATAAAATTATTTTGCTTTAAAAATTGCCAAAATTTTATAGAAACTATATAAAATCCTTAGAAATTTGAATATTTTTATAAAACTATCACGAAACATTTTACATTTTGCATATTAAGAACTAGAAAGATTAGCCCAGGTTTCTACATTTTAATATAATTTTTCATCCTTAAAATTATCCTTGTCAATCTCCTAGTTACCTCTTGAGTTTTCCATGCCTTCAAATAATTTGGATATAATTTGTGCCCATAATTATTTCCCAGGGATGGGATGGGCCCATTCCATATCAAAATAACTAGTGCAAGTTTACCATCAATATTTGTGAAAAAATAAATAAATGTGGCATTATAAAAGAATATGTAGCCATTTCTTTGCTCCATTGTATGATTTGATTTTTTCAAAACCAACATCTTGATTGTCTAAGGAACCAATGCATGTTAGAAACATGATAGGGTATCGGTACATGAATTAAAATAGTACCTACCTCATAATATATGGAAAAACCAGAGCTCCTCATCTATCTCCTAGACTGGTACTCAACAAGTCATTGCTTAGATAAGTGGCCTACTACACCATTCTCCATGGTTTCAATGCTTTATTAAAATATGATCTAAAGAAACTATGTCCAACATATCCTATGCATATAGGATTTTATGGGATTAATAATTCTACATTTACAAGAATTGAGGATATAGAAATTCAAGTTATAATGCACTATTTATGCATGAGAATAATTTCCACTATAAATAAACATTATTACTACAACTCGAATGCTCAACACAAAAACTGAATAAATTGCACACACTTGCAGTATTGGAATCAAAGTCTTCCTCCAAAAATATATTATCCAAAAATGCCTTATCATTAAATATATATATGGAGAATGTTTTGTAAAAAGTGAAACAAGAAAAATCCCTTTTCATTTGGTTCTCATCCTATTTACAAGTAGTAAAAAAACATTTATTTAAAATAAATTTAATATCTTCTTGGACTGTTTGGGGTGTTCGGGTCTTAAGTAATTCCTTTTATTTAGTATACATGACTATTAATGTAATGTTCCCATGATAATAAAGTTTCATTAACAACATTAGATAAAATAATACATGCAACTCTACTAGAACCCTAAGTGGGGTGGTTTTCCACTTTAGTTTTTCAATGCCTTAAATTTTCAAGACATGTTTTCATAAACCCTATTTTCATAGTTGAAACCTCCACATAGTTAGCAATCTATAAATTTGTTCAGCTGATAACAAATGACAGAGGTAACCTAAACAAAATAAACAAAATACTGCAAGATAACAAAAAGTCTTGGCCCAAGAAGGTTATCCATGCATTATGGGGTGACATAATCACTACTAAAAGATCTATTGCTACTTCACCCTTCCAGATTGTGTATGCCACAGAGGCGATTTTTTCTACTTCATTAGGATTGTCGGTGATGATATTTCTATAGGAGAAATATGTTGAACCGGATGCCACTCAGAGGAGGACAAATGAACTAATCAATGTTCAACAAATAAGAGAGAAAGCCTTCAACAACTCTCAACTACACCAAGAAAGGATTAAAAAGGATTTTGACAGGCATACTAAGGAAGATGATTTCAAAGTGGGGGATTTGGTGTTGAAATTGGATGATAGGAATGAAGAAAGAGGAAAGCATGGGAAATTTGGCCATCTGTGGTTGGGACCTTTCAAAATTGTGGCATGCCATGGAAATAATGCCTATCTACTAGATGAACATAATTGAGATCTTGTTAGTGGAGGACCTGTGAATGGAAAGTTTCTCAAGCATTATCTCACTTAAAGAAATTTTCACCCTTCCATTTATTGTATATAAACATTTTAGTTTTTTAGTTGAAGCAATAGAAATCAAATCAGTAGAAATTGAAGCCTGAAGAGAGGGCCCTAAGTTATGCTCAGTATAATTTGCGTTATGTGAACGAAATTTTGTGAATAAGATGTTGATTGATTTAGTTGGGTGGGTAAAATAAATCCCAATGGGCAGGCACTTGGTCTATCATTCTTTTATACCTCGCTGGGAGGATACATCCCCAGTTGGAGCCCATGTTAGTCACCATTAAATTTCTTTATGTGAAATTAAGATTTCAAGATCTAGTGAGACACTAGATTGGTTTTGGAGGATGATAAACCAAGGAAGGGGATAAATCTGGCAGGGGAAGGATAAACTAGAAGGAGCAATAAAAGGATGGGGCTCAATATGGCGCAAATCATGAAATCTAAAATATCGATGGTCAAGGATGATTTCAGGGGGAGAAACTACGCTGATGATAATTTTGGAAAGCATGCCGAAATTTAAACCATGGGTTTTGATCAGGGATACGTGGCACTATTAGATACATTTAGGGGTGAAAAATGAGTTTCCCCAAACCACTTCCTCACTCCCCCAAAATTTGGAAAAGTTTAAAAGGTCACTTTGTTGGTTATTTTATCATTTTTTGAACACTGGACAGTTTGAAACTTGGCGCGACCACCCTCGTTCAACCACAACTCAACAATACGCCAATTACATGCCATTTTCGCTCATTTCCAGGTATTTTTCATCACAACCATGGATCCTATCATAACCGTAGTAAGATAGCAAGACCATGTGGTGAATGAAGAATCCCTAATTGACCGAGATTCATATGTCTTTGATACCGAAATCACCATTTCTCCCATCTCTGTATCCATAAGCAACATATCCGATAATGTAGGAAGGTGTATACCGGTCCTTGAAGCAGTCTAGGCCACCTTAGTCCCTTATGTTGTCAAAATCTCTTTCCCCTTTCCTTAGTTTATAGGTTTGTGTGCCAAAAAATATTCACATGAAGAAAGAGTCATTGTGAATAAACGAGGCTTTGAATTCATGTGTAGGGTAGAGAGTCTATCAATTCAAGATTCCCTCGGTATACCAAACTCTTTCTCTACAATGTACGAACCTTTCACTGAAGAAATGCTAATTAAGGTATACAGAGAATGTCCATCAGAGGTCAGAGATCTGTTTTTACAGACAATTGTCAAACCATAACATTTTCCAGAGAGTATGTCTTTGCCAATGAATGTGAAAATAATGGTTATTGAAGTCCAATGGATCTGCTCCCTATTGAGTCAAATTTTAGGTCTAGACAATGAAAAACATGTAGTCGAAGTCATGCTCAATTTCCGTTTGAACTTTTTTAAGTCAGAGTTTGGTATGTCAGTCTGCATGAGTTTTGATCAATTCATAGCTGATAATATCCATAAACATCTAGTGAATTTTTTCTCTCTAAGGAATTTCAGATACTACACCTATCTACTAAATATTTTCCTGGAAACCAATAAGAGAGAAATTCCTAAAGCAACATTTATATCAACTGAATGTAAAATGATTACATTTCTCATCTTCATCAACAAAGTCATATCCAAAGTTTACAGTTTGATTTTCAACACCAACCTACCTAGAGTTTTATATGACATGAGGAGCTATCCACAACCAAATCTAGAGAAGAGAGTGGGGGATTGGGTACTATTATTGTACTCAACAATGATCTAGGTTTATGGTTTTCATGAATCCCCCTATCTATTGCCTATTTTTCTCACCCCCAGAGTCTTTTCCCTTGAATTCATCAGGCAAAGAATTATATTTGAGATAGAGCATTTCCTAAAATTGCACAAAGCCTCCAACCTCAAATTCCCTTTTATCATTGGCCCCTTCATTGTCAAAACTATATCATGCTTATCTCAAATTCAAGAAAATCTCAAAGAGTTTGGTTTTTCACAGCTACAGGGAAGAAGATATGATCCACCCCAAATCATATCCAAGAGAATATTGATGAACAAACAAGACCCTTATGAGCATGAACATGTTGAGGGTTTTGATAAGATGGAAAACCTAGAAGTTTTTGTTGATATGGAAGCAATATTGTAGACAAATCAAACAAAGCAAGTGGAGGAAACCCTACAACAAATTCAAACACAACAAGATCCTAGGAAATTGATATTCAAAGTTTCAAAGATGAGTGTTTACATGAAGAGAAGCAATTCAGAGGCCATGGGCACTAGCTATTAGAAAACTTCTCCTAAGAAGATGAAGATTTCACAGTCTCCACAGATAGTGGATTTAGAGGAAGAAGAGCCCAGCGAACAAGTAAATATAGATATGGTGGAAAGTGGCACTATCACTGTAGAGGTTGAAAAGGAAAGAAAAATCCGAAGTGAAGGCATCTCAAGAACCTTTAGAAGCAAGAAGCACATCTTTGACAAAACATCTAGGGCAGCTTATCAATGTAAATAAGATTTGGAAAAATATTATGCTGAGAAGGGAAACATAACTCTGGGTGAGATGAGGGATTTAGTCCCTGAAGTGGAAAATATTTCTCAGAAAAAATCTTCTTTGTTCATAGTGAGAGATGTTTATAAGAGGACCTTTAATATTGCTACTGTAGATGAAGACAAAGTCTCTAAGATAAAGATAAGGTATGGCGACATCAGTGCTCTAGACAAGATCAAATTCCATAAGAATACCAATGATATGTTATATTCTAATTACCTGAGTTTAAGCTTGAAGAATTCAAAGTTGTCATCTTATGCAATGAAATTGGAAGGTTAGTTGAGGAAACAAAAATCATCTAGTAGAGCTTGGCAGACTCAGGTCAAGAGGATGGAATCTAAAGGCCCCAAAGGGGTGAAATCCTCATTAGATGAAAAAAGACAAATTAATTCAAAGCTTGAAAAAGAAACTAAAAATGTCTACAACAGAGCATCCACAAACAACAAAATTGGTTTCTCTAGAACAGGAAAATGAAATACTTCATCAAGAGGCATTGGAATACAAGGATAGAGTATTGCATCTAGAATAAGAAAAGGTGAAGTGGTAACAAGGGAAGACATAATTGCTAAACAAGGTTGTAGTTGTACCTACTGCTGCAGAAGCTAGGCCAAACAATGAAGGAATTGTCCAGGCTATGTCATAAGTTAGCCTGAAAGAAGGGGAAATCAAGGGGATGAAAGGAAGCATAGAGAAATTGAAGCACGAGATGCAGTCAAAGGAAGAAAGAATGGCTCAAGTTCAAAAGTAAAATCAAATCTTGCAGGAAAGGATAGATAAATTGAAGATGAGATTAAGAGGAAAAGGCCTGTTGCAGGGGACCAAGCATATCATCTAGGACTCTATAGTTGTTGAAGCTGCCAAGTTCGGAGTGTATTTGAATTTCATCAATGATAAAGACAACATAACCATCATAACCAAAAGCAGGTGCACTATTGTAAATAAAACTTTAGCAAAGAAGCCATTAGAATGGGCCCAAAATTCCATAAATCTAATCAACTCCATTCCTACTGTAGACCTTCATACTATTGGAGTTAAAGACAAAACTGCATTGATCATCTAGGCTAGGAAGGTTATTGCAAAACATATTCTGTTGAAATCAGTCCAAACCAAGGAAACACAGATGGAGAAAAGTGTGCAAGAGTTCAAGGATTTGTTTGAAGATTTGTTTATAAAAGGCCTCCCTCCATTTTTGGATTGCAAAGGAAAATTATATGATAAAGAAGAATACAATACTCACCTCACTCAGTGTAGGATGGATCATTCCAAATTTGAAACCGTGGAGGAAAATATGAAAGGAGATACATTAGTGGAGCATCTGGTTATAGACTTTGAGATTTTGAATCAGTTCAAAGTAGTCAAAATTGGACTACTAGTCATGACATATTCCTCCTACATTGACCTGGAGATCTTGATCCAAGAAATGATATATTATGATATCCCTTCTCGCTTGTAATGGAAGGAGATAGTACGACTTGGTAAGACAAAGTGAAGTTTTCCAGGGTCTAGTAGATGATGTCCAGGTGTCATTAACGATGACAGATTACGTGGAAGACCAGAGCAAAGCAAGTGGCGAGGAAAGAAACTGAAATGCCAAAATCCAAATCATGAAACATTTTCTTGTTAATTATTGTAATCGGTTTCAAACCAAAACTGTCATTTGTAATTATTATAATCATTTTCAGAAGCTGAAACGTTTCATTTCAATCATTTTAATCAATTTCAAATCGAAGGAACTCATCTTGTGTAAATATTAGGATTTCCAAACGCATTAGGGGTTGGTAGAAGTGCAAGGGAACGATCTTAGCTATTTAGAAGTTGAATGTAAATTTTTGAAGCTAAATAGAATACACATGCATAACTCTTGAAGTTTCCATGAAAATATTCTAATGGTGGTGATCTGAGTTTTGTCTCCTCTCTTTGTATGTATTTCATGTATTTCTGATTTCATTTTCACTATCTTATGTTTAAATTGGATAGTCAAAGGCCCATAACTTATCTTATGATGCTCTCAGTTGAAGCAATTTAAACTGTGTTAAGTTCTTCCTAACCAATTTTGAATTCATTTATTTAATGCTCTGATGCAATTATATGTTTTCTTTTCTTCCTACACTCTGCAAATTTACAAATTATAACTCACATTTATCGCCTCATTTATCCTTTAGCCTCTAGAGAGTTCTACTAACTAGTCAATGCTTCCATTTGTTTCATAAGTTTGACTCCATAGCCGTAAGTGTCCCTCCCCTTACTTGTCAGCAAAATTATAAAAAAAAAACAACAAAACAACAAAACCTAGCCATTGATTTGTTAAAGAAAATCCATATGTTGAATAGCAAGTGATAGGAGAAAGCCCTCTCTGAGATGAGTAGGCTAGTACCCAGCTCTAAAGTTGGTTTGTAGGTTACCTCTATCATTTTTATTATCAGTTGAACAAATTTACAAAGTGATAACACACATATTGCTTGAGTCTTGGGATTATGAAATCAAATTTATAAAGGATGGCCTATTATTAAATTCTAATGTGATTTTCTAAATATTTTCTTCCTCGTGTAGTTGAAAAATTCTCTCATGCTCTAAACTATGGAAAGTTTTATTTGCTAGTGATTTGCTCTAATAACTGTCATATTATTTTCCCATTAGATAGTATTTTCCCATTAGAAAATTTCTTTGATGGGCCTCTCCATTCTATATCATAAGGCCCATGTTTGATACATTTTGACCATATTTTTTACCTCGTAAACCCCTATTTAACCATGATAAACCTCATATTTTTATATTTATTGACGAATTGATTGTATCACATGATATAATGTGTGTTGTATCTTATTTTGGCTTCCAACTTCATGGTTTTATGGATACCTACATGCTAGACTAACCAATGTTCCATGTAGGTCAAATAAATGAAACATTCCTACTCAAATATGGCATGAGGAAAGAGGGGGATTGTGTCCTCTCATCCTCCTCCAAAGGCTTCCAAGATTCAATACCACACATCCAACCTAATCCACTCAAAATTTTGACTCAATGATGGAAATATATCAAGGGATTTCATACCTATAACTTAGGACCTTGGTTATAGGGATCCTGGAGACACAAGCCCTTCAATTAAGGATTTGTTGAATGGAAGGATGATGTAAACACTTAGTATTAGAATCCGTGGGATAGCCCTAGGGATTTAGTCATTATTTTTAAGAAATTGTTATTTTTTAACAACTTGAACTTCCATGATATATATTTATGTTTAAGAGATAATATGCTAATGAATAATTTGTACTTTTAGGCTTGTTTCCATTAGTAGTTTCGAAGGTTCCCTATAGAATCCTTGATTAGGGCCCACTCAAGGGTACACAAGGAACCTTTGTACTTTCATTCATTTCCTTTACTTTAAACATTATCTAGTTCATTTTACTCATAGGGTATGTTTTGCATGATTTATGTATTTCATGTAGTAGTAGTAATTTATTTTTGTATTAACATTTCATTTCTTGTATCAACATTTCCTTGGTTCATTTTCATTAATTTGCATATTGATTAGTTATTTTACTTGCATTATATGTTAAGCATGAAATTTTGTATTTCCTATAGTATCACTTTGTTTCATGCAACATAATTTCCAACACACTATTTTAGGTAGCTTTACGAACTTTTTCCATCATAGAGAGAGCTATGTTATCCATGGAATACTTTATCATAATTTCAAAATGAAATAGCATGTTTTCCGATGCTTTTATTCAATTCTTGTAGTAGAATAATGTACTATAGGATTTTTTATTTTCTCATTATAATTTCTTAGATAAATTCACCATTGCCTTTCAAGAAAGTTATTTCCCTGTTTTGTATCAACAACCTAAATTAATTGACTTAGATTTGTAACTTTGCAATCTACTTATTGCAGTATTGCACCCTAACTTTCCTTCTTGTCAGGATAAGAAAGAAAGAGTGATTGTGTTATATGATCCCTTTAATTATATTGGCCAATTTTCCTTTCAAGTAATTTGCATCTTTCACTTTAATTATATTTCAACTTCCCTTTCTATTGTCTAGGATTGATTATTAATTATTTTTCCCTATTGATGTAACCTTTGTAGTCCTTGGATAGACATAGTTTTCCTTTGTAGGTCGATTCATGTGTATGGATCTTCAACATATAGTGCATAGTACCTCTCAAGTTTGTATGAACCTCAGGTTGATATTTAAAGTTGTAAGTTGATGATTGTGGCATTATTGTTTCTATTATTTGTCCCGTCACTACAAATTCCTCATTTTCATATTATGTGCCTATTGTTTAACCCAATCTCCATATTGAGCATTCGACTAGTGGGTAGCAGACAAAGCTATGGTGGGATGTTTTGTATCTAAATTTACCATCTACTAAGTGACTCAAAATGAACTTATATCTTTTACTAATTTATCCTCCACTAATGATTCTAATTATATAATTCAGCAAGCTCATAATAAATATTCTAAAATGTTTGTGCTCTATCATACAAATTTATCAATACATCTTTTAATTTTTTATGAAATTCATACATAATCTACAAGATCAATTTGATTATTCCTAGATACCTTATAATATACCACCCAATACTACAATATGTCTGCCTCATTCTTACTTTTAGTCAAGATCTTCTTCATTTTCTAGATAGAATACAACGTACATTCTCATAAAGAAGCTCCAACAGTGATAGTCACAGCTGGACTAGTCCTTGTGATATTGATGATGGTAACCTAAGTGGATATGACCAAATCCTGGTATTTATTTAGTTTTCTCTTTATATGGTCTTGTTTTATGATCTTTTAGCTTTTCATTTCAAAATTTAATAGTTATGAACTTGCAACCTTTTCTGACAGTGATTATGACCATGTGGATTGTTGTGAATCTATGAGACTAGATGATGACAAGTTACCTTTAGTGAACATTCAAATATCAGAGATATTCCTAGGATCTTCATATTCCACATCTTTAGTGGGAGTTGTACCCTAAATAGGATTTGTAATGGGACTTACTCCATCAAATTCTATAGCAATATCAATTGTAGTTAGTTCTATAGAAATTTCAATTTCAACAACTTTTGTATCAAATTTAACTTCAATAAGTCTTGTACTAATGGAAATGTTAGAGGGTTATATAATAGCTTCAACTTGAACCAACTTTGTAATAGTTTGAACTTTAATGTAATTGATATCAATATTGATTCTAGTTGGATCTATAACAACATATTCAAACCATCTTTCTATATCATTAACAACATCTTCATGTGAAGTAGAAGGTGGGTGTTTTGATGCTACCGTACTACATACTCCTATTTTTACCTAAATTTTTTCTTTGATGGATAAAAAAGTATCCATGTTTATTTTGAACATCAAATGTTATTTTTCTATCTGGGAAACAATTAATTTATGGCACAAAATTTATTTATTCTTTTCAACCAAATGATTTCAAATGTCTATGATGCTAAGGTTTGAAGCATAACATATTGTGGAATAACTTCAACTTCAAGAGGCCTTGTAGTAATGTCAATATTAGAGGGTTCTATAAAAACTTCAACTTCGACACATTCTATAGAAATTTCAACTTAAATTGAATCAATAGAATATTGATTCTAGTTAGATCTATAGCAATGCCAATTCTAGTTGGATCCATAGAAACATATTTCTATATAATTAATACAACCTTCATATGAATTTGAAGGTGGGTGTCCAGATCTATTATTGTACTACACACTCCTCAATATTCTTGAATTTTTTCCTCGATGGATCAAATCAAAGTATCCATATTCGTTTTTGACATCGAATGTTCTTTTTCTTTCTAGGAATTAGCTAACTTTTGGAATAACAATTTATTTATTCTTCCCATGATTTTATTAATCCTCGATAACTTATAATAAGAAGTCCTAATTTACTTAAAATGCTTGATATAAAAGTGATTACCAAATAATTCATTGATTCTCCTTCACTCTGACCTAGAGAGGCTATGGGTAGTCGACACATGGTAGCTACTATGAGTAGTGAATAAAGGCAAATTTCTTTGGGCATCGATCACCATCTTAGATTCTCTATCTCTTTCACAAGACTTCAACTATGTTTTTCAAAATTGGACCATGACATGTGCTCTAATTTCCTCCTTGAGAACACTAATGAAACATTCTTTAATAAATGAATATGGTAGGTCCTCGTGTAGATTTTCAATTTCTCAAAAACAACAATATACTCAATAATTTTGTTTCTTTAGCATATTTTTATTAGCTTTCCCAAATAGTGAGTGTTGCATTCAAAATGAGTATAAAGTACCTACACAAACTGGGTCCAAGAAATGTAACCTCCATAAAATTTCTTATACCATTTCCGCCATTACCAATGTTCATAATCCAAATATAAGACCTAATTTATAGTTTTTGAAGGTCATCAATAATGACATGGAGAGAGAAACAATTTTCCATTTGGGGAACCCACCCCAAAGGACCAAAACCATCAAATTACTTCATGTTGAACTTTAGAAAGTGGTGCCATGAATTGTAATCCCAAAAGTGTGCATGGGGGTTATCCAAAAAGAGAATGTGAGTGGCCTACACTACATTTATTGGGGAGTCCTCCTTGGTTGGATCAATGTATGTACCTAGTATGTGGATACCCAATATGGAACATAAAATTTAACACCTCCAACTCCTTACCTTTTTTGTTCATTATGGTGTTCATATCTTTCTGTTGGTGCAATTATTTGCATAATATATTACCAAACATAAATTATCAATCGGGATTCATAATCAGTAGAGTTGATGCACTATATGAGCTGATAACAGATAGGTTCCTATGTCTATCTAGTATAGATTAGATAATAAAACCAACACACTCTTAAAAATCACAATCTTCACATGACTCGAAAGATGGAAAGCAAAACTCATAAACAAGCAAAAGATCTTGCCCAGGTGATCGACCTGTTCATTGATGGCTCATGAAAATAAAAGATGAACTTTGATTCTATCCCCTGAAACAACTAAAATAATAAGTGGGATGCTCCATTAAAGCTCATGTATGGTGAAATATGGAGATCCAACTTTTCCCGCATTACCACACTTTGCAACACACATGAAATTAAACAAAATAACATGAATTCAAAATAACAAGTACATGATATGAAATCTACACTAGCAATTTACAATAAGCTTACCAAGCTAGATCAGTGGCCCTTGCCAATGCGAACATGGAAGCTTTAGATCAACAGATGATAACTTCAAAGAGAGACAAAATCACTGAATCCAAACTTGCATTAATCTTCAACAGGTAAGTTTACAAAAGGAGTATCTTCTTGAATCCAATCTACATCATAACAATTCTCCTCAAGAACCTATCTCATAACAATTCCCTTAATCTACATAATGAATCCTCTCTTCAATTTACATAATAATGATTCTCATCCCTCTTCTACATCATAATGATTCTCTCCTTCCCTACATAATACTGATTCTCTCCCCTCTCATGAAGAGAAGGCATTCTCTTTTATACCTGAGATCTTTGAAAAGGAGATAAACATCTGATAATTACCGATCCACTTTTCTCTCTACTCATTTTCCTTTATTACAAAATATACTCCCTTCAAATCCTCACACATATCTCTCATATATCTTGGATAAGATATGACAACCAAATCTCCATGATCTTCTCCTTGGATTAGGATTGAATTATCTTATCAAATCTTGAAATGGTGGAGGAAGTATTTGAGAAGTCTTTTGAATTAATCCTTCACATATTCCTACACATGATAAATCTCACACATTTTTGAGATATATGAAAACATGTCAATTTTCTAATATTTAATCACAAATTCCCTTTTAATACTAAAATAAATGATTTGGAAAATAATAAGGTTTAACCCATATTTAATTATGAAAATGGTATCATGAAAGGTTAATGGGGTGATGAAATGTGAAGACTGATGAAGGGAAAGGTGGATGGAAATACGACATTTCTGAGTCACAACATACCCCCCAACTGAACTTGTTGCATGTCCTCATGCAACCATGCATGGGTCTTCTCAAGAAATTTTGGCATCTAAACTTTGGCTTTGAGTGATGATAATGAATATTTCCAGGATGGGATTTACATGAGTAATAGCTAATAGTTTCTTATGGTTGGTTCTTTTGTGACAACCATGAATATAGAGAATGTTGGTTTGTGTAAGAAACATTCATTTCGTTATATATATATATATTTCTTTTTTCTTGTTGTTATAATAAAATGTTGGTTCTTGTGTAAACAACGATCATTTCGTTATTTGTTCTATCACTGTTATGATAATAATTTACCCACTTTCCTGCTGGAATAAGAATACATCACTGAGCATAAGAAATCCCTTTTTACATATTTGTGAATCATGCCAATATGTATATCAATGCTTATGAAGCAAAGTGCAACAGAGTATCGTTGAAAGAAAAAATGTTGGTAAATGGTAAATGAGACGAAGAATGGAATGGTGGTGAAACAAATGGAGTGATGATAGTGAATATAGTTCCCGCCCCCCCCAACTGAATTGGTTGCATGGCCTCAGGCAACATGACATGAGTCATAGAAGTGAAAAGGAAAGGGAGCATGGTGAGGGATTTTTCCAAATTCATTCACTCTAGCATGTAAGGAATTGCATGATTAAAGAGTAGAAAACAACATACCTCCACTTACCCAAAAAGTAGATGAACTATGCAATAGGAATATGGTTGATGCGGCTGTTGGAGCATGGAAGATGTCACTGCTACATGATCATGTGAAAGGTGTATGTTGTTGTAGTTGTGACTGTTGTCACTGCTGGATCAGAGAATGTGAAGTGGAGGAATCTAAACTGCTGCTGATGAATCATGGAAGAGAGGAAGAATGAAAGTGGAAATGTAGTAATCTCATATAGTTGAAGTCATGCTGCTATAACTGCTGAGGAGTCATGGAAAAGTGTATAGTCTTCACCCGCTGCGAAACCCGATGGTAGAATTCTAGTCATGCGAATGAATGTGTCGATGTCGAGCATGAAGAGAAGTCATTGGATTACCGACCATTAATGAATGTCGTTAACCAATGCGAGGCAACTCATCATTGATGTCAATGAGTGCCAAGGTACCCGAGTACATCTTGCGAAGTGTGAATGAATGAGTTGATGTCGAGCCACTTGCAAGATCTAACGATCAAGGGACATTGATGTATTCCTGTGATTGTCAGTGAGAGAACTTTCCATTAAGGCATGTAAGCCTCTAGGTACTAAAATGGACTCTAGTCTATATCCCAAATAAGGTACTGAGGTCGATGGGGCAATACTTGTTGAAAGGTGGGCCTTAAGGAATCCGACATCAGTCAATGCGAGTTTTTACAAAATGATTGGTAGGACTATAGATGAAAAGATCTCAGTAGCAACAATATGTATGAAAAAGAAAGCAGGGTAATGTAGTCATCAAGAGGGAACTGAATGGTTTTATTTGCAAGGCAAAGTGAATGAAAAAAGGTAAAGGGATGTATGCGAATTAGAAAGATAGGCGTGTGTGAAACCATGATGGATAAGGCAATGAAATAGCGGACTTCGACATGAATGACGAATAAGCTTGAAAGGAGAAAGGTAAATGACCATGTCATGGCGTAATTGGTTTTCTTGAAAGATGGAAGTGTAGCAACAGATGTCATGACATGTGCGATGAAAAAATTAGCTCCTTCAAGCTTTTCAAAAGAGCGCTTTTCTGAAGAGTTTTGTGATTCTTGAGAATCATTGTGGCATGGAATGCGAGCGTCTTCATTCCTGCAATCAAACTTAGTACTAATCTTGCAATCAAATTTGTGAGATCATCGTAAAGAAGAAAATGTGAGATTAAGTACGAATGTGACAAATTAAAGAGATAGAAAAATATGTTTGTATACCTTTTGTCGTGGTCATTGTGTGCACATGATTTTTCATCATTGGTTGTTGTTTGAAGTGAGTCAAGAAAAACAAATTAGCATTAAGAATATTGTTTTCAGGAATTAGAGAATGTCCATTTGTAATATTTTGATTTTTATAATTTTTTTATGTATTTTGTAATGTTTTGATTTTTATAATGTTTTTGTTTTTTTTAAAGTGCATGCCAATTAAAACATGGATTATATCCTTTTGTTAATTATGCAAATACATGTTACATGTTCCACCAAAAATAATTTTTAAAAGATCGCAACTTATCAATAAGAAAGCTATATGCCAATTCAATCCAAATAAAAACTATATGGATAAATTTCATATCAACACATGCCTTTTGATAGACATATGATACAAATCCATTGAACACACTAATTTAGGTTGTCTTCATGTGTGAAATTTATACCAACAGTCAAAAGAAAGTCCAGGTGCTGCAGTCTTCCTATCCATGACCAATGACAAAATTAACCTCCACGAATCTCAAACATATTTTAGTTCCAAGCTACTAATATTTCAAAATCATCAATAGAAAACTATGTGTCTAGTGAATTTAAAGCAGATGAGAGTCTTACTATGAAGAATATGCATGCACTACAAAGTGCGCAAAACAAATATTGTAAAGACACTATAGAAGCTAAAATTCAATAAGTTGGAATGCCTTAACCAATCATCTAAACTTGAGAGAAGCTCAAATAGGATGGATAGAGCAGCCTATATTGTCGTTGATGTCCCAAATTATCTCACTATCATACTAACTCTTTCATAAAAAGCATGTGAAGTGATTCTCTTTCCTGGCACATGGAAAGGATTTGACACAACATCCACATATGCAGCATGAAACTATCTGAAGAAACTCCTAACATCTTCATCTTTTAGGTCCTCATCTATTGTGACCAAAATAAACTTCACCTTAGTGTTTGTCAAACATCCATACACTTTATAGTTTTCACTTGGGTAAAGAAGTCCAAGATATGTTTCGTTCAAATTTGACCCAATTTTCTTCGGATTATTCACTCTTTCATCAATTACATCCAGGGAACAATGCACAATGTAGTGTAGCTTCAAGGCATCATCGCCATTAGTGAAAATTTGTATGTACAAAGGATTATTCTACAGACCAATAACTGCAACACAAATTATCATCGTTTCTTACAACTTTATAGTCTACCAGACAATAGAAATTGTATCATATATCTCCTCTAATTGGAATCAAAGTTATCCCTATTTTTTCTAAATTGTGATGTTGCATCATCCCCCTCTACCTGTTCACAAAACATTCATAAATTGCATTGCACCTTCACACACATGGATCGATACCCGCTAAGGTTGCAGTGTCACCCACCAAAAAGCACACAAGCTCATATGAGAGAGAGTAAGGGACATAGCGTTTTTTTTAGAAAGATGAATTCATTACACAATTACCGACTAAACAACCTCCTGTTAGCATGCTTCAATGTAAGTATCTCATAATCAATACCAAGTGATTCCAATCTAAGGCCAAAAGAAACATAAATTTCGATTTCGGTAAGCACTGATATCTTGTTTTCATGTAAAAAAAACGCAAAAATGGAACCCAATCGTTGGAGTACAAAGAAAGGCAAGCACTGCCAGGGTTGGAATGCCACGGCTAGAGAGATACTTAGTACTGGTTAGAGAATACATTCCAAAACACCATCGAACTCCTTAAAAGACATTTATGGACAATATTTGCAGCTTCAGATGAAAAAATGTGAACAAGACTTCAACAGTGTCGAGGTGAGTCGAAAGTTGTCAAAGTGAGACAAGTTGCCTTGTGGAAATTTCAGATGGCTAGGGTGGAATCAAATTACCAGAGTAGACAATGATATGTTCAATTATCATCTAGGGATGTTCAATATTGAGATCCCACTCCATCATCTCAAATGGCGACATTCTTCTATAACTGCTTAGATAAATAGTCCAATGAAGTTTGCAGAAGCAAATCACATCATGTCGAAAGTTAAGCAATGAGAGGATATGAATAAAGGAGTTGCAGTTGGGCTAAATATATCTTTTAATGTAGATCTCACCCCGCAAACAAGGATCAGGGTTTTCATGAGTACTTCTGCGATGAGAGCTTGTGCCCGCTGAGATTCAATAGAAATCAAGAATACTATTGCGGCCTAGAAACAAATTTCAATCTTTATTTATCCATATGGAGGACATAATTAAATAACAACTGATCAAAACAGTATTTGCAAGAATCATATGTAAAGATTTAAACAACTGACGTGCGAGATTTGGGTGCCAAAATATTGGGTGGATATATAGGAAATGGAGAGGAAGTGATCATCCACAGCGCATAGAGCCGCAACGACCTCATCCATTCTTAGCGATATTTTCTATATTGATCACGGGAGGAGATAACTCGTTTCTATCCCTATTCCCCTAGAAAATATTGGCACGCACATTCGTGATAAGGTTCAATTGGGAGGAAGCCGTCAAAGAAATGGTTTAATGAGATGGAACACAAACCATAAGATATAAGGATGAATTTCCCCAAAAATCTCATTGAAATCTGCCCATGATAATCTCTAATCATGCCACTCGATCACTATACTGATCTCCCATAACAATATGTGGACAAATGCAGCCAATCATGTTATATGTGCTAAAAAAGTCTGAGGCTCATATTGAGCTTGGAAAACCCACGATCAGATCTTCCTTCCACGAAGATAATGATAAACCATGTCAGATGTTGGAGTTTGAGCAAATGCGTTCAACTCTTGGTTTACAAAAGAAATAAATGGATACAGGAAACACCTAAATCCGAGCAAGCTAGTGACAGTTTCTGTGTGCAGGTTTTTTTCTAGGTCGAATGGATTTCCCAGCAATCGCAGATAGAGACAAGGTCTTGGTCAAGAGGCTTGGAAATGTTCTAGTGTTTCACATCCGTCCAAGCATGTGGGTACAGGACTCCTTGTTCGTGTGGTATAGAATACTATAGATCGTTTATCAGGGGCGACCTCGGCAAAATCTTCGTTGAGTTTTTCTCCAACGTGCAGGAAAAGTGTGTTCTCCACACCACGCAGTTATCACCAACACCGTGCAGTTATCACCAATAGTCCTTCTCAAGGACGGTTCCCTAGTAGAAGCACATGCTATCTTGGAATCTGGATCAGTTCTCCCTTGGATGTTTAGGTACGCGGTCTCTTGAACGTCCTTGGTCGGCGAAATATTACATATTTTCTTATATTTCTTGTCTTCCTCTTCAAAGTAGATGCACCTGCTCTGACTGCTTTTGCCTCCTTTTGTGCCCGACCCTTTGGATTATTATTCTTTACAGTGCCTTTAGCAGGAGCCATTGCCGCAATTCTTCATTGTCCTCCTCAGATCATGTCGCAATTCCTCGTTGTCCTCCTCGATCTCCTTCTCACATAATTGTTTGTCATTGAATATGCAAGCTTCTTCATCGTTTGTTGTTGGAGGAGTAATTAAGCCCTCGGCTGTTGTCAAGATCTCCTCTTTGTGATAAGAGGAGATCTCGACTTTCACAAGGATCTGAGTGAGTTGTTCCAATCTTAAACTCATTGTTAGACCATATTGAAAAAGGAGAATGAATTATCATCAAAGATTTGAATTTTAAAACTAAGAAATTAAAACTATTTGTAAAAATAAAATACACAACTTGAACTCCTTGCGTTACTAGGCCCTACTGTCACCGGGTTAACGGTTCGCACAAGTTATCTCATCATCAATAAAAACTAAATTTGCATAAATAAAAACACACTTTTGCATAAAAGGAAGATGACGACCTAACTTTGGAGCAACCCCACTAAAGTGAATGCGTAGGTTCTTACCTCTCGTCTTACCATCTTCTCTCCGCCCTTAGGTCGTCCATAAAACCAATCCAAAATCATTAAAGAAATCTAATTCAAAATGCTACCTATTACCGTTTACAACTCCCCGACAACGATGCCAAAATGTTGGTGCAATTATTTGCATAATATATTACCAAACATAAATTATCAACCGAGATTCATAATCAGTAGAGTTGATGCACTATATGCACCGATAAGAGATAGGTTCCTATGTCTATTTAGTATAGATTAGATAAGAAAACCAACACACTCTTAAAAATAACAATCTTCACATGACTCGAAAGCTGGAAAGAAAAACTCATAAACAAGCAAAAGATCTTGCCCAGGTGATGGACCTGTTCATTGATGGCTCATGAAAGTAAAAGATGAACTTTGATTCTATCCCTTGAAACAACTAAACTAACAAGTGGGATGCTCCATTAAAGCTCATGTATGGTGAAATATCGAGATCCAACTATTCCTGCATTACCACACTTTGCAACACACATGAAATTAAACAAAATAACATGAAATCAAAATAACAAGTACATGAAATGAAATCTACACTAGCAATTTACAATAAGCTTACCAAGCTGGATCGGTGGCCCTTGTTGATACCAACATGGAATCTTTAGATCAACATATGATAACTTCAAAGAGAGACAAAATCACTAAATCCAAACTTGCGTTAATCTTCAACAGGTAAGTTTACAAAATGAGTCTCTTCTTGAATCCAATCTACATCATAGCAATTCTCCTCAAGAACCTATCTCATAACAATTCCCTTAATCTACATAACGAATCCTCTCTTCTATTTACATAATAATGATTCTCATCCCTCTTCTACATCATAATGATTCTCTCCTTCCCTACATAATACTGATTCTCTCCCCTCTCATGAAGAGAAGGCACTCTCTTTTATACATGAGATCTTTGAAAAGGAGATAAACATCTCATAATTACAGATCCACTTTTCTCTCAACCCATTTTCCTTTATTACAAAATATAATCTCTTCAAATCCTCACACATATCTCTCATGTATCTTGGATAAGATATGACAACCAAATCTCCATGATCTTCTTCTTGGATTAGGATTGAATTATCTTCTCAAATCTTGAAATGGTGGAGGAAGTATTTGAGAATTCTTTTGAATTAATCCTTCACACATTCCTACACATGATAAATCTCACACATTTTTGAGATATATGAAAACATGTCAATTTTCTAATATTTAATCACAAATTCCCTTTTAATACTAAAATAAATGATTTGGAAAATAATAAGGTTTAACCCATATTTAATTATGAAAATGGTATCATGAAAGGTTAATGGGGCGATGAAATGTGAAGATTGATGAAGGGAAAGGTGGACGGAAATATGACATTTCTGAGTCTAAACACTTTTAGTGAAGACTCAATGCTAAAAATCCATAGCTTTAAGTGGTCTGTTCTTATTGGGTGGGTCCTGGTTTTACCTCTATATATTTGAAATGTTTCGAGTCTTGACCATGGAACCACCTAATATTTTTTCAAAGTGTTATTGCCCACTTATCTCACTATGATTAGTGCCTTGAATGGATTTTTTTCAGATATGATCTAAATGCAGATCTGAAACTTGAACAGATAATTACCTATGCTATCTAAGAAAAGAAAATGAATAGAAAAAAACACCAAGGGAAATAGAGAACAAGCAACAAACAAGAAATAAGAGAGAAAACGATTAGACCATAAAAACAACATCAACTCTATTGAGTGAGAGAGAAGAACCTTTTGTAAGAAAGGTGACTTTAACCTTCTCATTATTAGCTATTTACAATATAACAATATGCAGTGAAGTTATTTCTAACAACAACTGCTGAAGAGGAGTTGTTTCTAATAGAAATTGTTGAAGAAATTGTTTTTTCTAACAAAAATTGTTGAAGCTGAATAAAATTGCTAACATTTGTTATGGAGAAACCTCCTCATGAGTGGCCCAAGAAGGGGAGTTCCCCTCTTGATGGCCAAATTCCTCCTTGTTTATATCCATAAATTTCTCTAATTCCACCAATAAATGAGGGAATTTGCGCTGCAATGTCTCGATAGATAGCCATTTGGCATGAGATGGAGTCTGTCCCTTTTACCTACTAGATATGAAAGATATTATTGTTGGTGAGTGGTCCTGGTCTTAGATTAAATAAATTGATCAACGAGAAATGAAGGATGAAAATTTGGAATATTATCCAATAGATGTTGAAATGTGACTGCTTCTTCTAGGAGAGGCAGTTCAAAAATCTTGATGTTGTTCACATTCATCATATCGTGGATGTCAATTTGTGCCGACAAGTCTAGGCGATATGCAT
Source organism: Picea engelmannii (assembly GCA_009831015.1). Lineage (NCBI taxonomy): Eukaryota > Viridiplantae > Streptophyta > Pinopsida > Pinales > Pinaceae > Picea > Picea engelmannii. The sequence continues at coordinate 236,460 of ML789328.1, forward strand.
TCTCATCAATGCATTCCAGAATAGTGTTAGGGACATATATCTGATGTTTAAGCTTATGATGGTGGTATTTGAATCTGTGATTGGTCATCAAGATACACAGATGATCTCCCGACTCAAATAAAAATCGAGTGTGATTTTTATCATGCCTCTACTTAGCACGATCTTGGTCTTCTTGGAAGGAAGCTGGGACTTTAGTATGTTGTTGAGCTATGGTTTGGATAAAACATTCAATTGATCATTTTTCTTGTTGTTGATGTACAAACCCAGAAGAATTGAGAGTAAGGGGCATCTCCAAGGGCGCAAGGGGATGAAACCCATCAAAAAATTTGAAGGGAGAGAAACCCATCAAAAAATTTGAAGGGAGAGAAACCAGTGGAGGAGTGCATGGTCCGATTGTAAATATGTTGCAGAATATGACAATGTGTGTTGTAGTTAACCTTGTACTTTTCCATAGTTTCTAAACGATATATCACAAGGTGAACTCCCTGTTTAATTATAGCCCCAATGGTGAACATAGATTCCTCTGTCTCACTCTCCAAGCGCTGATTCGTATCCAAAAAACTGAGAATAGATGCAGAGAACAATGCAATTTTAAACTGAGGAAAGGGGGGACCAAATTCTCCTAAAAAACTTTGGAAGTCATGGGAATTGAAGTGCATTGGACATTGTGCCAAAACCTGTACCTAATATGAATCGAATCGAATGCCTATTATGTTTAGTATGATTCCAAAATACTGAACTGATGTTTTTCCAAAACATGATTGCTTCCCTTGAAGTGTATGTTCCCATAGTAGCTCAAGAACATTGCAGATGTGCTAAAGATGTGTTGTCCAAGAATTAATGAATACCAAGATATCATCAATATAAATGACTACGCACTTACCCAAAGGACTTGATGCATTCATGTGAACTGGATGGTAGCCAACAGTCATATCAATTTTTGTGAAGGAATAATCCCCTTGTAAGTGGTCAACAAATCCTCAATTCAGGGTAGGAGATAAAAATTATTAATGGTGGTACGATAGATGGTCACTAGGTGCCATTTTGAATCATCCTTTTCTGGGATAATAAAGGTGGGGGATGCACATGTCGATGATGAAGGTGGAATATTTCCTAAGTTCAAAAGTTGACCAATTGCTCGTTCTATCTCAACAGTCTCTCAGGAATCAATGCAATAGGATGGGGATTTTAGAAAAGAAGCACCAAGAATTAGATGAAGGGTGTGATTAATAGAGTGAGTGATCCAGGGGATCAAATTTTGCTCAAAAATTCAAAGTGTTCGGAATCGCTTCAAATCGAACGAGAGCGTAGGTCTCATTGTTCCGAACCCAACGCAACTCATTTGGGTTCAAACGGATGTCGGGAGCGAGAGATATCGCATTCTGTTCAAAATGACAAACAAGCAAAAAAAGGGGTGCTGACTGTACAGTCTGTACAGTCCATACGGATGCTGACATGGCAGGCCGTACGACACGTGGCAGGCCGTATGGCATGTGGCAGGCGGTTATTTGGATAGTTAGCATGTGACATGGCATGTTTGCAGCGAACGGGATGACGACACGTGGCCCAGTCAATGGCCACCACGTGTCATATATACATTGGTTTAAAATTATGTCGTTGGTCGGAGTCGACCTCGCGACCTCCGGGTAGGGGGGAGAGACTTGGGAAGAGCCACCAACTGGCACGCCACTGGTTGTTCCTTGTTATATATGTGGCAAAATATATTTAAATGTTTGCATATGTGTATAGTTGGGGCGCGACCGGGCTGGGGCTTGGTCACACATTGTGTTACATATGACCAAATGTTATACCATTCGGCGTGCGCGCAGTTGTGTTTTGTTCCAACAGTTATACAAACAACCCGCCATTTGTCCTTTGACCATTGGCTTGTGGAACGAGAGCCTATGTTTATACTTACGCGCGGTCGCATGGATCATACGACCTTGCCCTTGACGGTTAGGGGCTAGGTGCGCCCGTAACTATTCTACAGTTTGCACGGTTGCGTCGAGTGCTAAGTTTTTATGCTTAAATATGCGTGTGGGCTAGGTTGAGCCAACAAGGGTGCGTTTTGTAGATGCAGAGACAACAAGTTTGAAGGGGGGACTTCGAGGAAGCCTATCTTCTTCAATTTTTGGCCAAACGAGGTGCCGAAAAAGCCCATCTAGGGGTTTTTGGACGTTCTGAAACCATTGGAGAAGTCTATTTGGCATTTTGAGCATTGTAAAGCACATTTTTGAGCACTTTGAGCAAATAATACAAATGATCCATTGGAAGCTGGACCAGGAGATGTAGCCCAAGAGAGGGGTGAACTCCTTTATCATTTGTTGTGTTATGTGTTTTCTGTTCAATGTTTTTGTTGTTGTTTATATGCATCTTAAATGAGTAAATCCTATTAAAGTTGTGTTGCAAAGTTGATCCATTTGCATTTTAACACATAAAATTTAACTTGCAAATATTTTCAAGAATACACGTCTTCTTCATTTTAGATCAGTGAGATAGGGGTAGTCCCATGGGTTGGGTGTAGACATATGCACATTCTTGGAGAAAGGGAGCCATGGTGTGGAGTACAATATTATTCTATTCGTCTGCGTTAATGGGGATAACCAAGCATACAAATACGCATTGGTTCAGACTGACTTCCTTAATGACAAATTCTCTGGTAATAGGTTGGGTGTATTTAAGCGCAGAAGAAGTAAGCACATAGGTGCACCCCTCATGTTGCAAGTGGTATTGATGATAGTCAACATGATAGAAAATGTGTCATGAATTTTCGTAGCGAAGGTCACGTAATAAATCAACGCAATCTAAAGGAGAGACATCACACACCAATGTATCCAAGAAAGGGCCAATAACAAAGTTCATTGCACAACACTAGGATATATTGAGACGAGGGCCTTCCTTTTGTACCCATCCTAACTAATGGGACCAGGTGCAGATTGGTGGGGAGGTGAAGGCGTTGGACCAAGTCCTAGGCCACAATGTTCTTTCAACCTCCGTTTTGCAGGATGAGAGTAGCCAATTCATGCTTTATATGACAACTATGTGTAAATAGGGACACATAAGAGGTGTCGTGTTTAGTAGAGGTCATCAAGATCAAAGAGGGGTTATCTTCTATAGGATTGTTGAGAGAAACTACATTAGGAGGTTTAGGGTAATTCAACTCAGACACCTATGTGAATAAAGTCTTTTTTGTGCAAATATTCTTAAGTGCCTGACATCTGGTAGATGCATGTGAGTTGGTATTTTGAAAGGTACACGAAGGCACATTTTGATGTGTGGAGGGTGTGGTTGGGGAAATGTTAGAAGGACTAGTATGAGAAGGACCAACATTAGAAGGACCATATAAGGTTTGGGGAGAATAGATTTGAGGAGCCACTTTATGCTCTATGGCCAACCCCGAAGAAAGGCCTTGTCCAAGGAAGGACTACCAAACAAATCAACTTCATGACAAAACATCAATAATAAAACATAATTAAATTTGATAATCAATACCTCTTCTAGATATGAAATGTGTAGCTAGATGCACAATTTACAGAAGACATTGATGTAGCTCTATACTGACTGATTGGCAAGTTGATGGAGCTACAACCATTCGACAAGGAGTTTTTGTCGATATCCCAGGGGATAGAATCCATCTCTTAATGCCTAGTAAAATCCATCCCATGACATGATGCATATATACATTGTAGTTGCAGGTGCACCGATGTCAATGAAAAATGAATGATTCTCAAGATGAGTATCCCACCAATCCTATGCAATTCATTCCAGCTACAGGATTTTGATCTGAAGTGCCATTTCCTCAACCATCTTGAGACATGTCTTGAAGTAGGTGGAAATACTGTGGAACCAAGAATTGACAGTCTCTGCAATTGAAAGTATGTATCGATTTGCATGGGTGTTGGAGCTCGTCATTGTTGCATACAAAGTAACTCATGAAGAGCCAAAGCTAAATCCTAAATCGAAGTAGATACATTGGATGTTGAGTCCTCTTTGGATGGCTCCTTTCGCAGTGACATGATTTTTATCCACCACTTGGTTCGCTTTGAAGTTGGGCATTGAGAAGAGATACAATATGATCTTGGCTACACTTAGATTTGAGCCAAATGCTCTAGAATAGAGGATGAGAGGTTCTATTTGCAGAAACACTGAGAACCTAGGCCAAGCTACTACATCATGAAGTCCATGCGCACTTCTAGGAATCCTCACATTATACTAGAATTTTCCCATGTTGAGAATGGTGCACTAAAAAAAATAAAACCATGAAGAGGGCTGAGTGAGACCCTGTGAAGAGGGTGCATTGGAAAACCCTGAGAAGGGTGTAGTGAGACCCTATGAAAAGGGTGCATTGGAAAACCCTGAGAAGGACATGTAGAGAAATGTTGAGGAGGGAATACCAATGGAAAACCTTAAGAAGTTCACACTCAAACTCTCAACAGAGCTTTGAGTTTTGAGACTCCACTACCACAAAAAAAATTGTTCGAATTTGGTGGATGGATTTTGCATGTAATTCTTTATTGCAAGTGAAATCTTGTTGAGATCCAGGCTCTGATACCAATTGATATACATGTAAATCTAAAACTCAACTGGATAATTATCTACACTATATAAGAACATAAAATGAACAAAATAAAACACAGAGGGAAATAGAGAAAAAGAAAAAGACAAGCAATAAGAGAGAAAACGATTAGACTTGAAAAATACCATCAGTTCTATTGAGTGAGAGAAGAGAGTATTTTATAAGCAAGGAGACTTTATCCTTCTCATTATTAGTTGTTTATAATAGAAAAGGTTGCAGTGAAGTTGTTTCTAACAATAGTTGTTGAAGCAAAGTTGTCTCTAACAGAAATTGTTGAAGCAAAATTGTTTTCTAATAGAAATGGTTGAAGTGAAATAAAATTACTAACATTTATTATGGAGCACTCTCCTCATGAGTGGGCTAGGATGGGGTGCACCCTTCTTGGTGGCCCAAGATATACCACAAATCGCTTATTATTGGGTCCACACAAAGAGGGTTGCTTGAGAGATAGACCCAAGTGGTCAACATGATGGAAGTAATCTTTTGAGATAGGTTTCTGACAATGTAGTGTTGGTGAAACCCAATAATTATTTATTTTAATGTTGGTAGGGTATTACTCCCTACTGACTATTACTACAATGATATAATTTCCAAATTCCTTGTAGATGCAAAGATATAGGAATTTCCTTTGTCATTGTAAAGGCTAGGGCTTCTAAGGTCCTTAGGACATAGGAGTATGAAGTACTATAACTCTTTGGTATATCGAAGGGTTTCTAACAATAACAATCAATTGAATCATTCACGTCATCAACTGAGGATGATAGGTTGTACCCTTAACCATACTACCCAAAACCTTAGAACATGATAGTGATCTCCTCAAGTGTTGTTCCCGGTGTACTATAACAACAAGATGATCACAATTCTATGTGGTAATACTCAATGAAGTAGCAACAAAGGTTACACGAGTGTCCAACCAGGTGAGACAACTTGTATTTTCCATGTGTATTATTCCCTGACCATAGTTTTACATGCTCAATGACATATCTTTGTGTTATTTAAAGACGTCAGAACATGCCTCTACCCTGAAAAAAGATTTACTAAAAGTTGGGCATTTCTTAGCACAAGAAAGAACTCTGATATCACTTATGCGTTCCTTAACCCTTAAACTTGAAACACAACAAGGCATACAAAGAATGTAATTGCAGAAAACTAGATACAAAAGACAATAAGATGAAATATTCAAAAGATACCCTTATATTATGATAAATAAAAGCACGAAAGCAATGTTCACTCGCTGGTTCAAGTGGAGAAACCTTTCATCGAGAAAAGCTCTAAATACAACGACACATGACGAAATATTGCATAACTTCCTATATCTTTAAATAGACTCTCAATAGTAAAACACTAACTACTTGTGATCCCATCATAATGGGTACCAACTACCTAGTGGACCTTATAAAATGAACCATTTCACATTAAATAACTATCAACTACTATCTTATGAATATTATTAAAATAAAATAACAATATACTTTAATTGACTAACTCATAGGTAACTCTTAAATAATCTAAAATAAAAGAGTTAAAATAGGACCCTAACATATAACCAATCACATAGAATCCAATAGAAATACTATTATTAGTCCCTCCTAAAGGCTAGAGACTATAGCAATGAGTTTGTTCTTTGACCTTGTATTAGTTTTCATTGACTTTATATTTTTGTGTTACCTTCAATGTATAACATAGAAAATAGATATATGTATTTATTTATATAATAAAAAAATTTATTTTTCTAAAAATTAATTGAATAATATCTTTGATGTGTTATTGCAAGCTTCACATTAATAATAATCTATTTTTAAGGTCATGACGAAGCCACACTAAATTGGTGTATGAGACCCCCTTGTTTGTGGGACCCCTCCGCCCAGCAATTTGACTAGTAAAGTCTACAGAGGTATACATACCCTACCCCCTCTCGATTTGAATTTGTGACCTTTTAAAATGAAACACACGTTCTTAACCATTAGGCCCACTCAGCTATATATATATATATTAATTGATATATATAATTGATTATACCATAAATGATTTCAGTCAATGCACCTGCATATTTTCCATTAATTTCTGTCAATTTAAGTACACGCTGCCTGCCGATCCGTACAACTTTACGCTCAATGAATTCTTCCCTTCTACTTAGTTTATGTCTCTTCCAGGGAGTCGAACCCGTGACAAGATAGCGGACCTTTAACCGCGTGACAAATAAAAAAAATTGCTCCATGTGAATGCCGAGTTGTTAACCAACAATCTACCGAGCGATTCGTCTTCTCCATTAAAAAAATTGGATATAATTTCTTAAGCGTTGTAATATTTAATGGTGTATAATTCAATTGAATGTCGAGATTCATCCTTTCGTGTACAATACTTCAACATCCTATTAAAATATACACCATAAAAATTCTATATTTTTATAAATTAAAATAATAAATAAATAAAATTTATAAAATAAAATAAAAAATATAAACTTTATATATATACACGCATATCAATTTGCATATCAATGCAAATCAATTTTTTATTTTTTTTTAAATTTATATCTAAATTATTGATTTTGTTTGGTGTTTATATATATACAAGCTTCTAGCCCGGCCTTTTTTTAGTTCTTTATGGTAATAAACTGGTTTTAAAGATTTTATTGATTTCTTTAAAAAATTACTGTGGCATTTGAATACCATAAAATCGGTCGGAAGCTCCCTCCCAATTTTCTTTATTTACTTTTATTTATTTGCTTTTTACTTTGCATTCTGCATTTGTTTTTATTGTAAAAATTTAAATTGAATTTTGAAAAAAATGTTTGGTTTTATCTAATGTATTTTTAATTTATTTTCTTTTAATTATTATTATTATTTTGCATAAATATTTATTATTATTATTATTTTAAAATAATTATTTAGGTTATTTTTTTATTTAAAAATAGAAATAATGCACTATACAATCGATGAATGTGGATGCGATATATAAATTCTATATTCGTATAACTTAAAATAATAAATAAATAAAATTTATAAAATAAAATAAAAAATACAAACTTTATATATATACACATTTGCATATAAATGCAAATCAATTTTATTTTTTTGGTATTTAAAAATTTATATTTAAATTATTAATTTTATTTGGTGTTTATGTCTAGTTAGTATTATTTAACACTAGCAATGTATCTAGTTTTATGAGGATTTAATTACATTCAGTTTAATGTTCATTATACATTTTGAATAACAAACAACCATCACTTATTATCTTTTCACCAAAACTATTCATTACTTATGTATTTAATTATATTAAATTTTATTGTTTAACATATATTTCCTAACTAACTCGACAAAGACTGCCTTGTCATGCAATCCTTGTTATAAATTCAATAATGTAAATGAAAAATCTTATTCTATAACAATTCGATACTCCAAATTCAAATTTATGAAATTTTAATATTATTATAAAATACTTTGATGTCATCTGAACAACAAAGTGTCCAATCGAAGACACGGACATATTCAGTATTGACGACGGAATCCAATTAAATCAAAATCAATAAATTGATCAATCCGCGTATTCACGACGCTTTCCAATTTAATCAATAAATTAATCGTTTTCTTTACTTGAAAGGAAGTATGTATGTGAAATAAAACCAAAGATTGTTAAAATTCATGAGAGCAGAGGCACACAGTATTCACACACAATTACCTTATCATATTGAACATATACATACGTACATATATAGTTGAACTCAGATTCAACTTACCCCAAACATAGCTATGGAGGTTGAGAGAATATCTCAACAACTCCTACAAATCTTCAACCAACTCCAAACCAATCCCTAAATTAATCATTAATTCTAACACCCTCCCTTAATGGTTACATTACAAATAAACCACATATTACAATTCTCAAATCACAACATAGATCTCTGTCTGATCTGGTCTTCATCAGCTCCTACACCCACTCTGATGCCTCTGGACTGCGCTCTTTCTCTTCCTCTTTTTCGAGCTTACTATTCAACTCATTTAAAGC
>ML789329.1:12304-48108 GCA_009831015.1 Picea engelmannii
CTTAGGGTGGATAGCGTATATACACTAGTCAACCGAAGGAGAATCGTGGATGTTCGTTATTGTCACAACCATGAATCATGTATTGCTTTGCATGCATTGTATTTCTTTCTCATGTCCAATGGAGAGAACATGAGCATGAGGATGTTGATAATGATGTGGTTGAAGACAAGGATATTATGGATTCTCTTTGTCAATGTGGGATGTATGAATTCTTTCAAACAAGTGGTATGCGAGCACAAAGAAGACTTCTCAATGTCCTCATTACCTATTAGCATGTAGATGTGGAAGAGTTCATGCTTGATGGGAAATAATTAAACATAATGGTGGAAGATATTTTGACCTCTCTTAGAGAGGTGAAGTAGTAAACTTCAAGACTCACGAAGGAGGGGGCTTAGCCATTAATGACTATATAGCCACATATTGTGAGGATGGAACTGACAAAGTGGGTACACAAATACCTATCAAGAACATACATGGTTTGAGCCTCAAAGTGATATTATACACCATGAAACACATGTTGGACATATTGTCATTGATGTCAACAGTCAATGTCATTACGTTATAATGATGAGTTGGTATGAATAGAGAGTAGAAAATCCATGTACATAAGGACTAACAAATTAAGAGCTCAATAGGGTTAGCGACTAAAGATCAGAAGCTCAAAAGACATGACGCACATGAAGCTTAGAAGGGGAAGCACATTGCAGAACAATGATCAGATCAAGTTGTGACCATTGGATACAAAAGCGCTAGATCAAGGGCATGGATTGATTATGGAGCATGAAGGGATAATTAAACAACGTGTTAATTCCAATCCCACAATTAGTCTAGACCGTCATATTACAAGGGAAGGACCGTTGGAGGACTAGTCAACGATCAGATCAAGTCATGAATGTTGGATACACAAGTGCTAGATCAAGGGCAGGGACTGATTGTGGAGTGCAAAGGGAGAATTAAACAACATGTTATTTCCAATCCCGCAATTAGTCTAGACCATCATATCTCATCGATTCAAAGATCGACAATTGTGGTTGATCCACCACAAATCGTACAACTTTAATTCCATAGATTGGGAGATGGGCTAAACCACACGCAAGTTATGGTTCTACAATCCACACTGACCGTCGATGGTCTCCCACCAATAGATCTACGGTTGGCATCAGTTCCACTACCAAATGAGCAATTTCCATTGTGGAACTTGATGATAGTTTTAAACGTCATTCTAGTTGAGGACCCCACAATCATCCCTGATCGTTGATATGCTCCAAGAGCATTCCCAACCATTAGATCAAGGAAAGTGAAAGGATAGGATAAGCAAACACGAATACCAAAGCCCTGAAGTATTGAAGTAAATGAGGACCTTCTGATCTGAATAATACTTTGGGAGATATCAGGACTGCCATATCATGTTTAGTGGAAGGACAAAGTAAGCCACAAAAGTCCCGAAGTAGACGCAAGCCGTCCGATCTAAAGAAAAAATTTGGGAGATATCAGGATTGTCAGATCGAGGAATGTAGAAGGATATGATAAGAAAGTCTGCAGGCCCGAGATCCTGAATAGATGAATTCCCGACAGTCATTGGATCGTGTTAAGCCTTTTCAGGTTAGAGAATGCCAATTATATGAAGTCAAGTTACTCAGGGTTTACACTTACGAGAATCTCACTTTGAGAGAATTGGGAAGTCGAAAAATTAAATTACCTGAAGTCCCAAAGGTTGAAGTCCCGAAGTGGACATGAGTCGTCTGATCTGAGGAACACTTCGAGAAGTATCTTGACCATTAGATCAAGGAGAAGAACATGTGCCACATGAAGAAGATCTATGTCATCAAGGACATGTGGCGTAATAAGATGATGACAAGTGTCAAGTTCCTATAGGTACTTTAGGCATATGTAATCCATGAAACTAAGTGACATGTGGTAGCCACTTAGTCAGTGCCATGTCAACAAGTGATTTCATCAAGTTACGAAACTCTAGTTGTTTTCACTTTGGGATTTTCACCACCAACAAACACCCGAAGTCCTGAAGGTCGATGTCCCGAAATGGACATGATTCATCCCATCTAAAGAACACTTCGGGAGCATTCTCGATCGTTGATCAAATTTAGTGGAAGGATAGCGTAAGTGAAAGTGTTAACTGAAAACAAGTGGTCTCCACCGCTTTATGACTTATTCAACATGTGATCACTCTGGAGGAAATTGGAGCAACGATTATCTGAACTCCCAAAATAAACGTGAACCATTCTCTCACCTGTAGATTAAGTCATGGTCGTCGATTTGTTCGAAACCTCTAGACAACCTAGGATCATCCAACTAACGGAAGAATGAATGTTGACCATCCGATCTGTTTCGGTGAAATCTGATTTAGAAGATTTGAAAGATTGCAAAGGCCTGACATCTCGAAGGATGAAGTACCAAAGAACACGGTCCCAACACTGGACATATGGGGGCTAAAAGGAAAAGGGTGAAAGAAGAGACATTGCTTAAATTAATAAGCTTGTGGTTCTGCACCTATGGTCACATGTAAATAGGTTGAAGGAAGTGCCTATGTAGAACTTGGTTTCTGCAATGCCTGCAAAGATATGGAATCAAGTTAAAAAGAAATCGATCCATACTTGTGATTGATTTATGAAAAACAAGTCAGATGGTTGTTAAAATGATGTGTTGATATGAAAAGTCATGTTAATGATTGTGTTACTTAAAACAAAGGTTATGTAATATTAAATGAACATACGTGTTGTTTATGAAAAGTTGTGTTGAAAATTTTAAAGGCTTATAAATATGTTGATATGTGAATTAGAAAGTAGGTGCCTGTGAATGTCTTATTGAAGATCAAAAGAAGGAGACAGAGCAACAATTATGCAATCCAATATTTAATATAGAAGACCATTATAGGACTGCATTTCCTATTTCCATATTGATGAACAAAGGGTGACAGGGTGGTGCAAGGGAAGGTTGGATCCTGCAGGGGAGTAGGTTCTTCATTTTCAGTTGTATCTGACTAAACAGGGGGTTGAACCCTCCTACCAGTTGTAGCTTGTGAACAAGGGATTAGGTGCTTTCTTGTGAGTTGTAGCTGACTAAATAGGGGGTTGTAACCTCCTACCAGTTGGAGCTGGTGAAAAAGGGTGTGGGTGCATCATGATCATTGGGTGTTGATCTAAAGAGGAAGAACATATTCCTTCTATTGTAACTTGTAAAACATAATTTTGCAGTTAATAGAAAATTGTTTGTGGTTTTCCCAATTGGGTTCCATGATAAAATTTTGTGTTCAAATATTGTTTGCATTGAAAAAAGTAAAAATATGATCAAATTATTGTGACACCGATTCACCCCCCCCCTCTCAGCGATAGGATMTGATCCTTTAATTGGTATCAGAGTAGGTCTCTTCACTAAAGGTTTAAATTACTTGAAGATAAATATACATCATAATGGATTAGCAATTGAAGATGTCATCAAAAGTCCCTTTATTTGGTGGTGAATATTATGTTTTTTGGAGTGTTAGAATGAAAATATACCTGATGTCCATTGGACTGGAAGTATGGACATTAGTTGAAAAAGGATATGATGTTCCAAAAGTCACTCCCATAGAAGAAAAAGACAAGAAGAAATTTTGGGAACATGCAAAGGCTTTAAACACACTACAAGCTGGATTGAGTAAGAATATCCTTGCTAAAGTACTAAACTGTAAAAATGCAAAACAACTCTGGGATAAATTGGAAACTATATATGTAAGAGATTCCAAGGTAAAGAGGGCCAAACTTCAGACTCTTAAAGTACAATATGAAGGTCTAAAAAGAAAATATCTCAGAGTACTTTGAAAGAGTTGATAATATTGTTAATGCAATTAGAGGTTTGGGAGTAGAAGTGTCAGACAATGAGTTAGTTGAAAAGATACCAAGAACACTACCTATGCTATATAAACCTAAAGTGTCAACTCTTGAAGATCGAGAGAAACTATATGAACTCACCATGGATGAATTGTATGGAATCCTCATATCATATGAGTTAATATTAGGTCATGAGAACATCCCAAAAGGAGAAGCAACCTTCAAGGTGCTCAGGAAAAAAATAAATCTGAAGCAAAAACCTCAACCCATCCATCATGAAGAATCTGATGTAGAAGAAGCCATTTTTATCAAAAAACTTTAGAAAGGATTAGGGAGGTACAAAGGCAACCTGCCTTTCAAATCATTTAACTGTGGAAAAGTTGGACATTTTGCAGCCAAGTGTCCCTATCCCAAGGAAGACCTTGAAGATGAAGAAGACACAAATAAGCAATACAAGATGAAAGGAAAATCCCAATATAAGAAAAAGTATTACAAATGGAAAAATAATTTTTACTCAAAAGAATAAAACAACATTTCATCATGGTCTAGTGACAATAATGATGATGAAGTCCTTTTTCTAGGAATTGAAGAGTCTAAAGGGATAGAAGAAATTAAGCATGAGGAAGAGGTGGAAAATGAAGCAAAGGTTAATATGGAAGAATAACTTCTCAGTGCCTTGGATGAATCAAGAAGATACATAAACATATATAGACAACTGAAAAGTTTTGTAGTTGAACAAAAAGAAAAACATGAACATAAAGAAAAAGAGATGGAGAAACTCATGAGCAACCTGGAAAAACAAATACTAGAAGAAAATAGGTGGAAGAAAGTCTGGAGAAGTCTCTTAAAGAGAAACAAATAGACTGTGAAAGAATGGAGGCGAATTAGTTCTCCTAAGAAAAGAGCTTGATGCAAAACTTATCCAAACAAGATATGAAAATAGCTCTAAAATCTTAGATAAGATTTTTACCACACAAAGGGATTCAAGAAACAAAAATGGAGTAGGCTACTCAAAACGAAAACCAAGTTAACTCAAAATCTTATGCAACTGCTCTCCTCAATACATTCAAGAAGAAAGATGAAGAAATGATAAGTAATTATTAGAACTCCAGAGGACTACTTCCACCCATCAAGAAGGAATATAAGACAACACCAAAGGAGGTTTATCCAAAAGAGGTATCCTCACATTTTCTTTGGTTATTGCTTTTTATGCACTAATTTCGGACACAAAGCTATGAATTGTAGAGCATATGGAAGGAAAAACTTGAGGGTTAAGAACTATAACCTTAAAGATAACCAAACTGTAGATCAAATTAAAAGCATAAATTATAACTCCTTTTCACCTCTACAAGAAGGGAACTTAGAATGTTTCAGATGCCATAATTATGGACATAAAGAAAGTAATTGCAGGTTAATGGAAGTCTCAGAAAAACCAAAGTTCATTAGAGAGAAAAAAAAGATTTGGAAAGAAAAAACATCAAAAGAGGAATTTCTTATTGCATTGAAATCCCAAGATAAAGAATATCACTAGTATGTTGACAGTGGTTTCTCAAAACATATGACAGGAAACAAGGAAAAGTTTTTGAACTTAAAGAAACAAAAGGGTAAAGTTACATTTGGTGACAATGCTTCAGGTAACATACTTGGGAAAGACACTGTGATTTTGGGAAAAGACAAAGCCAAGGATGTGTTGCTTGTTGAAAAACTGAAACCTAGCCTATTAAGTGTCATCCAAACCCGTGATCATGGGAAATTTGCATCTTTGATTCCTAGAAATGTGAGATTAGAAGAGAGGACTTAGGAAAATTGGTTGGTACTACTCCTAGAACTCTTGGGAATGTATATATACTAAATACAAAATTGAATGAGGAGTGTCATATAAATTTAGTAGATGAAATTTGGCTATGACATAGAAGGTTGGGGCACATTAACTTTGAAAATTTAGTGAAAGTCAACAATATTGGGGTAGTAATAAACTTACCACAGATCACAAAGCCCTCAAATCCTATGTGTAGACATTGTCAACTAGGGAAGCAAACCMGAATAAGGTTCAAAACAAAAGAATACTCAACCTCAAAACCTTTAGATCTTGTTCACACCGACCTCTGTGGACCTACAAGGACCAAGAGTTTGCAAGGAGAGTCCTACTTTATGTTGTTCATTGATGATTTTACTAGAATGGCTTAGGTATGTTTTCTCAAGAAAAAATCAAAAGCACTTAACAAATTCAAAGTTTTTAAAACCCTTGTTGAAAATGAAACAGAGAAAAAAATAAAATGTCTTAGATCAAACAATGGTGGTGAGTTCACCTCAAAAGAGTTTGACCTCTTATGTGAAACTCATGGAATAAAAAGACAATTCTTTGTTGCTAGAACACCTCAGCAAAATGGGATTGCTGAGTGAAGGAATAGAATAGTCCAGGACGCTGCAAGGACTATGCTCAATGAAGTAAGATTATCTGATGGATATTGGAGGGAAGTTGTAGGCATGCCAATATATATATTATACAGAGATCAACTCTAGATTAATAGTAATAAGACTCCTTATGAACTATGGTTTGGGAGAGCTCATTCGGTAAAATACTTCAAGGTCTTTGGAAGTAAGTGTTACATCAAAAGGCTTGATGAGAATATCGAAAAATTATGTAGCAGTGAGGTGATGATGAAGATAGTGAGTACACGTCTGAAAATGAAAAGACTGGAAACCAAAATTTCAGAGACAATGGTTGTGACAGAGAAAATCTGAAAGATATATTGGTTGGTCGATGCATGCTTGAGTTGGTTGGATAACTAGATCAATTCTAGTTGAATAGATCACATTCTATCAGCAAAATAAGTCATGTGGCAAGAAAAATATAAAGTCTCTTGGATAAAGATAGATACATCTGGTTAGAGATCGATGAGAAGCAATGGACATGTCGAAAGGTCATTTGAAAAGTATAAGCTTCAATTTCTCAGTGTTCCGGTAGGATAGCAGTATCCGCAACATAAATAGTAGGATGTATAGAGTGGTATACATGGCATCCTATAGATTTAATAGGCGAAGTTACCCGAGTTCATATTCTGGTTAGCAGCATACAGACAGACAAAGATTAATCATAGGAGCAACCCTTTTCCATTGATGTCAAAGGGGGAGAGTAACTTCATAGAGAAAAGGATCATCGAAGGGGGAGTTTGTGTATGAAGTTAGAGTGTTTCCCTTAATGAAAAAGGGGGATATTGTTGGACATATTTTCATTGATGTCAGCAGTCAATGTCATTACGTTATAATGATGAGTTGGTATGAACAAAGAACAAAAAATCCATGTACAGAAGGACTAAAAAATTAAGAGCTCAGGAGGGTCAGTGACTGAAGATCATAAGCTTAGAAGGGGAAGAGAATTACAAAAAAATGATTAGATCAAGTCATGACTATTGGATACGCAAGCGCTAGATCAAGGGTAGGGATTGATTGCAGAGCGCGAAGGGAGAATTAAACAACACATTAATTCCAATCCAACAATTAGTCTAGACCGTCAGATTACAAGAGAAGGATCATTGGGGGACTGGTCAACGATCATATCAATTCATGTTCATTGGATACGCAAGTGCCAAATCAAGGTCATGGATTGATTGCAGAGTCGAGAGGGAGAATTAAACAACACATTATTTACAATCCCGCAATTAGTTTAGACCGTCAGATCTCATCGATTCAAAGATCGATGACTATGGTTGATCCACCAACAATCACACAACTTCAATTGTGGATTTTGAGAGATAGACTAAACCATGTGAAAGTTATGGTTATGCAATCCACATAGACCATCAATGGTCACCCGCCAATATACCTACGGTTGGCATCAGTTCCACTACCAAACGAACAGTTTCCATTGCAGAACTTGACGATAGTTTTAAACGTCATGCTAGTTGAGAACCCTGCAATCATCCCTGATCGTTGATCTGCTCTAAGAGAATCCCCAACCATTGGATCAAGGCAAGTGGAAGGTCAGGATAAGAAAAGACGAAGATCAAAGCCCCGAAGTCCCGAAGTAAATGAGGACCGTCTGATCTCAAGAATACTTTGGGAGATATTAGCATCGTCCTGATATCTTCCATTAACCTGCAATTACTTCTGTGCCTGTGGTCACATGTAAATGGGTTGAAGGAAGCGCCTCTGTAGAACTTGGTTTCTGCAATGCTTACAAAGATATGGAATCAAGTTAAAAAGAAATCGATCCATACTTGTGATCGATTTATGAAAAATAGGTCCGATGGTTGTTTAAATGACGTGTTGATATGAAAAGTCATGTTAATGACTGTGTTACTTAAAACAAACGTTATGTAATATTAAATGAATAGGTGTTTTTTTTATGAAGAGTTTTATTGAAAAGTTTAAAGGCTTATAAATATGTTGAGATGAGTATTAGAAAGTAGGTGCATATCAATGTCTTATTGAAGATCAATAGAAGGAGACATAGCAACATTTATGCAATCCAACGTTTAATATAGAAGACCATTATAGGACTCCATATCCTATTTACAGATTGATGAACAAAGGGTGGTAGGGTGGTGCAAGGGTAGGTTGGAGCGTGCATGGGAGTAGGTTCTTCCTTGTCAGTTGTATCTGACTAAACAGGGGGTTGAACCCTCCTATCAGTTGGAGCTGGTGAACAAGGGAGTAGGTGCTTTGTTGTCATTTGTAGCTGACTAAATAGGGGGTTGTAACCTCCTACCAGTTAGAGTTGGTGAACAAGGGTGTGGGTGCATCCTGATTAGTGGGTGCTGATCTAAAGAGGAAGAACATCTTCCTTCTATTGTGACTTGTAAAACAAGATTTTGCAGTTAATAGAAAAGTGTTTGTGGTTTTCCCAATTGGGTTCCACGATAAAATATTTTTTTTCAAATTTTGTTTGCATTGACAAAAGTAAAAATATGATCAAATTATTGTGTCATTGATTCACCCCCCCCACCCCCCTCTTAGTGATAGGATTTGATCCTTCAATTGGTATCAGAGGAGGTATCTTCACTAAATGTTTAAATCACTTGAAGAGAAATATACATTATAATGGATCAATAGTTGAAGATGTCATCAAAAGTCCCCCTATTTGATGGTGAATATTATGTTTTCTGGAGTGTTAGAATGAAAATATACTTGATGTTCATTGGAGTAGAAATATGGACATTAGTTGAAAAAGGATATGATGTTCCAAAAGTCAATCCCATAGAAGAAGAAGACAAGAAGAAATTCTGGGAACATGCAAAGGCTTTAAACACACTACAAGATGGATTAAGTAAGAAGATCCTTGCTAAAGTACTAAACTATAAAAATGCAAAACAACTCTGGGATAAATTGGAAACTATATATGAAGGAGATTCGAAGGAAAAGAGGGCCAAACTTTAGACTCTCAAAGTACAATATGAAGGTCTAAAAATGAAGGATGAATAAAATATCTCAGAGTACTTCAAAAGAGTTGATAATATTGTTAATGAAATCATAGGTTTGGGAGTAGAAGTGTCAGACAATAAGTTAGTTGAAAAGATACTAAGAACACTACCTATGCTATATAATCCTAAAGTGTCCACTCTTGAAGATCGAGAGAAACTAGATGAACTCACCATGGATTTGGTTGTATGTAATCCTCATAGCCTTGAGATAAGATGAGGTCATGAGAACATCCCAAAAGGAGAGACAACCTTCAAGGTGCTCGAGAAAAAAAAAATTAGAAGAAAAAACCTCAACCCAACCATCATGACAAATATGATGTAGAAGAAGCCAATTTTATCAAAAAACTTCAGAAAGGATCAGGGAGGTACAAAGGCAAGTTGCCTTTCAAATGTTTTAATTGTGGAAAAGTTGGCCATTTTGCAGCCAAGTGTCCCTATCCCAAAGAAGACCCTAAAGATGAAGAAGACACAAATAAACAATACAATAAGAAGGGAAAACCCCAATATAATAAAAATGATCACAGAGGGAAAGTAATTTTTACTCAAAAGAAGAAAACAACAGTTCATCAGAGTCTAGTGACAATGATGATGATGAAGTCCTTTTTCTAGGTATTGAAGAGACTAAAGAGATAGAATAAATTGAGCATGAGGAATATTCAGAAGATGAAGTAGAGGTTAATGTGGAAGAAGAACTTCTCAATGCCTTGGATGAATTAAGAAGACACAAAAACAAATATAGACAGCTGAAATGTTTTGTAGTTGAACAAAAAGAAAAACATGAGTAGAAAGAAAAAGAAATGGAGAAAATCATGAGCAACCTGGAAAAACAAATCCTAGAAGAAAAAATGATGGAAGAAAGTATGGAGAAGTCTCTTAAAGAGAAACAAATAGCCCATGAAAGAATGGAGGTAGAATTAGTTCACCTAAGAAAAGAGCTTGATGCAAAACTTATCCAAACAAGATATGAAAATATCTCTAAAATCTTAGATAAGATTATTACCACACAAAGGGATTCAAGTAACAAAAATGGAGTAGGTTATTCTCAAGAAGAAAACCAAGTTAACTCAAAATCTTATGCAACTGCTCTCCTCGGTACATTAAAAAAGAAAGATGAAGAAAATACAAGTAATGATCAGAACTCCAGAAGATTACTTCCACCCATCAAGAAGGAATATAAGACTACACCAAAGAAGGTTTATCAAAACATGTCTCCTCACATTTTCATTGGTTATTTCTTTTCATGCACTAATTTCGGACACAAAGCTATGAATTGTAGAGCATATGGAATGAAAAACTTGAGGGTTAATAACTATAACCTTAAAGATAACCAAATAGTAGATCAAGTTAAAAGCATAAATTTTAACTCCTTTGCACCTTTACAAGAAGGGAACTTAGAATGCCTCAAATGTCATAATTATGGACATAAAGCAAGTAATTGCAGGTTAATGGAAGTCTCAGAAAAACCAAAGTTCATTAGAGAGCAAAAGAAGCTTTGGAAAGAAAAAACATCAAAAGAGGAATGTCTTATTGCCTTAAAAGCCCAAGATAAAGATCTCTGGTATGTTGACAGTGGTTGCTCGAAACATATGATAGGGAACAAGGACAAGTTTTTGAACTTAAAGAAACAAAATGGTAAAGTTACATTTGGTGATAATGCTTCAGGTAACATACTTTGGTAAGGCATTGTGAGTTTGGGAAAAGACAAAGGCAAGGATATGTTTCTTTTTGAATAACTGAAACCTAGCCTATTAAGTGTAAGCCAAACCTGTCATTAGGGGCACATTTGCATCTTTGATTCCTAGAAATGTGAGATTAGAAGAGAGGACTAAGGAAAATTGGTTGGTACTACTCCTAGAACTCTTGGGAATGTATATATACTAAATACAAAATTGAATGAGGGGTGTCATATAAATTTATTAGATGAAAGTTGGATATGGCATAGAAGGTTGGGGCACATTAAATTTGACAATTTAGTGAAAGTCAACGATATTGGGGCAGTAAGAAACTTACCAAAGATCACAAAGCCTTCAAATCCTATGTGTAGACATTGTCAACTAGGGAAGCAAACTAGAATAAGGCTCAAAACAAAAGAATGCTCAACCTCAAAACCGTTAGAACTTGTTCACACCGACCCCTGTGGACCTACAAGGACCAAGAGTTTGCAAGGAGATTCCTACTTTATGTTGTTCATTGATGATTTTACTAGAATGGCTTAGGTATGTTTTCTCAAGGAAAAATCAGAAGCACTTAACAAATTCAAAGTTTTTAAAACCCTCGTTGAAAATGAAACATAGACAAAAATCAAATGTCTTAGATTAGATAATGGTGGTGAGTTCACCTCAAAAGAGTTTGACCTATTCTGTGAAACTCATGGAATAAAAAGACAATTCTCTGCTGCCAGAACACCTCAACAAAATGGGATTGCTGAGTGAATGAATAGAATAGTCTTGGAGGTTGCAAGGACTATGCTCAATGAAGCAAGATTATCTAATGGATATTAGAGGGAAGTTGAAGGCACAACAATATACATATTAAACAGAGGTCAACTTAGGAATAATAGTAATAAGACTCCTTATGAACTATGGTTTAGGAGAGCTCCTTCAGTAAAATACATCAAGGTCTATGGAAGTAAGTGTTACATCAAAAGGATTGATGGGAATATCGCAAAATTATGTAGCAGTGAGGTGATGATGAAGATAAACTGAGTACATGTCTGAAAATGAAAATAATGGAAACTGAAATTTCAGAGACAGTGGTTGTGATAGAGAAAATATGAAAGATATATTGGTTGGTGGATGCATGCCTGAGTTGGTTGGATAACTAGATCAATTCTAGTTGAATAGATTACATTCTATCAACAAGATAAGTCATGTGGCAAGAAAAATATAAAGTCTCTTGGATAAATATGGATACATCTGGTTAGAGATCGATGAGAAGCAATGGACAAGTCGAAAGGTTGTTTGAAGAGTGTAAGCTTCAGTTGCTCAGTGTTCTAGTAGGAAAAAAATATCTGTAGCGGAAACAGTAGGATGTATATAGCGATATACATGGCATCCTGTAGAGTTGATAGGGGGAGTTACCCGAGTCATATTCTGGTCAGCAACATACATACATACATAGATTAATCATAGGGGGAGCTACCCTTTGCCATTGATGTCAAAGGGGGCGAGTAACTTCATAGAGAAAAGCATCATCGCAGGGGGAGTTTGTGTATGAAGATAGAGTGTTTCCCTCAATGAAAAAGGGGGATATTGTTGGACATATTGTCATTGATGTATTTTCGTTTATGTCAACAGTCGATGTCATTACATTATAATGATGAGTTTCTATGAAGAAAGAGCAGAAAATACATGTAGAAAAAGACTAACAAATTAAGAGCTCAAAAGGATTAACGATTGAAGATCAAAAGCTCATAAGAGATGACACACATGAAGCTCAGAAGGGGAAGCGCATTACAGAAACAGGATCAGATCAAGTCATGACCATTGGATACGCAAGCACCAGATCAAGGGCAGGGATTGATTGTGGAGCACGAAGGGAGAATTAAACAACGCGTTAATTCCAATCCTGCAGTTAGTATAGACCATCAGATTACAAGAGAAGGACAATTGAAGGACTGTTCAACGATCAGATCAAGTCATGATCGTTGGGTACACAAGTGCCAGATCATTGGCAGGGATTGATTGCAGAGTGTGAATGGAGAATTAAAAAACGCATTTTTCCCAATCCTGTAATTAGTATAGACCATCAGATCTCTTCGATTCAAAGATCGACGAGTATGGTTGATCCACCAACAATCGCACAAATTCAATTGCAAAGATCAGGTGTCAGACTAAACCATGTGAAAGTTATGGTTCCGCAATCCACACAGATCATCGATGGTCACCTGCCAATAGATCTACAGTTGGCATCAGGTCCACTACCAAACAAGTCGTTTATATTGCGGAACTCGATGATAGTTTTAAACGCCGTGCTAGTTGAGGACCCCACAATCATACATGATCATTGATATGCTTTGAGAGCATTCCCAACCGTCAGATCAAGGCAAGTGGAAGGATAGGATAATAAAATATGAATACCAGAGCCCCAAAGTCCCGAAGTAAATGAGGACCGTCTGATCTGAAGAATACTTTAGGAGATATCAAGACTGTCAGATTATGTTTAGTGGAAGTACATAGTAAGAAACAAAATTCTCGAAGAAGATGCAAGCCGTCTGATCTAAAGAAACACTTTGGGAGATATTAGGACCGTCAGATCGAGGAAAGTAGAAGGATAGGATAAGCAAGGCTAAAGGCCCGAGATCCCAAATAACCAAATTCCCGATGACTGTTGGATCATGTTAAGCCTTTTCAGGTTAAAGAATAACCATTGGATGAAGTCAAGTTACTTGAGGTTTACACTTCGGGGAATCTCACTTTGGGAGAATTGGGAAGTGGAAAAATTGAATTACCTGAAGTCTCAAAGGTTGAAGTCTCAAAGTGGACATGAGTCGTCCGATCTGAGGAACACTTCGGGAAGTATGAAGTACCAAAGAACACGGTCCCAACACTGGACATATGGGGGATAAAAGGAAAAGGGTGAAAGAAGAGACAATGCTTAAATTAATAAGCCCGTGGTTCTGTGCCTGTGGTCACATGTAAATGGGTTGAAGGAAGAGCCTCTGCAAAACTTAGTTTCTGCAATATTTGTTGAGATATGGAATCAAGTTAAAAAGAAATCAATCCATACTTGTGATTGATTTATGAAAAACAGGTCAGATGGTTGTTAAAATGAGATGTTGATATGAAAAGTCATGTTAATGACTGTGTTACTTAAAACAAAGGTTATATAATATTAAATGAATAGACATGTTGTTTATGAAGAGTTGTGTTGAAAATTTTAAAGGCTTATAAATATGCTGAGATGTGAATTAGAAAGTAGGTGCCTTTCAATGTCTTATTGAAGATCAATGGAAGGAGACATAGCAACAATTATGCAATCCAATGTTTGATATAGAAGACCATTATAAGACTGCATATCCTATTTCCATATTGATGAACAAAGGGTGGCAGGGTGGTGCAAGGGAAGGTTGGATCTTGCAGGGGAGTAGGTTCTTCCTTGTCAGTTGTAGCTGACTAAATAGGGGGTTGAACCCTCGTACCAGTTGGAGCTGGTGAACATGAGAGTAGGTGCTTCCTTTTGAGTTGTAGTTGACTAAACAGGGGGATGTAACCTCCTACCATTTGGAGCTTGTGAACAAGGGTGTGGGTGCATCATGATTAGTGGGTGTTGATCTAAAGAGGAAGAACATCTTCCTTTATAACTTGTAATTTTTTTTTTTTTCAGTTAATAGAAGATTGTTTGTGGTTTTCCCAATTGGGTTAATAGAAAAATATGATCAAATTATTGTGTCATTGATTCACCCCCCCCCTCTCAATGACAAGTTCTGATCCTTCAATTTATGGGATCGACCTCCTTGCTTCAAGAATCAAGGTCGCATATCCAATATGTCATTGAATGTCTGAGACCAACAATATTTGACTAGAACACCACAATGCTCAATTGTATGAAGATGCAGTTAATAGACCACAAGTTGTGGAGGAATAAAAACTTTGGGTTTGGTAGCATTATTTGTGCCTTCTTTTTTGAGAGAGTACTGGGCATGGGCCCAAGGAATTATGTGAGATAACACCAACGACCATGGCCAACATTGATACAATGGATCGAGTTATTAGTGTGCCTTGTAGATGGAACATTGTTCAATCCTTTTGATGATATCTTCTTCAATTGGTGGGCATGAAAGATACCTACGATCAAAGACTATCCATATGTTGGGATTGACTTTTCCTGAGATCCATATATGATTGTACCTTCTAGTGCAATGCTTGGAGATATAGGTAGCCTTTATATTTTGTTTGATTTTTTTTTTATTGTTAAATTAGATTATATCTAACTATTACAAGGGAAATTAATGTGTCTTTTTGGTGAGATCCATATTACTAAAATATGCCCTTTGAACATGCATATAGAGCGCCAGTGAGGCCAATTGACTTCACATGACACAGGTGTCGGGGAAGAGGAAAAGAAAAGTCCAATGATGATGCAACTAGGATACTATGGAGTGTGGGAAGGAACATGGAGGCCTTGACGTGCTCTGTCCCTATGGAAATCATAGATGATCTACCAACGGGGATGCAACATCATGTTGTTGGTGTACCCAAGACATGGGTTTTCCTTTTCTGTAATTTAGTGAACCTCATAATTTGTGATGATAGGGCTCACCAGCCTCGGGCCTAGTAGCCCTAGATTTTGTACTATGGACCTCATTATATCTATCTATCTATCTATCTATCTATATATATATCATTTCTCATTGCGGTATTATAATTTACTTGCAAATGATGAATATTTACATGTGTAAATGGTGTATGCTTGTGTTATTGATGAGACAAATGCCAATCTAGAATGTAGTTAGCATATGCATCAGTAACTAGATTAGATTTCCTAGGAACACTTATATTTGTAATGAAATCAAAATATTTTTCCAGGAGATGTAATCTAAGTAAGGGACGTAACAAGACCGAATCGTGAATATGATATAAACCATTTAACCATGACACAACCAATTGAGAATATAAATAAAACTAAAGGTGTTGAATTCCACATGACAGAGAAGTTCACAAAAGTTCAATAATGACATTGTACTCAACTACATTATTAGTAGTTTCCCCAAGATAAATGCCTCCAGTGGATAGTAGCTAGTTAGTGAGAGAATAAATCACTCAGGCAACAGAATAAAAATTTGGAGTGTGGAAACTGACACCTTCTACAAACCCAACATAAACGGACGAATCCCCTGGCATCTACCACACAATAGAAGCACCATGATTAAAAATGTAGGAAAGAAATAAAAGACATATATACAAAGCTATATACAAAAGAAAAATAAAAATGACAATCGAACTAGTACTCGAGCTGTCAAGCTCAAGCATAGTACTTTTTAAGGTAGAGCCCATTTATGGGCTGCGATAACACATTTCCTTCATAATACACCAAATTGTAGGCTCATTTTTCGAACACGCGTAGTACAATATATGAATCGTGCCACATATGGTTGAAATTTTCTTCCCCCAAGGCATCCTTTTCCTAGTCATAGACCAAAACAAGGTCTCCTTCAAAGAACACCTTCGAACGAACATAATTATCATATTGATTATTCACACATTTCTTATGCACTTCATTTGCGAAAGAACCATATTGAAGTTGTTCATAAAGATGTTCTAAGAAAACAAAGTGTTCTTCAAGTCGATTCATGTCAAGGAGGAACTCAACAAAAATTTTAAGTGAAGGGATTTTTCATTCAATAGGAAAAAATGCTTCTACTTCGTGAACAAGTTGAAAAGGAAAGAATCTTGTTACAATTCCGACTAAGGTTCGATAGGCCCATAATGTTGGATATAACATCAAATGACAATTTGATCTAGTTGTGTTGATAGTTCTTTTCAAAATGGTTTTCAAGGATATGTTAACAATTTCAACCTAAGCATATAAATAAGGATAGTAAGGAGATGAGTGCTCCTACCTAAAACCCATTTTTGATTCTAACTTGGTCATCGTGCGGTTCTAGAAGTGACTGCCATGGTCAGTGACAATCTCTCTTGGAACCCCAAACATAGCTACGACTTGATTAAACATGAAAAGTGTTGTTGTTTCATCATCATTAGTGAACGTCGACATGGCCTCTTCCCACTTCGTAAAGTAGTCAACGACCACCATGATATATTGATGCCCCTATTAAATTATGAGCTTGATTTCTTATGCGGATTAATTATTTTATTTTCTTCAACACTTTGATTCGAGCTTAATACACTTCAAAAATACCAAATCATAATCGAATAACAATAACTATGTAGATAAGTAAGCATTCACATCAACAACACATCTACCCTGGGGAAACCTTGTACAGGGAGAAAAACCCCAGTGAAATATATTCCTTTATTGCATTAATAATGTATGATCACTTACAAATATCCACCATGAATGTTTTTCTCTTAAAGAGCTTGCCAAGATGACTTTGACTTGACAAACACCTAAGAGACCTTACTGAAATACACCTATGATATGTTGCCTCTATTGTTGCTATACAACACTGATATGTTGTTGATATATGCCTCTGAAATGCAACCTCTATTGATGATATACAACACTGATATGTTTCTTTGGTATGGTGCCTCTTTATCACTGATATGCTCCTCTATTTCTTCTCCCTTAACCTGCATATCAAAATCGTGTTGAAGAGAGGGGTTGACCTCTGCTTATATAGGATGAAGAGGAGAAGAGGAGAGGCTCAAAATAGTAACTTGTTTGGATGCTTTAATCATAACTCAACTTCATACTTTAGTTCAAACTTATAACTATACTTGAGACTGGTATACTTTAGTTTGAAAATAGAACTAGACTGGAGACTTCAATTACAACTCAGCATTACACTTTAGTTCGAAAATAGAACTAGACTTAAGACTTCAGCTACAACTCAACATTAAACTTTAGTTCGAAAATAGAACTAGACTTAAGACTTTAGTTGCAACTCAACATTACACTTTAGTTTGAAAATAGAACTAGACTTAAGACTTCAGTTACAACTCAACATTAGACTTTAGTTCTAAAATAGAAGTAGACTTAATACTTCAGTTACACCTCAACATTACACTTTAGTTCTAAAATATAACTAGACTTGAGACTTCAGTTACAACTCGACTCTTTACAAGGAAATTCAAAATTCTCTTCATGGTGGATAATGTTACACGTGCCAATGTACTAGATCAATACATTTATATCATTTGCATTATTAGGAATATCATTTTTTTTCTAGCTCATAGGAATTTTATATTCAACCTAAATTTTGTTGTATGTCTTAACTTTTGCTCATGGCTCACAAGGCTTGACTAGGATCACAGAGGTTGTACATTCTCCCTGACTTTTGCACTAGTCTGTAAAGGGTATGCACATGTTGAAGGACAATATTTTGATGAAACCTTTGCACCAGTGGCAAGATTGGAAGCCATCAGAATATTTCTTGCCTATGCATGTCATAAGAACTTTAAAGTATATCAGATGGATGTTAATTCGACATTTCGTAATGGAGATCTAGAAGAAGAAGTATATGTGGAGTAACCTGAAGGATTTTCACTGAAAAATAATCTTGACTATGTCTGTAAGTTGAAAAATGCATTATATGGACTGAAACAGGCACCACGAGCATGGTATTATAGACTAGACAAATTTCTACAGGACAAAGGGTTCAAGAAAGGTATTGTTGACAGTAATATGTACATTAAGTCTGAAGGTTATGATTTATTAGTTGTTTTGGTTTATGTAGATGACATTATTTTTGGATGCACTAATGACCCTTCAGTTCAATGGTTTGATAATTCAATGAAGACTGAGTTTGAGATGTCCATGATAGGAGAACTGTCATATTTTCTTGGTTTACAAATCAAACAGAGTTCTGCAGGGATATTTATCTCTCAAGAAAAGTATTTGAAAAAGATGTTAAAGAGGTTTCAGATGGAAGATTCCTCTCTTGTTAGTACACCTATGGTAGTTGGTTGCAAGCTCAGTAAAGATGATATTACACCTGATGTTGATAAAAGAACATATCGATCAATGATAGGCAGTCTTCTGTACATCAAAACATCCCCTCCTGATATAATGCAAGTTGTTGGAATGGTAGGTCGTTATCAGTCTGCTTTTAAACAAAGTCATCTAGCAGTTGTCAAAAGGATATTCAAATATTTGAAGGGTACAATGACTTATGGTCTTTGGTATCCTAGAAATCAGAATTTTCAATTAATTGCATATTCAAATGATGATTAGGGAAATTGTTTGGATGAAAGAAAGAGAACCAGTGGAGGTGCATTCTTCTTAGGTGATTCATTAGTCACATGGCTTAGTAAGAAGAATGGATATATTTCTTTATCAACTAAAAAAGCCGAGTACATTGTTATTGCTACTTTTTGCACTCGTATATTATGGATGATTCAAACTCTTGCAAATTTGAAGGTAACTGATATTGATCCCATTCCACTTCATTGTGATAACACCAGTGCCATTAGTGTCTCCAAGAATCCTGTGCTTCATTCCAAGACTAAGAATATACCAATAAAGTATCATTTTCTCAAAGAGAAGGTTACAAACAGAGTTTTTCAGCTGAATTATATTCCATCCAAAGATGAGATTGTTGATATCTGCACTAAACTGCTTGCAACAACTCAATTTGAGTATCTATGCCACAAGTTGGGTGTGATCCTGTTTTATAGTTAAAATATACTATCTGATCATGGGGAGAGTGCTCATGGTATATCTAATGAGGGGGAGAGTGCTTATTGTATCTCTCACTAGGGGGAGAAAAGAGTCACTCTCAGTTTTCTTTGACATTGATGTCAAAGGGGGAAAAAAAGGTGTGGTCTGGATGCTACAATTGGAGGTCTAAGAAGTATAGTTCAACCTTTCAGGGTTGCCATCAATGCCAAAGGGGGATATTGTTAGCATAGTTTACAGGAAGAGTGCACTTTTCATTAATGGAAAGAACTGCAACAATGATCACAAGGAGTGTGCACATGATTCCTTAGAATTCGTGAGTTTGCAGAAGGAATCAAGCTCATGAGGGATAGAGGATTGGAAGAGTTTAGAGGAAGGATGAGGGTCGAAGTCACCTAGTGGAGTTAAGCTCAGAACAATTGACGCCATTTTATTTGGCAAGGAGTCATTGATATTCTCGAAGGACGGTAGAGATCCCTGGAGAGAAGAGGAACTAATAGTTGTGGGTCATTAGATCTAGTGGAGTTGCAAAGAGGATAAGCCCAGGAGCCATTCAACACTCCAAAGCTATGAAGGAATCCTGGACACCCATTGAGGTAGGACACGTGGCGAGAGATCAACATTGCGCTAATTCGCAAATCGAGAAATCAAAGATAGGAGAAGCGAAAACTCACGAAGTCCGAGTTCGCGAAGGTGATCATAGTCGTTGAACGAGGAATGTCATGGGTTTTTGATCTGACAAAATCACAGTACCGAAACGTGATTAGGATCGAAATCCTTGATCGAGGATCTGCTTCGAGATTCTTCACAACCGTTGGATCACTTTTGAGTGGAAGGACAGGACAAGATGAAAGATTTGAGATCCCAATCAACTGAATTTTCTTCAGTCGTCGGATCAAATTAAATGGAAGGATAGGATAAGAAAAGATGGAAAGTCATTGGATTTAATCCAAGCCAAAGCTGCATTGCAGATAGATTGAGCTATTGATCTGAGATAGTGATCAAATGAACATCATTCATTTCAGGCCTAAAGTTATGAGGAGGTTACACTTCGTTAAAATCTCACTTTAATAATTCCAAGTTGAGAATTGAAACTGCTGAAGCCCGGAGTAGCGAAGGAGATCTCGACTGTTGGATCGATAATGGGGCCGCAGAACCATTGATCTAGTTGAAAGGTGAAATTCTTGAAGTAGAGGTAGAGCCGTCGATTAAGAAGGATATGTGTCTGTAGATCTTCGAATCTGGAAGATTGGTGTATGGAGGAAAGCAGGGTTTGATAATTAAAACTCTCGGAGCCCAGGTCATGGAATAGATCGCAACCGTTGATTTAAGAAGGTTAGATCTGATCCGTCAGTTCAAGAGAACCATCAAGATCATGAGATTGATGGTCTTGTGGCATTATGGGGATTGAAGGTGCGTGAACTTTAAAATGTTGAAGGCAGGCTGCAATCGAAACCACAGTTTTGGACAAAGCATATGTGGTGCTCTATAGTGAATTGCAGGGCGAAAAGTGGATTGCTCTCAAACCACCTTTGGACGTGACCACAATCACATGGTCACATTAGATCATCGCCCAAGGTCACATTAACATAAGATAAGGGAAGGAGCTAGCGCTGCTAGGCGGAGGTTACACATTTGAAAGTAAAAAAGGCCTTTGCGTGTATAATCCAATGACGTTGATCAAACAAAACTTGATCGAAGGGTTGTTGTTTCACTTTGTGGTTTCTTGATCAGTTACACTAACTGAATCATTGTTTTGGGGCATTGAAATCATTGTTCTTGAGCGGTTTGAGATTCCTGACTCGGGTGTTGGAGATTTGGAGTGTAACGGATGATGAGGGAATGAATAAAAGAATGATGTCATGACAGAAGAAGGCTGTTGTTTCTTTATAAAAAGTAGTCGAATTGTAAGCAATGAATATCATAGCATGAATTGAGGGAGAAGATGTAGAGATGAAGAACATAAGCTGGACAGAGCAGAAATGGTGAAAACAACAGACTATACAAGAACTTAAGCGCAAGAATATGTGAGCAGGAAGACACTGATGCAGGCATAGCAGAGTGGTGTAGCAGAACAATGATGAGACTGGTAAGCCATTGATAAATAATGTATCACTGTAGTAAATTTCAGCAAGCAAAGATTTACATTTCAGGGTGGTAGGGTGGTGCTAGGGAGGACTGTTGTCCTCAGAGTTTCAAGTGGGTGCTTGAACACATGGAGTTGAAGCTTCCATCTGGTTGAAGCTAGAAAAACCAGGGTGGTAGGGTGGTGCAAGGGAGGACCATTATTCTATGTTATATAGGTTGGTGTCTGTGTGACTGGATGTTGGTGCTTCCATCTAGTTGGTGCTGGAACACCCAGGGAGTTGGTGCTTCCTTCTAGTGGGTGCTAGAGAAACCAAAGGGTTGGTGCTCTCTACAAGTTGGATCTTGTTAAAGAAGAGGTTGTAGCCTCATTTTGAGTTGGTGCTCAAAGATTGACGATGTACGGAACTTAAAAGACCACCTATCATTCTAAGAAGAAGATTTTCTCCCTTTATGGGTTTCCTCATGAATATATGTCTCTGTGTATATCATATGTGTGATTGATACTTATTATCTCCACTGTTCATGACTTGCATAATCTTGATGATCACTTGGAGAACATTAATAATATTTCAATAGGCATAAAATTGTTTAAGCACAATAACAATTGATTCACCCTCCTCCCCCCCCCTCTCAGTTGTCTTAGTATTTCCAACACCTTTCTCCCAGACAAATTTTCTTCTGCCTGGCCTTTTTTTAGAGAAAGGCTAACGCCTTCCATCACAAGAATGAACAAAAGTGGCAACAGTGGACAACCCTATCTTAATCCTCTACCACTCTGGAAGAACTTTGTCGACTCTTCGTTGATCAGAATGAACATAGGCTGCAGAGGTTACACAACCCATGATCCAGTTTGTAGTGGGAAGACCAAAACCACATTGTAGGAGTGTCAATCGCAGAAAATCCCAGTTTGTACAATCATAGGCCTTCTTTAAATCTAGCTTCAAAATGATGGCTTGAAGTTTTTTTACCTTTATTCTGTGCAAACACTCCTGGGCATTGCTAATAAAATCTAATATCTGTCTTACTTTTAGAAAGGCCTATTGTTCCTCAGATAAGGAGTAGGATAGGATAGGCTTGATACTCCTTGCTATAATTTTTGCAATGATTTTGTAACATAGATTACATAGAGAAATTGGGCGGAAATCGCCAAAGGAGATGGGACAGTTGACTTTGGAAATTAGCGCTATAAAGGTCGAATTAATCGATCTGATTACCGTGCCTCTAATCCTTGTTTCCTCCACTGCATCAAGGAAATCCTTCCCAACCAACTTGTAAAAGTGTATAAAGAATTCAAGAGTCCACCCGTCTGGTCGTGGAATTTTGTCCTTGGAAAAACCTTTTAAAACCTCTAGAACTTCCTCATTGGAGCAAGGATTTTCAAGAATAATGACTTCTTCCTCCGTAACTATTCTTGGAAAAAATGTTACTGTAGCTAATTGTTCCTCTATATAATTTTTTCATGTGTCTTGAAATAAAGAGTTGAAGAATCTAGTCGCTTCTTCCCTCAAGGCCTCTTGGCCTATGTGAACCAGACCGACTTCATCCTTTATCTCCCAGATATGCTTTTTGTTTCTTCTGTGGCTTGCAAACTGATGGACAAATTTCATATTCTTATCTCCACTTTGGATCCAAATAGCCTTCCTTTTTAGTCGCCACTTCTCTTCTTCATCTAGAATATGTTTATGACGCTCAGCTTATAGAAACATCAAATGATGTTCAGTAACAGAACTAAACATTTCCCATGTCTTTTGTTTGTAGTGAAATGCTAGTTCTTCTTCAAGCTTGTCCAAAGCTAATTATTCCTGTAATCTTTTTTCTTTTGACCAAGACTTTACCCAATTCTTGAGTTGTTTAAGCTCCCATACTAATCTCCTTTGAGCTCCCTCTTCTTGTTGGAACTAGTAATCATACCACACTTCCTGAACCAAAGTATCAAAAGTATCTTCTCACAATCGGGCTAGGTTTAGTTTGGAAGGGTGAGCAACGGTCGAAATACTATTACCCAATTGTAGTAGGACTGGAGCATGATCTAATATATAAGGGTAATCCACCCAAGATCTATATCTCATGAGATGATGACATAAATTCCTGTATAGCCTCTTTGCATTTCTTCAACTCCATTTCTTCCATTACGCCACGTAGGTACCACCTCCATAGGGGAGATATCGACAAGCTAACTTTTTCTTAAAAAAAGCCTCCAATGGATCTACCAAGGCTGTAGCACCCTAAAACTCCTCTGAATTGGTCGTGAAATTCATATCCCCAACAACTATCAGATCACCATGAGCTAACATACCCATACCATCCACCTTTTCCCGGAATTTCTTACGATCTGTACAGGGGCCATAAACATTTAAGAAAGAGATCCTCCTTTTATCAACTAAACAGGTACTTGACATAAAAATACCACTGCAACTTACGAATGGCAATAAGTAAAAAAATTTAAGATCCCAAAACACTAGAAGTTCGCCTGACTTCCCCATAGAACTAACAACAAAAATCATGCACTCAGGTGGAATAGAGAACATGAAGTGTCTAGCCTTATCCTCAGCCACCAGAATCTCTTGTAGAAAGATAATGCCTGGTAATGTTTTTGAAAGAAGTCTATGAAGGAAGGATGATTTAAGGGGTCCTCCTACCCCTCTGATATTAAGAGAGAGAAGGATCATGACTTAGCCCTTGCAAGGGATTTCATGCCTCTAAGCTCAACCTGTTCAATGTTTGTTGATAGTTGTTGTGTAGAAAAGGTATTGTTAGTCCCAACCTTCTCGCGAGCACTCCTAGTTTTGATAGGAGTGAACTGATACCCTAAGCCTCACGACCATGCATATTCTTTCCTAGAATCCCCCCTTCACAAGTGGATTCCCCAAGTGCTCCATTAGGCTCTTCTCTATTCATTACTTCCTTCCCCAAATAGGTCGGGATGGGAATGGGACTAGAAGCCTCCCTATATGTAGGGACCAGTGATGTTATCATTCTATTCAATGAGTGGTCACTAAAATCTGGTTCTCTGAACCCAGGGGCAATGCTAGATTCTTCCACAGACAAAATGGAGGGTTTCTCAATAGTAACAGTCTCTTGGGTAGTTTCAAGAAAAGGTGTAGGTTCAACCCTAACTTCTACAGAGTCTGATCCCTCTGGAATAGTCTCAGAAAACGTCCCCAAATCGACCACATGCGAGGGAATCAATTCTGGTAAAAAATTATAATCTAAATGGTATCGTTCCCAAGCATATAAGGAAAAGTAAAGTGAAGGGCAGTAAAGTTTTATCTTAGCAACAAAGGTGGGATTTTAATGTTCTGTACTTTCCTCTGTCCTCGCAGTAGTAAAATCCCCTGCCTCCTCTGAGTCCGCCCCAGTAGTGTAAAGGTAATTTGACAAATCCTCCATGGATTCCTTTGTATATGAAGCCCCAAAGGCTTGTTGACAGTCCTTTCGCAAGTGTCTGGTTCACCTACAGAGAGTACATTGAAAAGGAATTCCTAGTAGTTCAATCTCTGTATGAGAATGTGGCCCACCACTATATTTCGAGTGACTCCAACAGTCCTGCATGGATGTCCACCTCTACCAAAACCTTTGCCATCCTTTTATCCTGTGACTATAGTGTAATTTCATCGACCTTGATGACACAACCTAACTCATTACCAATTTTCTCCAACACTTTGACATTCCACAACTGGAGAGGTAGACCTGGTAGAAGAACCCAAAGGTGGCAGAAACTGAAATATTTGGTAGTCGGGTCGAAGCGAACGTGCCACCTCTTCAACATCAAACTCCTACTCTCAAAGTCTCACAATCTTCCTAAGATAAACCTTGTGTCTTCCAGATTCTTAAAAACAAAACCGAAACACCCTCTCGGCAAGGTCAGTAGCTCAGGAGAATACCCCATAAGCAGTTCCCAAGAGCACTGCATCTAGTCCGTAATAAGCATTTTACACCATGACCGATAATCAAATATACCCACCAGAGCACATAGACACAGGTTGCATGACTCTTCGAGTCCCACATCCATTCCCAAAACCATCTTGCATTTAGTCTTCTTTGGCTTCCACATTCGAGCAAAGAATCTAGGAAATCCCCTCTTACACTGTGAGCAATCACCCTGAAAAGCCTCTGTCTATGTGCCATTGGGAGTGGTTATCACCTCAACCTTGTTCCATCCTACCCGACGACCATTTACCTGGCCACAACACTCAAAGGATAGACCGATGGGAACCTCACTAGACAGACGAGCAGTACCCCGACCCTTTGAATGTTCTAAAACTCGATTATGTTGGTGGTATAGCTTCGTATCGGTGATAAGAGGTTTAGGGAATTACGTCGAGTTCGCAGGTGGAGTAATAATCCACTCATTTAGTTGGCACCCATTATATTTACTCCTATAGAGCTCATCCATCGAGGAGAGAAGGCATTCCCTTTCCCAAAGTTCCTCGTCAGCCGCACCCATGAGTGCGCTAACCTGACAGTCCATTCAGAAGTTTCCACAATCCTCTAGTCGCCTGCCACCTCAGAGGGTAAGTCAAATCAAGTTAGATAAACATTCTCCTAGTTTAATGTGTGATTTAATGAACAATAAGTTAATTAATGGTGGAAGTAAAGAAACGTCAGTCACTTTAGGGCCTTCCTTCAAGAAAATTAGTGCGACGAAACTGCTAAAAAGATGGAGGCTCCAAAGGAGACTTTAGCAAGTGAAAACAACTATTTTGACCCACTAAAAAGATGGAGAAGTGTAGTTAGTGAATAGGCTAAGTACTAACGTCCACTGTCCTTCGAAACAAAGAATTGTCCTCCATTAATGCACAGAGACGAGATATACCAAAGGGAAAAGTCTAAAAAAAAACACATCCAAACTACAAAGGTGGTCCATCTAAGCCTCGTACTAACCCTTACCCCTCCCTATCTCTAGAAATCCTAAAAAAACACATGGGAAACCTCCATTAAACCTACAACTTGGCCCAAAATACACTTGTAGATGTGCATTTGGCTGCGTTTTTTATATACATGGAAATAACTCAAATAAGTGGTGAGCTTGTCCACTTATTATGTGTAGTGGTTTATGGCTACATCAAATAATAAAAATAAACACTTAACCAATTAAAAACAGATTTAAAAAATAAACACTTAACCAATTAAAAACAAATTTAAATCATACTCATAATCAATCAAAATAACCTTAGTCTAAAAATTCTACTAAGTGATTCTTTCTGGATGATATTTTTTGGGAACCTTTACTCCAAATCCCACTAGAAATTATTAGAAATTAGATTTGCAAAAATTAGTAATTTCGTACCATCAAATTCCTAAATATCATAAAAAAAGAACATTTCATTCTTCATGTTTGAGGATTTTGGTTGCCAATATTCACTTTTACCCATGAGAGTTTACTCACATTTCCCAAGGTTAATTGTACTTAGCCCCGTGCTCTCATAACTATTAGATGTAACTTTTCTCACCAACCCCTCTTACATGTGTTTAATGATTGGGTTCTCATACACTCAAAGGAAAATAGAAAGGTTCACTCAAAGTAATAATTTTAGGAATGTGGGTTGGAACTAATACCCAATAATAATTCACCCCCCCTTGGACCCATTTCTTAGGCATTCGTAGACATTTTCCTCTACTGTGGAAACTTAGCCCCCAATTACTTTGTTTGTGCCCACCCATAGCCAATGTCACATCTATTTTATTATTTTGATCAAATACAATGTTTACAAATTATATATTTGAGCCCGCGGCCATACATTTTATTTAATTACACATCGTTAAAACGAGGATTATAAATGGGGGTGTTACATTGTATGCAAAACATGCCAACATGCCAACAAGATTGTTCAACAAAAAAATCCCATAGTGGTTGGAACATCAATCAATCAATCAATCAATCAATGAGAATAAATTGGAGCATTGTATGAATGTATAGTGCATGATACACATATGTATGAAGTTTTCAAGCACTTTTTCAAATGCTATCATGAACAATAATAAACCCAACAATAATCATTCCTAGTAGTCAACATAGTATGCTTGAGTTGGAGATCAATTGCGGGGTCACATTGCACCTTTGATTGAGTAGGGATTACATCTTGCACCTTCTATTCTGCGAGAACAATATTCTATGCCACATTGACTTCATTAGGATAGAGATAGGATGAAACTATCTATGAGTCAAAAATCTTGGTATGGTGACAGTGATGCTTACAAATGCTTTGTAAAACTAGTATAAGAGGTAAAATTTTGGACCCATGTTGACTACTAGGAATGATTATTGTTGGGTTTATTATTGTTCATGATAACATTTGAAAACGTTCTTGAAAACTTCATACATATGTGTATCATCCACTATACATTCATACAATGCTCCAATTTATTCTCATTGATTGATTGATTGATTGATGTTCCAACCACTATGGGATTGTTTTGTTGCACAATCTTGTTGGCATGTTGGCATGTTTTGCATGCAATGTAACACCCCCATTTATAATCTTCGTTTTATTGATGTGTAATTACATAAAATGTATGGTCGCGGGCTCAAATATATAATTTGTAAACATTGTATTTGATCAAAATAATAAAATAAATGTGACATTGGCTACGGGTGGGCACAGACAGAGTAATTGGGGGCTAAGTTTCCACAGGAGAGGGAAATGTCTAGGAATGCCTAAGATATGGGTCCATGGGGGGGTGAATTATTATTGGGTATTAGTTTCAACCCACATTCCTAAAATTATTACTTTGAGTGAACCTTTCTATTTTCCTTTGAGTGTATGAGAACCCAATCATTAAACACATGTAAGAGGGGTTGGTGGGAAAAGTTACATCTAATAGTTATGAGAGCACGAGACTAAGTACAATCAACCTTGGGAAATGTGAATAAACTCTCATGGGTTGAATTTTTTTTTGGGAAATGTGAATAAACTCTCTTGGGTTGAAAAAAAAAGAACATTTCATTCTTAATATCATAAATATCAATATCATTTGTACAGTGATATTAACAAAACACATTGTTAATATCATTCTTTTTAAATACAATGCTTTTTGGTTATTATAGTGATTTGGTGTGTTTTGGGTTTACTTGTCATTATAATTAAAAAATGCAGCCATGTACGAAGAGAGGATTGTCTTTGACAGGTAACGCCGCCACATACTAAGAGAGCACTATCTATGACAACTAACAAATCTCCCAGACGATCTCCACTGACTCACTGATCACATCAAAGCTCTTCTCCTCCGACTAAGAGCATATCAGTGAGTCAATTCTCCACTAACTCACTGATCACATCAAAGCTCATGCATTGGGTTTCTATTTTTATCCCGTTCTCTTCCAAAGCTTGTTCCAGTCATACAAAGAGCTCTTGTGACAAATTGGTTTATGTGAGAGCTTTCTGTGAGTGTTTCTGAGAGATGTAGGGAACAAGTTGGTTTCTGTGAGAGCACTCAGCTCTATAGAGGAGTAGTCAGCAATGGCCAGGTTTCTGTGAGAGCACTCAACTCAATATCCTAGTACGTTAATTCCTCGGACAATGGCAAGAAATTGGGTGCAATTCCATTCTTTGCCACCGCGATTAGGTCAGTAACACTTTTCTCCTGTAATAATGTGTTTAATTTAATGGCTGGAATCTATGTTTGTGCTTGCTAGGTTCAACTTTAAATGTTGTTCAGGTTAAATTTACCATAAATATCTGTTTTACACTGTTATATCCTTTGTCTGCTGATTTATATACAACTTTGTAGAGCATTCTTTCAAACAATTCCGGAAAAAATAAGGTCGATGTCACACGGTAAATTAATCAGCCTAAATTAAATTAGCTGCCCATCTATAAAATTTTCGGCTCACACTGAGGCATGGGAAGAAAAATTAATGATTTCCTAACTCTAGAAGAAATCAATCGAAGTCACATGACATCAATGTACATGAAATTATAATATTTAATACATAAATAGGAGGAAATTAGAAGCTACATGAAATTACAACAATGACAAATCAATCATCTTCAACAGATAATTTAGTGACCAATTTGCGAATTTTCCATCTGGATAGCATCTATTTACAATTTTAGATTGATCCTCTTAGTATGAGGTCCTAAAGATGGTGTAGCTATTTTTGTAATATTTTTGTTTAATTTTTGGAGATTTAGGTATAAATTGTGTCTAGCATAATTCCATTTTTTAATGTTTTTGTTTAATTTTTGAAGATTTATATATAAATTGTCTAGCATAATTCCAATCTCAGTTTCTTGACTTAACTAAAAAGTTTGACCATTTGTTGTAGATACAGATAGAGGAGTTTGTATGAATAAGAATAGACTAACAGAAAAGAAGTTTTGAAAAAAATCTATTTATATATCTATTTATTTTTATGGGCAGTTATAATGAATTTTACAAAAATGGAAAAGTGGTTAAAGTGTCTGGTTTATAGTTTAACAATTTCTTATAAAAATAATACTAAGAAGTAGTTAAAATCCTAACATTAATACATCTTATTAATGAATATATAAATACAAATATACATAAAAAAAAATGTATTTATCAATATAATTTCCTCACGGTTTAATTTAATTGGATAGTGTCCTCACTGTTAGGAAAAATGCTATACTGATTCAAATTTGACCTTGGACTCATTGAAGATCTGCATGATTTGGCTCACATGTGAGGCAGAGTAGACTAACAAATCATTGATAGTGATTGCATACTTGAGTTGTTGATGTGCAATGTGCATCAATGATAACATGTATCTTATCTCTGTTGATTGTTGTGCTTAATTATAAGCAGACACTGCAAATGTTCAAAAAATAAACTTACATCAAAATTCTTTATAGTAAACCTACATCAAAATTCTTTATAGTATAAACTGTTGCAAAAATACCTAAACAAAACGAGAAGAAGTACGACATCTATGATTAACCAAGATGGGGATGACCTTCATACCAACATTATCCATTGCTTCAAAATTCTTTATAGTAAACCTACATCAAAATTCTTTATAGTAAACCTACATCACAATTATTTATACTATAAACCATTGCAAAAATCCCTAAACAAAATGAGAAGAAGCACAACATTTGTGATTAACTAGGAGGGGGATGACCTTCATACCAACATTAGCCATTGTTGGCCTTGAAATTGGAGAGTTCAAGTCAGGAAGTTTGAAATTGATTTGGGGAGAGGATGTCGTGCCTGAGCAAGCAAAGGCAGATGAAGAAACCTAAAACTGGTGTGGGTGAGCCACGAGGTCTTCCAGCTGAGTTTGAGTTGCTCCACATTGATCCTGTAACTGCTGGAGTGACTAACGGTGTTGGATGAATATTTCAATATTGAAAATTACATGGACATAGAGATTACCTAGTCGAATTTCGGAGGTCTTCGACTTCCTACACTAGCTGAGAAACCAACTCCTTGGATATGGCACACCCTCTTTGTGCCATATAGTTGGGAGCATCATAGCGATGACGAATCGACACAGCTTGAAGAGTAGAGATCACAAGGCAGCCACAATACACTACAAGCTCCAAATAGAGAACCACCAGAACTGGAGAATGCAGGCCATAAATCCCCAGACCACACACAAAATGAAGAAGCAATAAGGATTGATCCTGCCAAACCTAGAGCCCAATTCCTATGATAATTGTTGCTATGGCCGAACCCGATCATGGGTAGAATGGAAATCCCACATCCAACCGCGGGAAAACAAGGGAGAAGAATAAAGATAGGTGTTGTATATGCCTCTCCCTTGATCATCAGTTGTTCGAATGTAACGATTGATGAGACATCTTTAATAGACTCTCCAAAATCTTAGAGAAAAAGAGTGCATAAATGTGATTGGAGAGTGAGTTAGGATTTTCCACAACCGACGAACCATTGAGCCGGATCCACACAATGAGTAAAATGACCCTTAGCAAGAATGCCTATAATGCATTGACCATGATTAGTATGTGCAATCTAATTTGCGGAGATGAAATTGCACACAATAGCTGTGCAAACCCTACGTGGCTTCCCTCAAACCCCCTACAATCCCAACATCTAGGATTCAATAGGGAACGAATGGAAACAGATCAAACAATATAATAACGAAGTAAGAGTTGGTCCAAGAAAAGAAAGGATGGGAAGTGTGATGTGAAACTTGTCCACAAGAAAGGCTACAATCATCTTACTCTTGATCTCTATCTCAGATCATTACAGTTGGGGAGGGAATGCAGTCAAGCAGGGCATTACATAGCAGTTACTGCGCACTTCCCCCATTCTGCAAAAAATTGATTGGTGATTTATCTCTCGATCGAGCAATTTCGAATCCTGTTATCCCAAATGATCCAATTGGGCCAAATTCAGAGTCCATGGAAAGAGGAAAAACTTTGTTTTTTGGGGATTTATGGGTTTCTTTTCATAAATAAAGTTCACATTGCCTTTGGTTGTGCCTCAAATCCAATGTTTGACTCATTCTCTATCTTTCCTCCATATCTTTATGTATATCCCTATGAATATAAGGTCGACAATTCATCAAATGTTATGGCATGCATACTTTCTCCAGAATCACTACATGAAAATATGAAGTCTTGAATCGATATAGGAATTTGGATTAAGGTGAGATTGAAACCTTTCGTAGCCTTCTTTCTTTCAGGTCCAATGGTGCATAATCTTCTTATTTTTTCCTTTAATTACTTATTATTTCCTAAAGGTTGTTGCCTTATATTGTCTCCCTCCTTTGTCAGGCAAGGCCAAGAATTGAAGAAACCTAAATAAACAATATAGATAGGCTGCATAAAGACAATAATATTGAATTTCTCCAAACAAAAAGGTTGGGAATATTGATTGATGAACACAAATTCAAATTACTTTAGAAGTCTTTCCCAAGGATTATTTATATATGAATCAATCATATTTTCCCCTATAATAGATCGACGTTCCATTAGGAATTTGAGATTTCTTTCTTAGTAATAAGTTCCAAACACAATGCATGGATCCAATTGTGACTTCTGGCCCCAAAAATCTCTTCTAACATATTGCTCACGACTTGCTCGACTCGATAGAATAACACCCCAAAGAGATTTATTGAATATTGTTCCACATTTGTCATTTTGTTCTGTGCATTTGAATGATTTAAAGCCCAATTAATATTAGCTATCCATTGGATCAAATGGGGAGATCGAGGATGCGCAAGCAAGATTGACCAAAGGGAGAGGCTGTGAAAGTAGGCTCGACCAAAGGGAGAGGATGCACAAGTAGGCTCACCTGTAGGGGGTGAGGATGCGCAAACATGCTAGAGCAAAGGGAGAGTAATTTATTGCTTGATTGAATATAAGGAGATCACCCCTCTTATCAATGCCAAGAAATTAGGGTTTTAACACTTGATTGACCCATCAATAAAGGAACGAATAGAAGTCTCACTCAACACCTTATCTATGTGCTTATCCCAACGATTTCATAAATTTGAACGGGAAGGATACAATCAATAAAGAAAGAGAGGACATAGTAAGGGAAATATCTAGACTTTATCCCACTCATTTAAGGCGTTATGCATTGAGAACATGAAACCCAAAATTATTTTGTCAGGAATAGAGTCGAGAACATGCTTAAGGTCGAATATTAAGG
This sequence comes from Picea engelmannii, assembly GCA_009831015.1. NCBI lineage: Eukaryota > Viridiplantae > Streptophyta > Pinopsida > Pinales > Pinaceae > Picea > Picea engelmannii. The sequence goes on from ML789329.1 coordinate 45,525, forward strand.
GTAAATGGAGGAATCTATATTGCGAAAATGAAATGTCATGATGGTTTATAATAACATAGTTTTTGTGAACAACTTACATTTAATAAATGAAATGGAAATAGGGGGCATCAGCATTATTTTGTCTATGTTGAGCGATATATTAAGGGTTTCTCTTGAAATATCATTGTTAATTAGGATGCATAAGCAGGCTTGACTAAAGGGAGAGGAATTACTCCTTATTAATTAAGGAGAGTCAAGCTCTGCATATACTTCTTATATTATAAGAAATTTTTCTTTTTGTTTGGAATACTTGGGTCTCGTAAGTCTGTGACAACCTATCCTTGATTAAAGGTGGGCTCTATCCATATCCTTTTTTTTTCGGTAACGAGCAAAAAAGAGGGCTAGGAAAAGAATAGGGAGACGCCAATAGAATAAAGATAGAGTTTCATTTTTTTTATTTTGCGACCTATGTCTTTTGTGAATCCTTAATCAACATCGTCAAGTGTATGATCAAGACCAAAAGGTCACTTCTGATAGAGAATCAGATTCCTATCAGATATGAATAGCGAGATTTGGAGCTCATTTAAACCAATTATTTTGGGTATCTCGAAAGTCTAAAATGAGATATAAAATGACATCTAATATTTCGACATATTACATATATAATAGTAGCCAAAGGCTAAAGCAATGAAGACAAGTATCTTTAAGGAAGGGTTAAGGCATTGAGTTGAGGGAAGAAAACTGCTTTGCTTTGGGCTTTCAAGAAAAAGGATCTCGATAGAACCCTTTCTACTTAGGTAATTGTCACGAGCGGACAAGTTCTAGCTCATCTCATGCATGCATGTCAAGAACCTCGAAAATCTAGAGTGTAGCCACGTAACATCACCAAAGAATTTCACACCCCTCAACTAAGTGGGATAGAGTTTTAGAGAGTCGTGTCTTCTCTTTATTATTTAGTTACCGAAATGATATGAATTTGTAAGGGGTAGAGCCACTCACCTCACTGTAAGAAGGGTGAGGGTGAGGGTGAGGAAGCGTTAAGTGGGTTGAATCGAGGTAGGAAGGAGAGGAAGCATTAAGCTGGATCACTTGAGGTAGGAAGGAGAAGAAGCATTAAGTAGACTCGCTCAAGGTAGGAGGACGATGAAACCTTAAGCGGGCTCGCTCGAGGTAGGAGGGTGAGGAAGTGGACTCTCGCCCTAAACTAAAGCTAAAGGGTGAGAAATTTATTGCTCACCCGAACCCCCATAAGTAGGGTGGGGGTCTTTAGACACTCGATCTCCCATCTGTAGCAAGATCGGGTAATCCAGGTGGATATTGGAGGCATCCCACCTGTTTCAAATTCAAATTGGCTGATGTGGATAGTTTTCAGTTCAACACGTTTCTCTGTAATGGGGACACTTCTTTGTAATTGTGGGTTCTACACTTACGAGATTGTCCTAAAGACCTACACAGCATCCAGGTGGATATTGGTGGTCGCCCACCTATTCCAACTGGCTTATTTTGGAAGTTTTCATGTAAGTACATATTTCTATACTTCCAAGATCATTTTGGGGCTCTAAACAATGTTTTTTTGGCTTGTCAATGTCAAACTGTAGATGAAGTCAAATTTTGATGACATAATGCGTAGTTCATGAAAATACGTTTCCAATGGGCTATCACATGCCTAAAATGAAGATCGTATGCAAAAGTTACGACCCCAAAAAATTAATGTTTACAGGACAAACAAGACATAAAAAATCATAACAATTTTATGATTTATAAATCTCTGCAATAAGGGAAACCTGTTATGCAAAAACTTGTATTTTATAATTCAACTTACGAAGAAGAGAAATTTGTCTTTCACAAACTGAATTAAGCAATTGCTATGTTTTTTAAACACTTGGAAGAAATCAGATATGGATTACAGTGATTAAATTATATCATTTGCACATGATTAAGATAGCTAAAGTAGTCATTAACCAGATACAAATTGATATACACAACATGAAACAAAATATTGATATGATGAGAAGCTAAAGTTTTAACAAAACACCAAACTCTGCTCCAGTCTGTATTAAAACTCCATATCCTTGTTCTCCCAAAAATGAGGATGCCATTATTACAAAAATGATAGGTATTTATAAGTCTCTCCACAGGGTAAAAACCTCCCTGTGGATAATATCAAACTGTTTTACATAATTTGGGAAATATCCCTAAATCAACTAAACTAGGAAACTAAAATGCAAGTGAAATCTTTGAAATATCCCCTAACTGCTCATCAAATCCACTGTAATTTCGAATTTATCTGCAATAGATCAAAAATAAAAAGTTAGAAAGGTATTTCATTTAAAAAACAATAAAAAATTGATTCTACAGACTTAGCTACAGAATCATCTGATTCTGTAGCTAGTCTAAAATAACATACAGGACTAGAATATAAATCAAATCAAATCTTTTTAAAAGAATCAAATCCAATTTTTTTTCAATAAACATTAAAAACGAATCACTAATGCTTCAAATAATTTTATCATTCAATATAAAACAAAATCAAAAGTGATTTAATCGAAACAGGGGTGAGAATACTCTGTTTCATTTTACCATAAAATCGGGTCAAATAGTAACA
>ML789329.1:99483-134744 GCA_009831015.1 Picea engelmannii
GAGAGAGAGAGAGAGAGAGAGAGAGAGAGAGAGAGAGAGAGAGAGACTCTGTTGTAGTTTGAGCTTGAACACATTGTAATTAGACATTGATGTTAATACAATAAGAGTAGTTTTTCCTGCATATGTGTTTTCTATGTGTTTATGATATGTTGTAGATGTGTGTTAGTTTGCATTTGCAGGTTACAAATAGAGATTGTTGTCTGTTGGGTTCTTTGATTTCAGGTTTGGATTCTTTGTGGTTTCATGCAAGATTGCATGATAGAGTACTGCAGTCTCTAAAAACCAGTGCATGAGTGCACTTCTAAATTCTGTGGAATTTAGACAAAGACGTGCCAGGAGGGTGCACCAGAGGAAGTCATTGACTCAAGGAGGAAGCCTCAAGGTTTCTGAACACCTTGAGGGAAGAACTGTGCAGAGGAGGGCACAAGGAAGACATAATTTTTGAGAATTTTGTGAGACTCTGGCAAGAGGGCATTGAGTGGATGCACAGGGTGCACAAAAGGAACTCTATTTTGAGTTAAGTGAGAAGATAGAGTCACTGACGATTCTATAGAAGCTCTGCTAGGAGGGAATGGAGTGAGTGCAAGGAGTGCACCGAGAATAACTCTCTTTCGACTTCTGAGATAAGAGAAGTGTCATAGGAGGAGACACTCACAGGGTTACTGAACACCCTGTAGGGTTAGCAAGGTGTGCTTGAGCAAGAAGTTGCAGAAGAAGGCACTTCCATCCCTTCAAGGAGAGAAAGGGACATAGACACTTGAGGTTAGAGCCACAGATAATCTCAGAGAAGATAGCACAATTGCGTGCAAGGACCCTGCGAGGAATCGCATAGGCCAAGAAAACCCTTTGGAGGGTTCGGAGTTTGAGAAGCTTAGGGGGGGAAATGCCTCTTAGAATACAGGCGAGAGCCAAGGTTATAGGCTTCACAGCATAGACAAAGGCCGAGGCCTTTTGGCACAAGAAATATTCCAAGGGAAATGAAGAAGGGAATGCTCAAGGTAGGGCATAACTGCCGTTAGATCAGTTGGAGAAGTGAGATCTGGACCGTTGAAGTCTACGTCCAGACACACGTAGGAAAGTGCACAAGGAAGAGAAACAGATATGGGTCATCAGATCTAGTGCAAAGGATTGATAACCATCAGATCTAGAGGAAGGCGCACAGAGTTTAACCTCTGGGAGGTCATGCAGGAAAGGAGCCATATGAACGGTGAGAGGCCTTCGTGAAGTAAGTGCCGAAGTTGTGAGAGTTGTTGGATCTTCCAGAGTTGCAAGGTGGTTAGAGGTGGATGAACCCATCACCTTAGGATCCAGGATCAATGTGAACTGTTGATCATGCTTTGCGTAAGCTGTTGGATCATTTCACGAATTTGGGTATCGTGAGTTGGGAGGCAGAGACCTTTGCACTACAAACCCCCAAGTTGCAAGATCGTGATTCTATCTGAACCGTCGATCGAGGATGAAGGAGAGCCGTGAGATTTAGCATCTCGCTACCTCGTGTATCGAGGTTTCGAAGGGTGAATGAGTTGCACATTGATCACTAAGGTYGCAAAGTGCCGAGTGCCGAGGGCTTARCCGAACACGTGTCACGTCCATTAGGTGGGGACCGCGTGGTTGACAGTTGGCACAAATATAGAGCGCATAGAAAAGGCAGAAGTAGGTGACAGATGGCGTACACGCRTCACCTTGGAAGGGGTCAACCCATCGTTGAATTATCACGTCTCGTGGATTTGCAAAGGAGGAGCACGAGGGCTCAACACTCCAACTCACAAAGTTGCGAGTTACGAGGGGAGATAGAGTTAGGCCCTAGCCAGTGGTCACTTGTAGAGGCCCTAGCGAGGAAGGAGCCAAACCCGTATCACATCTTGGGTATCGGAGGTTTGAATTCAAGGGTCTTCGACTGGAAAACTCATGAGATCGCGAGTCATGAAAGGCGCTTGTGCTAAGCCCTGGGTTGTGGTCGTGTGGAGGTGAAGACTCACACTTGGTGCATGTTGGGCAGGTGGGGTTTTCGTGAAGGACCTGTGGATCAGATTCATGAGGTTCCAATATGGATTCGAGAGAGCCTCTTTGGCTCAAGGAGAATATAGAATGATCCTGTGTGGATCTTGGCCCAAGGGTCAGGGTCTACGACATTGTGGTATCAGAGTAGGAGTTTTCCCGTATATTTCAGGAAAAAGAGGAAGCAAGATGAAGAAGAGCCTGTAGGAGACAGGTAAAAGGTGAAGGTTGTTGCGGGACACAACAGTCAAATAGATAGTCAGGAAGACTGTAGGAAAGGCTGGAAGCACTCACGGTTGCAGAGTGACAACAACAAGTTTTCCAGGAGGGCAGAGAAAAATAGGAAGATGGCTACTAAAGGCCATGGACATGGTGGAAAGAAGAACCACCACTAGCAGAAGATAAATCTAGAGATGGATCTGGAACTCGCTGAGGTGAGGGAAAGAATAGAGAAGCTTGCATTGCGAATGCAACGAGACACAAAGACACATTGGGTATATGAATGGCCCATGAAGAGAAAGGTGAAGTGGCCAGTAAAGAAATTGTTGGCCAGAAGACAACAAAGGCTGTTGAGGAGGTGGCTGAGGTATGTGAAAAGCCTCAGGGCCACATAGGAGATGGTTCATGCCTGTGAACTACAAGCTGGGAGAAATCTCATTGATGATGAAGAGAAGAGATCGAGCAGAGATCTCATAGACCGCCAAGTGGGAAGAGATGGACTTTCAAATTGCCAGGTGGGCAATAGAAAGAGATCAAGTGAAGGTCTCGTATACTGCCAGGAGGGCGGTGCTAAAAGTTTAAATTTCCAGGAGGGAAATGAGATGAGATCACTGGAGGATCTCATAGACTGCCAGGAGGGTATAGAGAAAATCCCATATTGCCAGGTGGGCAAGGGAGATCAGTTGAGACTGTTTGGAAGTCTCATGAACTCAAGGATGAGTTCAGGTCAGTGAGAGGAGATGATAGAGAAGGATTAGAGGAATCTCCTGATCATTGGAGGAATTTGGATATTCTTACCAAGCGACCAAGATGAGGCCAGGGAAGATGTTGTAGGTACAACAACAAAAGGATAGCCATCAGAGACTGTCATGGTGAAGGAGCAGATATCAGAAGCTGCCCAAGGAAAAGAAGAGGATCACACAGATAAGATGCTCACTCCATGGGAGATGGAGTTGGAGATGCTGGAGGATTGGTTGAACCATCCAGAGCCAGTAGATGACTGCCATGAGCAGACAGTCATGCAGATGTTAGCAGAGGAGCATTCTGAGGAATCACTCAGAAATTTCATCCATGGAGCTGAACAGATGATGACTGTAGTGTCGAGGCATGCAACAGAAGATGAATTAGAATTCCAGTCTGAGGAGCAACTGGAGGAAGCTGGAGATGCACCAGCAGGAGAACCAATAGAAGCAAAGTTGTTAGAAAGGGAATCTTAGAAGAGACTCAGTGATAAGACTGGAGAACTAAATTTTGTAGCAGAGTGGCAAGCAGAGGCCACAGAGGAAAAAAATAGCATGGGGGATCTAGGTTGATTTTCCCACTGATAAGGATGAAGAAGTGAAACCAAGGAGACTGCATAAAGAGAACCATACACTAGATCAGTTGGACGAGGTAATTGGGGGAATCAGAAGGATGATGTTGAGGTTAGCAGCATAAAATGCTAGTGAGGAGAAACTGTGCAGAGGAGAACTTGCCATAGTAGCAGGGCAACAGATGAAGCAGCAGCATCGAAGAAGTAGAGCAGATGGACAACTTCAAAGAACTGTTTGGGATCCAGGTGGATTTCAACAATGATGATGGGAAGCTCATGAGTAGGAGCTCATGAACGTTTCACAACAGAGGATTATGATGTAGGAGCATCGCTCCAAGCCAGCTACGTGCCAACCAGCCAACACATCAAGCTCACATTCAATGGAGAGGATAGGTGCATCCCTCTCACTTTCAAATTTCAAATTTGAATTTAATGTATTAAATGTTTGTAAGGCCGGTAGAGCCAAAGCCCTGCCCTTGAGCATGCTGTAGTTAGTGTTTCCTTTAATGGCTAACATGTTGATGGGGATCTAGATCCAATTCTAATTAGATGGCCCATTCAATGTAATTGAATGTAAATTAATGAGAGTTGGTGAGGATGGAGGGAAGCGCTTGAGGAGCCTCCTTTTGTAAAAATATCCTTTGTATCTGTAGGGTTAGTCGATAGAGAAAGAGATAAGGATAGAGAGAATAGAGAGAAGAGAGGAAGTCGAGAATATGTTGCAGTCTGATCTTGAACACATTGTAATTATACATTGATGTTAATACAATCAGAGAAGTTTTTCCTACATATGTGTTTTCTATGTGTTTATGATATGTTGTAGATATGTGTTAGTTTTCATTTGCAGGTTACAGACACAGATTTTTGTCTGTTGGGTTCTTTGATTTCAGGTTTGGATTCTTTGTGGTTTCATGCAAGAGTGCATGACAGAGTACTGCGGTCTCTGAAAACTAGTGCAGGAGTGCACTTCTGAATTCTGTGGAATTTAGAAAAAGACGTGCCAGGAGGGTGCACCAGAGGAGGTCATTGACTCAAGGAGGAAGCCTCAAGGTTGCTGAACACCTTGAAGGAAGAATTGTGCAAAGGAGGGCACAGGGAAGACAAAATTTTTGAGAATTCTGTGAGACTCTGCGAAGAGGGCATTGAGTGGATGCACAAGGTGCACAGAAGGAACTCTATTTCAAGTTCATTGAGAAGACAGAGTCACTGGAGATTCTGTAGAAGCTCTGCCAGGAGGGCATGGAGCGAGTGCAAGGAGTGCACCAAGAAGAACTCTCTTTTGAGTTCTGAGATAAGAGAAGTGTCACAGGACGAGACACTAACAGGGTTACTGAACACCCTGTAGGTTCAGCAAGGCATGCTTGAGAAAGAAGTTGCAAAAGAAGGAACTTCCATCCCTTCAAGGTGAGAAAGGGACAGAGACCATTTGAGGTCAGAGCCACAGATAATCTCATAGAAGAAAGCACAATTACGTGCAAGGACCTGCAAGGAATCACAGAGGCCAAGAAAACCCTTTGGAGGGTTCGAAGTTTGAGAAGATCAGAGGGAGGAACACCTCTTAGAATACAAGTGAGAGCCAAGGTTATAGGCTTCACAACATAGACAAAGGCTGAGGCCTTTTGGCGCAAGAAATATTCCAAGGGAAAGGAAGAAGGGAATGCTCAAGGTAGGGCACAGTTGACGATAGATTAGCTAGAAAAGCAAGATCTAGACCGTTGAAGTTTACATCCAGACGCATGTAGGAAAGTGCACAAGGAAGAGAAACAGATCTGGGCCGTCAGATCTAGTGCAAAGGATCGATGGCCATCAGATCCGGAGGAAGGCACACCGAGTTTAACCTCTGGGAGGTTGCGCAGGAAAGGAGTCGCATGGACAATGAGAGGCCTTCATGAAGGAAGTGCTGAAGTTGTGAGAGTCGTTGGATATATCAGAGTTGCAAGGTGGTTAGAGGTGGATGAACCCATCACCTTAGGATCCAGGATCAACGTGAACCATTGATCGTGCTTTGTGTAAGCCGTTGGATCATTTTGCGAATTTGGGTATCGTGAGTTGGGAGGCAGAGTCCTTTGCACTACAAATCCCCGAGTTACGAGATTGCGATTCGATCTGAACCATCAATTGAGGAGGAAGGAGAGTCGTGAGATTTGACATCTTGCTATCTCATGTATGAGGGTTTTGAAAGGTGAATGAGTTTCACCTTGATCTCTAAGGTCATGAAGTGTCGAGCACCAAGGGCTCGTGTGAACACGTGTCATGTTCGTTAGGTGGGGACCATGTGGTTGACAGGTGGTGCAAATATAGAGCGCATAGAAAAGGCAGAAGTAGGCGATAGGTGGTGTACACACGTCACCTTGGAAGGGGTCAACCCATTGTTGACTTATCGTGTCTCGTGGATTCGCAAAGGAGGAGCACGAAGGCTCAACACTCCAACTCGCGAAGTTGCGAGTTGTGAGGGGAGCTAGAGCTAGGCCTTAGATAGTTTTCGCTTGTAGAGGCGCTAGCAAGGAAGGAGCCATACCTGTATCGCATCTCAGGTATCGGAGGTTTGGAGTCAAGGGTGTTCGACTCATAAACTCGCGAGATCGCAAGTCATGAAAGGCACTTGCGCTAAGGCCCAAGATGTGGTCGTGTGGCAGTGAAGACTCACACCTGGTGCAACGTTGGACAGGTGGGGTTTTCATGAAGGACCTGTGGATCGGATTCGTGAGGTTCCAATAGGGATCTGAGAGAGCCGCTTTGGCTCGAGGAGAATATAGAACGATCCTGTGTGGATCTTGGCCCGAGGGTCAGGGTCTGCGTCACATTATTAACATTATATTTATGTAACATTATTAGCATTAGCATTATTAACATTATTAATGTAACATTATTGTAATATGAATGTATCATTAATGTAACATTATTAATAAAGAATTTACTTGCCACGTTTATATATTTCACTCAAACATGACTATATATGCAATGATGTTTATTGCTACCATGAAGTTTTACATTCAATATTTGACACCACCACAAGAATCAAAATTTCTCCTTTGAGCCCATTCTCTTCTCTGTAGTTGTGTCGATTACATAATTATGTTGGTGGAATCATACATATCTGGATATCCCAACAATATATGGTTCCCTAACACCCACGAACTTGGATGACTTTATTTTGTCTAGATTCCATACAAACTTCTTTAATTCAGAACTAATTTATATCCGCCTTCCTCGAAGCTCTTGACACCAGATGATTTCCTTCGTCTAGATCCCGGATACACTTAACCTATTCAAATCACAATTGATACTGGACCTCTTGGCAACTTTTAATCTCAGGCAGTCTTTACTCCGCTAGAACTCGATTACACTTAACTAATCCAAATTCCAAATGATATTCGACTTCCTTAATACTTCAAACCCAGAGGACCTGGCTTAGTTCAGATACTAGATAACTTCACTAATCCTTGGGTGGAACCTTACATAGGAACCTCAAAAATCTAGAATAGGAACCTTGAAGGATTCCTCTTCGAACTTAAATTTCAACAGATTAATGTAGCAACTCATCAAAGGTAAAGCTAGGTTGTTGGGGCATATAAAAAGTGAAAAATATGGGGTTTATTCAAGGAAGAAATCCTACGCGAACTAGGAAGAAAGCCTAAAGTCTATTACGGGTAATTCCATCGGGAAAGAGAATACATCGTATATATAGAGCCTCTTACATAGAGTATTTCTGTTGTTGTAAGAGTCGTAGATGTTGTCATGCAAAGCTAATGGTAATATATTAGATTATAAATATAGTGATAGATGGGAGACATCGATATAGCTGAGAGAGAGAGAGAGAGAGAGAGAGAGAGAGAGAGAGAGAGAGAGAGAGGAAGCATGGGTGTGATAAAAAATCAGTATATCTGATCCACAACTCATCAATTTTTGAGAAATTGTGCTTCTAGTGACATAAATTAAATGATTACACAGATTGAGAGAAAAATCATAATGATACACACAACATAATCTCGATGTTCTATTAATGAACCAGAAATACAATCTTTCTCTCTAAGTTCTACTCAACAGACAACTCACTTCACTCCACACTTTCCCTATTCTACCCCCTATTGCATTATTGTTCTCCCCGAGAGTTTTATTATGTTTACAAACAATTATGGAGAGGAATTGATCAAATCCCCAAAAGGATGGATTCATATCCTCAAAAATATTAACCGAAAACATGTCCCTAAATTACTCAACAATATTCCAAATGAGTTAATTTGTTACATTACATGCCAAAACAAGATAACCCTAGAAACCTCTAGAAAATATTACAAGCAAGATGGATTCATATCCTCAAAAATATTAACTGAAAACATGTCCCTAAATTACTTAACAATATCCTAAATGAGCTAATTTGTTACATTACATGCCAAAACAAGATACCCCTAGAAACCTCTAGAAAATATTACAAACTGACGAAAATAAATAAAATGTAAAAGATGTTCATGCGTCACTATTTCCTCAACCATTATATTTATTGTTTTATCAATATCAATTAACATTATATTTATGTAACATTGTTGTAACATTATTTACTTTATATTCATGTAACATTAGTATAACATTATTAAGGTATCGTTATTAATGCAACATTATTAGCTTTAACGTAGCATCATTAATGCAATATAATTAACTTTATTAACATTATTGTAACATTAATGATACATTAATGTACCATTAATTAATATAAATGTAACATTAATAATTAAACTCTAACCAAATACTTTAACCAAAAATAATTCAAATTTATAAATTTGAAAAGACACTTAAACCCAAAATCATTTATAGATAAAATGTTAAGATGTTTTACATTTCAAATTGCATCCAACTTGATGTCATTTAAAATAAGTATGCCTTAACCTCAAGTCAATGCATAAAATGACCAAATATTGAGACATTAATCATAGTTGACACATCTCAAATGAATAAAACCTTGTTCTATTCAACCCATTTGCAATGACAATATGGCAAATAGTTGTTCATATTTCTGCATATTGTGAGACATAAACATCATTTAAACAAACAAGTAAGCTCACCTCAGGTTCAATTTTAGCATCGCTCACCTRACATTAATCATAGTTGACACATCTCAAATGAATAAAACCTTGTTCTATTCAACCCATTTGCAATGACAATATGGCAAATAGTTTTTCATATTTCTGCATATTGTGAGACATAAACATCATTTAAACAAACAAGTAAGCTCACCTTAGGTTCAATTTTAGCATCGCTCACCTATATTTCATGGAACATAGTGTTTGGTATCACCCTCAATTTCTATAGAGACGAATAATGCTTGACCGATCAACACATAAGGATGCTTAACATGTTAATTATGTGAGAAGCACCTTTCCATATGAGAGGAATGGGGAAGACCAAAGTTCTCATTATGCTATTTTATATGATGGCATAATGTCCCTTCCGTCCAAGGATTGCTTCAGGGAAAATTTATCATCATGGAAAGGGTTCGAGTTTAATAAAAATATATGAATTGTCACACTTGGATTAGGATTCGTGTGGACCATGCGGGAGGGTGAAGACCGAATTTAAAGACACAAGTAATTTGTGTCTTTAGGGTGAACTGTGAGTTTATCTTACCCTAAAATTTTGTTAGAGTAAGATAAACTCATGGTTCAAACCTTTAACTTGTCCATCTAGGATGATACACTCTTTCCTATAAACTTATTAGCAAAACTATAATAAATGGATTTTGAAGCCACCGTCTCGTTACAGGGCATAGGTGTTACAAGTGGCTTGGAATCAACCGAGTGAATCCCCGACCAAAATGTAGGAAGTTCACGTTTATTGTACAGTGAGCTATCTCTCCACATGTTGTTGATGGGGCCTTTGTTTTGATTTGGTTTTTTGCATGCATCCATATAATTATTATTAAAAATCAAGTTTAATAATTAATAATAAAAAAAAGATTCAAGTTTAATAAAAATATGAATTGTGGCGGTTGGATTAGGATTTGTGTGGGCATGAGGGAGGGCGCATGCCAAATTAAAAGACACATGCAATTTGTATCTCACAAAATGAAAATAATAATTGGGATAGGTTGACCAAAAGTAGCCAAAAATTTTCATTGTCATATAAATTGTGAAGATTTTCTTCTATAAACATCCCTAGTATTCTAAAATTTTCTTAGGGTTTCGTAACATCCTTAGTATTCTAATATTTTCTTAGGGTTCTGGAACAAGACTAAACTTTTGGTTCAGACCCTTAACCTTTCCATCTTGGATTATATTCTCTTTCCTATAAACCGATTAGCATAAATGTAACAAATGGATATTGAATCCATGGTCTCAGTACAGGCATAGGTCTTACAGGTGGCTTGGAATCAAGCTGGTGAATCGCCACAAGAGTAGACCAAAATGTAGGAAGTTCAGGATTATTGTACATCGATCTCTCTCTACACTTGTTGTCGATGTAGGCTTTGCTTTGATTTGTTCTATGCATGCCCCTCCCAGACAGATTCCAATGCAATGATAAATGGGGGCTATGGGAAATGAACTGCTCATATCAATATTGTTGGTTCTCCATGTTGGCTATATTACTCAGCCCCCTGGTTCTTGTGGGTAATCTATCTCATCCATGCACTATCTCGGGCTTGGTCGAACACTCACCTTGTTGCTTCCAAGTAATAGCTTCGAGGTTGAAAAAATGGAAATCAATGGGTTGCTCGCATAAAGCCAAAACATGTTCTCCTTCTGGACAAATGGTCACTGAGCTCATTTTGGCATCTTTTTGTGTGTCATAAACCAATGGGGAAATGTGCATATTCCTATATAGATGAAGCATGTTGATCTATTTTTGGTGGATGGTGTATGAATGAATAAACTGGAAATTCATGAGAGGGCATAGGAAAAATAAAAAAATAGGCAATTTGATGTATGAATGAATGAACTGGAAATTCACGAGGTATTGCACAAGTCAAATTAAAAGACATGGGAAATTATAACTAAAGTGAACCATGAGGGAGGGTGCAGGCTGACTTATATCTATTAAAGTTGAATGCACTAAGAAGCACATTAATTCCAAAGAAAACAAAACACATATCAACATATAAATAATTAGTATGTGCATACATGAATGGATTTTTTGCACTCTTACAAGAAGTGATGACACTCTCCTCTCATGATCAACATCCTCTTCTTGATGTGCAACAAGAACATCTCCTCACCACTCGTATGCCCTATTTGTTCCCATTCCCCCTTCCTTTCAGGTCATCAAAATCTCCACACAAATCATTTTTTCCCACTCCTCTCCAACGTTACCACAGACAGACATGGCCTAATTATTTCATAGTTGAAATAAATGTAAAAACTTAAAAGGTATTTTTTTGCACTCCTCGCCATGCCAAGTTTGATAATGTAACCACATGCCACATCCTGAAAGTAACAGACACCAAGTCCTAATTATTTCACAACATATGTAAAACGTTTAAGCTACTTTTTTCCACTCCTTGCCACTTCCAATCATGAAATGTAAGCACAAACTAGGTGTAAGAATATGTAAAAAGGTAATAGTAAAAAGGTAGAACTATATTTGTCCACTAACCATACTTACCAAATTATTTCAAAATGTAAAAAGTTAATTAAGATGTAAATGTTAAAAGTTAAGTAAAATCTTTGTTGTATTTGTATAAATATACTTAGTGGCACTTGAAAAGTTGGTTTAGTAATTTATTAATCTTATAAAGTAAATGTGAAAAAGTAAACAGGTAAACGGATACATTCATTAATGTGAAGTTATGAAGATTAAATCTCATTTTCATTTTCATTCCTGACCATAATAATCATTTTCATTCCTGACCTATTGGTTAATGGACATACAATTCCAATAGGGATATGCCTATAACTGTAATTATGTAAATATGGGGTCCCACTTATAATGGACATCACATCGGGTGAATGAACTAAATATATATTCACTCGCTCACCTTGGGATGAGAGTAAAAGGAATGGATAATCAAATTTGAAATTTTCATTGAATGCAATTAAAAGGATTAGAATTCAAAATTTTCATATCATTTACATGCGGTAGGAGATGGAAGCGAAGTTGGAATAAAAAACATTATTGCGATTTAATTAGTATTATTATTGTAGATGGCACATCATTTAACAAAACATTTGTTGATAACTATTCTCAAATATGGCTTTAATTCATCGAATCATGTTGGTGTTAAATGCATGTTCGAAGTACACATGAAGCACGATTAAAAATGTCATATATTTGTATCTATCTTTGGTATTGTGCGTACATATAATAATATTTGCAAATAATATGTTCTAAAATATCATTAATCAATTGTATGTGAAGTGAGATTATAAAAATGGATTCTATAGTTATGCTAATAATTTCCATAAAATGGTCTTGGATTCACCATCCTTTGCAAAATTTTATTACAATAAATTGATTAAAACCCAACCAAGATTTCATACTTTTTCATGTGTTGTTTTGACAACTAATCAAAATTCTTTTGGCACCACTTATCCTTGATATCCGATTTTTCAGAGTCCTACCCCTGTCTATACTTACCATTTCTAAGCAACTAACTATCTTGGAGAAATCAATATAGCACTACTCTTTCGGTGACAAAATACCATCTAATGATCCCTTGACACTTTTACTTACGTTATTTTGCACTTGGCAGTCACACACATCCCTCTTGAACTAAATTCAAGCATGTTATTTTTGGCTTAATATTGTATCTTTAGCATGCCTCCACAAACCTTACATTATTACCATCATCCATAATCCCTTTTGTTCCAAGAACCAATGGGTGACAAATTCTAGGTAGCACTTCAAAGTCTTTTTCTCAGGCATTCAAAGTCTCTAGTGATTATGAGACCACATTCAAACTTTTAATCTCATGCTTTATGACCAAGTTTTGCGATCACAATGTTTCAAGTTACTGACTCACAGGGACCTTCGAAGAATTTGGAGCCACCACACTCGACCTTTTACACTAACGACTAAAAAGTGGGACCAAATGCACTAACGACTAAAAAGTGGGACCAAATGCTAGTGTGAGGTTTCCCGAGTCAAACTCGCCATGAATATAGCCAATCACTAAGAAAGATAGAAAGATAATGGAGACAACATACAAGGAAAGGATATTTAATTCAGAACGCACAATGAAGTGTGTTAGCTCCCAAAACTATGCTATAAAACATGAAGTCCTTGACACCGATCAGGGTAGCTCTGACATTAAGTCCTTGACACAAATCAGGGTAGCTCTGATGCCATCTAGGACATTCCCCACTATCATTACAACAATGCTCATCTCCCTTTAAGTTGGTTCTTTTCTAGCATAAGGGTGGATTCCCTAAATGTTGTCTCCAATCTTGGTTTTAAGCTCAAAGAGAATGAAAAATCAATAAACATAAAATGTTCCAAGTTTATTTTTGAATAACAAGTTGGATCGAGAAAAATAGTGCCTACCAAATGGGAAATGGAGTCTTTATGCAACACAGTAAACTAAAAATGAAAGGTGAAGAAGCTTAACAAAGTCAGGTATGGATATTTTTAAGTAGATTAATGATATTCAATACAAAGTAATGAAGAAGGCATTCTTATTAGCATAATAGCCTCTCTTATACGATCATCCATTCACAAATAAAGCAATAAACCAAATCCATCCAAGGGATCATAAACCAAATCTTCAAGTGCAGAATGATATGACCACAACACTCTCTAACACATTCCAATTTACCAAAGTAAAGGTTAGAAAATCCATAATGTTAGCCTTTATTCATCTCATACTATCAAGGAAATAACACATTAAAGATGAGAAGAAAACTTTACTTTTAACTTCAGAACTCTATAACACATTCCAATTTACCAAAGTAAAAGTTAGAAAATCCATAATGTTAGCCTTTATTCATCTCATACTATCAAGGAAATAACACACATCAAGATGAGAAGAAAACTTTACTTTTAACTTCAGATTGCCACATTTATACATGAATCTTAGAAAATCCATAATGTTATCCTTTATTCATCTCATACTATCAAGGAAATAAAAATAACACATGAAAGATGAGAAGAAAACTTTACTTTTAACTTCAGATTGTCACATTTATACATGAATCTGATTTACAGAATGAGAAGAGAGGTGAAGGCACAACCAATATTACATGGTTCCTCGCTATCCTCCAAAGATAATACATTAAGCTTGGGTCCAACACTTTGATCATCTTCCTCACTTAAATAGATTATTAAAAGATTTATTATCTTTCACCATGTTAAAGAGGATCGATCCGTTACAATTAAAACCATTATTTTATCCTACAACATAGCAAAGTGCATTACCAAGAGCTTATTTCACATGGTCAACATTGATTTTCACTTCTGGATTTCCATTGTTGAGAATGAAAAACATCTTCCTCTACCATAAAACCAATGCTTTTCATTTTTATACTTTCCTATGTGATGGATTTTTCCCTCAATTCATGGGCATTCTTCATTATTTTAATCTTTCCTTAATTATTGGCCATAGGCACAAATGACCATTCATGTTTAGTATTGATACTACATGATCTCCCAGACAACTCCATAATCTCCATTAATTGCATATGTCATTTCCATGCGTTCTCCAAACAATCCTTAATCCTTGAAATGAGCAATGAGGAGCATATGTCATTTGCATGTGTTCTCCAAACAATCCTTAATCCTTAAAATGAGCAATGAAGAGAATGCATCAAACTAGGTTTTTACTTAAACCTTTCATCTTATGGACATGTGGCACATTGTGATTGGATAAAGTTGACATGGATATCCTCTTCATCGAATTCTTAGTATTCATATCTTTCCAATGATCCTCACATGCTTAAAATGGGCAATCATAACACAAGATATCACATGTTGAAGGCTATGCTACAGTTGTTGTTAGATTCATGCCCAATGACCACAACATCAGATTTCCCTTTGATTATTTATACCATATGTTAAGGGAGAAAAATAATCCGATGTTTATAAGCCCCAATGAAAACCAACTACACTTTAAAATAGAGACGAACTCTGAATATTCGTTGATTCAAGTCCTTGATGGTAATTGTGCCCCATTGGTGTTCGAAGCAAAGAACCCTTCTGCCTATCCACCCAAGACCATGGGGCACTCTACTATTGGACATCATTATGCTCTACCTACAATGTGTCACTTGTATGTCATGAAACATGGAATTTGTTGAAACAGTTCTTAAATTTTTATCCCTAAGGCCTAAATTTTTATTTTTTAGGTTTTGGCTTTTCACAAAACACGAGTTTTGTTATCAATCCTAAGCACACGATACCTTTTCTTAAATTTTTTAATTATTTGAATAATAAAAGGGAAAAAGGCTTACAAAAATTATAAGATTCCCGACGCTTTTTATTTGAAATTATTTAAAACGTGTTAAATTTTAAAACTAACGATTTTAAAATTAAGCTTAAAATTTTTTTGGGATTCGGGGTTTGCTACAAACAAAATTTTCGATGCAAATCGAATCACGAAATCCCGATCCCCAATTTCCCAAGATGTTGAAGTCTTAATTAAAACACAGATTAATTAATTCTCTTATAAGAAAGGTTAAGGGTTAAGATAATCATGTCGCGATTTTGGGATTCGCGGTTCAGTGAGATCACATCTCCTATCATCATGTTTTCCGAAATCCCGAATCACGAAACTCTGATCCACAGTTCGCGTTAAATCAAACTAATTATGTTTTCGACTTAATCGTGATCAGTTAGTTAATTAAGATGAGTTAAGTCCTGTTTAAAAAGAAAGTCGTCACGATTTCACGATTTCGGAGATCGGATTTCATTGATAACATACTTCTCGACATCATGATCCCCGAAATCCCGAAAACATTTAATCTCAATTAATTAATTTGCTAAAAACATTTTAAGTCTTAATTAAAACATCACGCTTTCACGATTTCACAATTTCGAAAATCGTTTTTCATCGACGACATACCTCTCGACATCAGGATTTTTGAAATCTCAAAAAGCGAAGTTTTCAGCTTTAATATATGATTAGCACTAATTAACCTTTTTTCAAAAATAGGATTAATGGTAATCATTCTTTAAGTGTTCATTCATGTTTTGCTTTTCGATTAAGTAAGTGTCTCATTTTCTTTAAAAACATGAAGGCACCTAAATATGGACATTAAATGCGTATCTCGAAAAAATATCTTCTGCATTAACAACCTTAAATTCGTGACAACTGTATAAATCTTGTCATTTTTAAATGTATTCAAAATAAACATTCAAATGTCTATGTTTTCATTGTAAGCTGAGCTCGTTCATCCATTTTCTGTGACAGGTTTTCAATTAAACACAGAAGTCATGGCACCCAAAAAGGTACCGAAGAAGAACGAATACATACAGGAAGGAGATATCATCTCCGACACCACTCCACACACTATAGACTACATTAAATCTTGGACTCAAATCTCTGAATTGCTGGAGTATGAGCTTGAGAATGCTCATCCTGATTCTGAAAATCATTGCTGGGACATAGTTGAGTCAGAGCTTCATAATATCGTTGCGCGCCTAAGGCTCGTGGCATACACTGATATGATCAGCTGGGCTCTGGATAAGGTTGATATCCCAACAAGGAGAATTTTAAACGACCAAGGATCTATCATCGGCTCATTCAGGCCAGAGCACATACAAGTAATGTATAAACTCTCGCTAAATCCTAAACATACTTTGAATGCTTAATTTTTAGCAGAGTTTCAGAGAAAAGAATGTATTGAGGCAGACTAGACATATCCTGATATGATTAGAGAATGGGCGAGGTGTCCAACAAAGTTTAGAGTTGATTCCCATGGGATTTATGCTACAACATCATTGAATGAATACATGGTATATGTAGCCATAATGTTATGTAGAATTTTCGGGAGAAAATATCCCTGCCATTTTCATGCAGATTGGGTGCCCTTTTTAGAAGGAGCTTCAGAAGGAAATGGTTTTCAATGGCATAAGATTCTGTCAGATAACCTAACACAAGAAATCTTAAACTACAAAGAAGCAAAATCAAAGGGACAACCAACAACCTTTTATATGTCTGCATACATTATGGATGCAATATGTTATGTGACTCCTTTTCCATTAATGAATTGCAGTTGGAACATTTCTTGTCCAGAACCCATTCATAAATATCACTCGACCCTTTGGGAAGAAAATTCTAAGGATGCATTTTATGAATTTTGTCATTTTATTATAATTCCGATGCATAGAATATTTTTTGGATGCGAACCCCCTCGCATTTATGATGCAATCACAAAAAATCTTAAAGCAGTTGCTGACTGGTTTATTGAGGAGAATTTTTCTTACATTAGCGTTTGCAGTTGTTCCATTCCCCCACATGCACTCCCTAAATTCCTACTAGACAGATTGGTGTGCAGGGAGGTAGCCCATCAGTTAGTAAAGGGAAGTGTTGGATTAGAATTAAAAGAAGCTCAGAAGAAGTCATGGCCATCTTTCCCTGTTCATATTGGGAAATTTTCTTTATTAAATTTAGGCCATTCTAAGGTAGAGGCCGAGTCATTAGAAGAAGTGAAATTAGTAGATATTGAGCACAGAAAGTATGACCCCTACCAAGTAATAAGTAGGCATTTCATACATTGTAATCTAAAGACGTATGAACATGAAACATCTATTTATGATGATGTATTTAAGGAGGTTAAATCCTATGAAGAAGTATTGAACAAAGTACAGGCCATGCCACCTGACTCACAGAATGGATTTGCATCTTTTCAGAGCCATAGGCGAAGTTGCCTGCCCAAGAGTTTTCATGGTGAAATTTCAACCCCACCACTAGAACAAGAAGGGCCCCCTCCAGGGTTTGAAACTAATACACAGGATGAAGCAAATACCAAAGGCAAGATGAAGAATACTGAGATACCTTCCCAAGACACAGAGGGTTCTCAAACAAACGAATCAGAGACAGAGAGGGGAAAAGAGCTGGAAACAACTCTAGAAATCATTAAGGATGTTCCAGAAAAAATAGGAGGAACAACATCAACAGATCTTGGTAGTCTTATCACCTCCTTAACTCCATTGCAATCAACTTATGGAAACACCCATGAAGGAGATTTATATGTCAGTGATCTAGAGCCAATTTCAAGAGATGAAATCCCTCTATCAAATTATTTTTTTAGTAAAAAGAGAAGAGCAATCTTGAAGCAGGAGATCCACCCAAGAGGAGAGGGAATGATTAAAAAACATAGGGTCATTTTAGATGGAAAAAAGCTTAAGGATGGAGAATTTGCTACGGATCTAGCAGGTACGATGGGTGCTATAGCATTAGCAAATATATATTCTGTTGGCAGATTAACAATCATGCTCGAACAAAAAGACCAAACAATAATTCAGTTATAGAACAAATTAAAAGAAACTGAGAGAAATATCAGTTGGGGAATACAAAAGGGTCTAGAACAAGCTAGATTAGAAGATATGCAAGAAATTCAGAAAATGAATAAAGACTTAGAGGAGGAAAAACAGATAATATCGGTCACACAAGCACAGGTCCAAAATCTGGGAGAAGAAAATAAACATTTACAAGATAAAATTATTTCTATTATTAATCAAGTAGTAGAACTTGAAATTTTCATGACACAAGCATTGGGGATATATTTGAAAATAGAGGAAGAACAATAGAAAGTGTTTTTGAATCTGGAAGTAGTCCAGAATTATTTTCAAGAAACAAATAAATCTTTGGAGAATGTTTTCCAGAAGGAAACAGAGGCGAAAGCAGCTAGAACGACTTTCCAAAAGGCAGTAGCCTTCTCAAAAAAGGAAGAAGTTGGAAGGATTCATAAATTATCCATTTCTGAACAGGTTAAAGGGGACATAATACTTAAACTGTGGGAAGAAAACCTGACCGAATATAAAAGAATAACCAGAGAGGTCAATGATGATTGCCAGGGAATTTATGATCTCTTAAAAAGAGCTTCATTGAATATCGGAACAGATGATTGTTCTGGATTATTAGGCGAGATTAATATTGCCAAGCACCAGCTAAGGTTCAAAGAAGATATCGAGGAAATGAAGATAGAGATTCCAAAAATTAAATTAATCAATATCACATAAATCAATAAATGGATGGTGATGCCAAACCTAAAGTAGCAAACTATTAAGTTCACGGAGAAGATGATAGAAAATCGTCTGCCTGAATTACAAAAAATATTTTTCTTGTTTGAAGCAAATGAGATACCAGATGCTCCCAGAAATTTTGTGAAATTTTTGGGAAAGTGTGTTCAGTGTCTTGAAGTGGAGAAAGGAAGTTCATCAATCTAAGTGTAAAAACATCTTTTTTAAATGTTTTTATCATTAGAAATTAGAAATAAAATGTAAACGGTTGACATTATTTTTATATGTAACCGTAATATCAGGAAGTTGGTTAGTCACCAATGAGAAAATTTTGATGAAGATGTATAAATGTATTTTCAAAAGACTGAGAAGGGGCTTTTGATTTTTGGAGAGAGCCGATTGTATTAAAAGCTTTCCAATCCATCATAATATACATTACAGGCGAGATTCTGAATCCTGCCAATTTGTAGCTATGTGTTCTTCAACCCAGTTTACTATATTTTATTGTGTTTTCGTTTCAATGTTTTTCTAATGAATAAATCAATTTGAAGTTACCTGCAAACATATCGTATATAGTTCAGATTGATTTGGATATCAAATTATTTACAGTTTTTCCTCTGAAATTGCTATCAGTGATTTTAAGACCTGTTAATCATTTGAACCTTAATACTTAATTTTTCATTAGAAACCTCGTTTTCCTTCTTTATTACCTGTCACAAATATGAGATTCTTTCTTGATTAAAGCCTCATATTTTTCTGTAGTACTTCTTTGTTATTTTATAATTCAAAAATTGTTGCAAATCCAGGAAACGACCTCGAATGTATTTATGTTAATTTTTTGAATTTCAAAATTGTTTTTCTTATTCTCATCTCTTAAAAGTTTGAAGTAACATTTGATTAAATTCTTTCACGATTAAATAAAATCTTATCCTCCATGACTGTTCCAAGTAGCAGACAACCCAACATTGAACCTAACCTTCAAGATCAAACCAGTATTGCTTTGAACCTATTTAATACCATCCTACAAACAACAACTAACCGGGTCGAATTAGAACGTTCATGGGCTGCTATTGAGAGAGATATTAGCATCCAAGAACAACAGGAAGCTAGACAGAGACAATTGAGAAACTGATTCTGCTTCACTCTTCCTTTTCAATTCTTATTCTCAAATTATTCCTTTAAACATTTACGGATGCCTTGATGGTATACTTTACATCCTTAAAGTATAAACTTAGGAACAACATCTTTTTGGTGTCGTTGCAGAGGAACGAAGAAATGAATCTTTTCCCTGGGAAGAACGACATTGACATTTTTTGTTTTTGATAGTGAACAAGGATAGAAAACCTTCTAAGACTACTAATATTTTTTCACTTGGCGACTCCACGATAAATAAACTGGCTATTAGCCGAAAGAACACCAGAAAAAACCCAGATAGCAAGCAAACCTCGTCAGTCTCCGATCCGGAAAAAATTTTTAAATCATGAAAATCACTTAAACAAGTCTTTTTACCCACATATACTATATGTCAGCCTGGCTTTACGCAGTTAAACGTTTCAGAAACCCCTATGTTAGTATAGATATATGACTTATTAGGGATGTCTAGTGCTTGGGTAGGGTTCTTTGCTGCCTCCCATTGCTTTCTATTTGACCCTTGGCCATCGATATGGTTCACTTTGACAAGATCTCTTTCACTTCCCCTCTCATACGATACGTTCTCATTTCCTGAAGTTTCCTCCCCAGATTTATGAGAATCTTCTCCTCACACATTCCGAGCTTTAGCCTCAAATCTAACCATGGCTGCACAAAGAGGTGCTGGAGCTGGAGGTGGTGCCCCTGGAGGTGGTCAAGTACCGCTTCCTGGAATCTTCGCTAAAGTAGCTGCTAGATATGCTCCCCTTGTTCTTCCCGTTCCTCTTCATGATATCCCTTAGAATTATATGAAAAGTCTTCCAAAATTTACAGGGGAAGGGGATCTGACTGCCCAAGAACATATAAACTTTTTTGATCAATTTGCTGACATCCTCGGAATAGAACACGAAAATGTCTATTCTAGACTCCTCATTCAAACTTTTGAAGGATAGGTGAGGACCTGGTTTCAATCCTTAGCAGCTGGATCTTTAAGATCTTATGAAGAACTTGAAAGAACTTTTATTAGACAATGGGGAGAGAGGAAGGACCACCTCTACTACTTGATTTAATTTGGATCCCTTAGAAAGAAAAACTCTGAATCAGTTCTAGAATTCATGCAAAGGTTCAACAAGTTGTATAATAAAATCCCAGTTGAGGTTAAACCTTCACAACCCACAACAAAAGTGACTTTTGTTGGCGCTTTTGATCCCGACTTCGCCTTATTATTGAGAGAAAGGAGATCAACATATCTCACGAAAATGTAGGATGATGCACTTGAGATTGAATCAAACATGATGGCATCGGGGAAATTAAAAGCAAAGACTGAAACTCGAAACAAAGAAAATAGGAAGTTCAAAGAACAAGGTGGACCTTCAGGATCGGGGAAATCCTCGGGAGATAGAATAGACGAAATGGCTAGGGTAATTAGAGAACTTTCAAACAAGATCTCAAAAATGGAACTAGAGAAATCGAAAAGGGATCATTTCCCCAGGAAAGATTTTAGAAGAAATCCTGATCCTTAGGAACCACAAATAATAATTAAAAATGAAGATCAAAAAATTCCAACACCCTTCAAAAGTGAAAACTTCATTGGAGAGGAAGATCTAGGAGATTTTGAAGAAATCGATGAAGATATTAATAGTCTTGGTGACGATAATAAATCACCTTATTTATCGAGACATGATTACAAAGCATCTTTAAATAAAGAAATTACATCAGAAGACCATGTTAGCAATAATATGTCTGAAGATTTCACATATCAAGATATCACCGATGATATCATAGCTGAACTACAGGGAAAATATAATTTAAGACCAAGGAACAMAAGTCTCCCAAATGTTCYAGCAAAAAAGATTTTTCCAAGAAGCGAAACCGATGAGGCAACTCCAAAAGTTGTTGATAAATAGCCTGCAAAAAAAAACACAGATGATACAAAACCTATCCAGTCAGAACTAGTTGAAACACTCCYTGTGAAGACACAAGCTCCTATAAATGAAAACAAGTCCACATCACACTAAAAAGTTGAAAAGAAAGGAATAGAAGCCCCGAACATAGAAAACGACAAGGCCCTASGAAATTTTAATTTGGAAAACGAAATAAATAAAATCAAAATTCCTATTYCCCTTGTTGAATTAGCTAAAAATCCCATATACAGAAAACAAATCGCCAAGATGATTAACTTTTCCAAAGATGAAAGTCAAGACGATGTCATCAACTTAGAAGATGATAAACCAAACATAGTCTTTGTTCCACACTTCGAAGGTGCGAGAGACACCGTGACCCCCTTTTATATTACGTTAACCCTGTTTGACCACCTTCTTCATAACTGTATGTTGGATTCCAGAGCTTCCCACAATGTGATGCCAAAGGAAATTATGGAAAATCTTGGTCTTGAAATCACAAGGCCCTATGGGGACTTATATTCTTTCGATTCGAGGAAAGTCAAATGCATAGGTATGATTAAAGACCTAGTGGTAGGTTTGGCCCAAATACCTGCTAAAAGTATTCTTATGAATGTAGTGGTCCCTGACATCCCCCCAAAGTATGGTATGCTATTATCTAGGTCATGGGGTGCTAAGCTTGGAGGGTCTCTCCAACTGGATATGACATACGCTACAATTCCAGTTTTCGGAGGACAATACATGCATCTTTACAGAGAGACTAGGCTAGCATTTACTGTAGGTGATCCACATAACCCAAACAATCATCCAGTTTATATTGCCGACCAAGACTTAGGAAATTGTATATTATCTATTGATAATGATTTTGAAGTAGATATAGACGATAATTGTATAGAAGAAAAAATTCAAAAAAAAAGAAATAGAGAAAAATGTATATAACACTGGTGTATGGAAAATGTATTTTGATGGTGCCTCATCTTTCCTTGGAGCCAGAGCAAGATCACTCCTTGTGGCTCCTGATGATCAATTTTTAATTCCTTTTTCATATAGGCTTCAATGGAATGTGGATTGTACAAACAATGTATGTGAGTATGAAGCTTTAGTGCTAGGATTAGAAGCTGTTAGGAGGATGAAAATTAAGAAACTCGAAGTCTTTGGTGATGCCGAGTTAATTATAAAACAGGTGAATCAGCAGTACCAGGCCAAGCATCCTAGATTACAGTCCTATAGGAATTGTGTCTGGTATTTAATCGAGAGCTTCTTCTCCTATGTGAATTTTCATTTTGTCCCAAGGTCTGAAAATCAATAGGTTGATGCTTTAGCCAAAGCTGCATCAACTTTCACACCTGCAACTACTTTTAAATTAAAGTATCACATACAAATGAGACATCACCCTTCAATACCAAATAACATACAGAATTGGCAGGTCTTTGAAGACAATGAGAAGCTTCGAAAGTTTCTAGAATCATTAGATGAATTTGCAGAAATGCATACCGATCAAGAAAATCAAAATGATCCCATTTGGATCATGCAAGAGTGGGAGGACTCTAAAGAGTTTCACGATAAAATTTCAAATCACCGAATGATCATTCTCAAGAACAACCAGATTCCCAAGGGTCTAATCCCTTTGGAAAGACTATTTAATCAAGATGATATCCCTTCAAAAACCACCCCACAACCCCAACTAGAGGAGGTTGAAGATTGTAATATAGGAACTAAAGAAAATCCTTGAATGGTTAAACTATCCAAATATCTATCAACATAAAATAAAAATAAATACATAGAGTTGTTAAGAAAATACAAAGACGTTTTCGCATGGTCGTATGAAGAATTGAAAACATATGACACTTCTGTGATCGAACATAAGATACCCCTCAAACCTGGTGTCAAACCTTTTAAATAAAAACTTTGACAAATTAACCCCTTTTTATTACCTGTTATCGAACGAGAAGTCAAAAAACTCCTTGATGCTAAGATAATTGTACCTCTCAGATATTCTGATTGGGTAGCTAATCTGGTCCCGGTTAGAAAGAAAAACAGGGAAATTAGATTGTGTGTCAATTTCAAAAATCTTAATAAATATTCTCTCAAAGATAATTATCCTCTACCTAAAATGGACCATGTTCTTGAAAAAGTAGTAGGAGCTAATAGGATGTCAATGATTGACGGATTTTTAGGTTACAATCAAATTGCCGCTAGTGATCTCGATAAAGAAAAAAAAAATTACCACTCCTTGGGGCACATTTATGTACGATAAAATGTTGTTTGGAATGATGAATGCAAGTGCTAATTTTCAACGTGCAATGGATATTGCTTTCGTTGGAGAACGAGACAAATTTGTGGTCATCTATTTGGATGATCTTACTATTTTTTCTAAATTGGATGAAAACCATTTGATTCATCTCAAATAGACATTTGAAAAATGTCGCAGGTTTGGTCTATCCTTAAATCCTAAGAAGTCTCATTTCTCTATGCAAGGAGGCAAGATGTTGGGTCACATCGTATCTCGAGATGGAATTAGAATTGACCATAAAAGAGTAGAAGCTATAGATACAATAGCTATTTCTAGGAATGTGAAAGAAATTAAGTGATTCTTAGGAAAAATATTTTTTTTGAGAAGATTTATTCCTAACTTCGCTGAAATTGTGAAATTGATTATAGATATGCTCAGGAAAAACAGTGAAGTAAAATGGACAGCAGAAGCTAAAGCATCCTTTGCCCATATCAAGAAGGTTATAAGTGAGGCGTCGGTACTCGCAAGCCCCGATTATCTCAAAGATTTTCTAATTTTTTCATTTGTCTCTGAACACACACTCGCCGCCATACTCCTTCAGAAGAACGAAGAAGGTTTTGAGCAACCAATAGCCTTCTTTAGCAAAAGTCTCTGAGATGCCGAAATCAAATATAATATAATGGAAAAACAAGCATATGCTATGATAAAAGCGTTAAAAGATTTCAGAACTTATGTTTTACATTCTAAGGTGATTGCATATGTACCCACTAGCTTTGTAAAATATATTTTGGTTCAAGCAGACAATGATGGAAAAAGAGGAAGATGGCTTGCCAAAATTCAAGAGTTCGACTTGGAGGTTAAACCGACAAAATTAGTAAAGGGTCAAGGCTTAGCTAAAATTTTAGCTAAATCCAATTTCAGAGCTCTTGGGATAAACAACTCTCAGGAGGAGGAAGAGTGGGTAGACGTGAATGAAATTGAGGACCAAATAACTGAAAGCCGAATCGAAGAGAAGTTTGTGTCATCAAATTGGTACAAGGACATAGTAACATGCTTACTAACATTGAAATGTCCAAGTGACTTGTCTCCATCCAAAGCTAGAACGCTAAAGCTGCATGCAATCAAATACTGTATTTCCGAAAAAAGATTATATTGGAAAAACCCGCTTGGCTTACTCTTGGTCTGTTTGGTCGAGTCGGAAACAAAAGAAGTTATTGGTCAATTTCACGAAGGAGTATGTGGAGGACACCACGCCTGGAGGGATACGCCATATAAAATCCTGAGGGCTAGTTATTACTGGCCCAAACGTTTCCCATATGTCAATGCTAAGGTATGAGCTTGCAACCCTTGTGAATTTTTTGCAGGAAAACATAAACTACCAACAATGCCATTGGTCCCAGTCAAGACATAAGCTCCTTTTCAACAATGGGGACTAGATTTCGTAGGTGAAATTAATCCTTATTCTAGTGCTCAACACAGATGGATCCTGACCGCTACAAACTACTTCACCAAATGGGTGGAATCTATCCCAACAATAAAGGCTACTGATTTGGTGGTTATAGACTTCTTAGAAGAAAATATTTTGTCTAGGTTCGGCTGTCCCAGAAAGATAGTCACAGACAATGCGTGGGCTTTTAAGTCCATGACAATAGTCAGCTTTTGCCAGAAATATAATAATTGTGCTGGGTCATTCCACAACATACTATCCTCAAGGAAATGGTCTGACAGAATCTTCAAACAAGAGCTTAATCAGTATAATCAAGAAAGTGTTAAGCGAAAATAAAAATTCTTGGCATTTGCATTTAAAATACGCTCTGTGGGAAAATTGAATAGGCACAAAAAAGTCTATCGAAACTTCTCCCTTCCAAATGGTATATGGAAAAAATGTAGTGTTTCCTATAAACCTAGCACTTCCTGTAATGAAACTATGGCAAGATGAGAAGGAAGAACCGAATCCTCTCATAAGAAGGATAAACCAGCTGATTGAAGTTCAACAACATAGGGCGGTAGTGGATGAAAAGTTGCAGAAGTACCAGGATGACATGAAGGTATTATTTGATCGTAAATACAATGACATAAATTTTCTCCCCAGGGATCTGGTTTTGAGATGGGATGCTCGAAAAGAGGATTCGGGAAAAAATGGTAAATTCAATCACATTTGGTATGGACCATTTAAGGTAGCATCTCTTGAAGGAAAAAATTCATTTCTGCTTGAAAATTTGGATGGTAAAATCCTGAATGCCCCTGTCAACGGGCATTTTTTAAAACATTATATGGAATAATTAATTTCTAGAAAATTTCATTGTATTTACCGTTTTTTTATTTTTTTATTTTCATAATTTTCTTTAGAAAGTCTATTCTCATTTTGTAAATAAATAAAAATAAAATAAAATTAGTTAAGTTTTTACGCAAAAAAAAAAAAACTAATATTTTTAATATTGTTTTGTTTACAGGATTCAAACAGACAGCTTGAACTCAGAGGATTAATTTGCCAAAAATAGGTGATAGATAGTACTTTCGGTTATTTTAAAAAATAAAAAAGAAGAATGATAATGGTACGACAAAGTCCATTTTCTTAAAAAAAATAAAAATAAAAAAATAAAAAAATGTGTTGCTTATCCCGTAAAGCTGATAGGTAAATAAAAATCGTTTTTCAATACTTAAACCTTAAGGGTTTCATTTAGAACAAGTTTAAAGGCATTTCAAGTAAAAATATTTAAGAGAAGAGTCCAAAGGGTTATTTTTGAATTCACAACCTATGTTTTCTGACTTATAGATTGTTGGACATCTCCTTTTATACCCTTAGTTTTGTCTTTCACTTTTTTGGGTTTTCCCATAGAAGTAGGAGAGATTATGTCTTAACTTTTGAAATCGAAAAAATAGTTCTAAATCAGTAAGACCAGTCCTCATAGTTCTTATTCTTTGACTAAAAGTGGTTATGTTTAGGTTGATTCTGACTCTCTTAGGTTTCTTGACAGTTTGTCTGAGGATTTAATCTTGCTCAAAAGAAAACCCTTGAAAATAATCTTCCTCTTTTTCTCTACAGACTAAGGTGTTTTTAAAGTTGAGAAAATATTGGTCTAGAGTAATTAAAACTGGTTGACAAATCTCTATTGTAAATTTTTACATAGATAACCACCCCTGATATTTTAAGTATCACTGATTGCTCCCGCTTTGTATTTATAAGATAAATATAAGATAGATGGTGAAAGGAAATCCATACATGATTTCCCCCATCTAGTCCCAAAGACGATGAAAGAAAATTCATTTAAATGATTTCCCTCATCTAATATAAAAGAAACAGATAACTTCACCGGGGTACTGAATAGGCTCATTGGCAGTGAAGCAATATCTGATGTATAAATATATAATTAAGACTCGAAGCGGTGAAAGTAAATTCAGTAAAAAAGGGACAGATAACTTCACCGGGGTACTGAACAGGCCTGTTGGCAGTGAAGCAATATCTGAGGTATCTGTAAGGTTGTCATACTTATCTATCACTCTATTCTAGTTACCAGTTTTTTCAAAACTGGATCTTCATCCCAAGCCTAGATAGAGCTCCTCATTTAAAAAATATAAATTTTGTTTCTATTGATGCAAGCCGAAAGTCACAAATCTGTTGAGTTTCCTAAGATTGTTTCAATCATCTTAATACTAACTTAATTTCAGACGAGAAGGGGAATATTATGAAGATGACTACAACTGAGTTTAAAACAAATAAGAAATTTCGAAAAGATTTTCAGAAGTTGAAATAAAATCTCTTTTTCCTCTTTTTCCTCTCCATTAGCAATTTCAGCAGTGATAAACCCTTGACACCATTTACCCAATGAAGGCACTAAGTCTACATGTTCTCCTCACCCCACAAGGAGACGAGGTCCCCAGTTGGAGCCTATGTTGAAACAGTTCTTAAATTTTTATCCCTAAGGCCTAAATTTTTATTTTTTGGGTTTCGGCTTTTCACAAAAAACGAGTTTCATTATTAATCCTAAGCACATGATACCTTTTCTTAAAGTTTTTAATTATTCGGATAATAAAAGGGAAAAAGGATTACAAAAATTGTAAGACTCCAGACGCTTTTTATTTGAAATTATTTAAAACGTGTTAAATTTTAAAACTAACGATTTTAAAATTAAGCTTAAAAAATTTTCGGGATTCGGGGTTTGCTACAAACAAATTTTTCGATGCAAATCGAATCGTGAAATCTCGATACCCAATTTCCCAAAACATTGAAGTCTTAATTAAAACACGGATTAATTAATTCTCTTATAAGAAAGGTTAAGGGTTAAGATAATCATGTCGCGATTTCGGGATTCACAGTTCAGTGAGATCACATCTCATGTCATCATGTTTTCCGAAATCCCGAATCACGAAACCCCGATCCACGGTTCGCGTTAAATCAAACTAATTCTTTTTTTGCCTTAATCGTGATTAGTTAGATAATTAAGATGAGTTAAGTCCTGTTTAAAAAGAAAGGCGTCGCGATTTCGTGATTTCGGAGATCGAATTTCATTGATAACATACTTCTCGACATCATGATTCCCGAAATCCCGAAAACATTTAATCTCAATTAATTAATTTGCTAAAAACATTTTAAGTCTTAATTAAAACATCACGCTTTCACGATTTCGCAATTTCGGAAATCGTTTTTCATCGACGACATACCTCTCGACATCAGGATTTCCAAAATCCCGAAAAGCGAAGTTTTCACCTTTAATCTATGATTAACGCTAATTAACCTTTTTTCAAAAACAAGATTAATGGTAATCATTCTTTAAGTGTTCATTCATGTTTCGCTTTCCGATTAAGTAAGTGTCTCATTTTCTTTAAAAACCTGTAGGCGCCTAAATACGGACATTAAATGCGTATCTCGGAAAAATATCTTCCACATTAATAACCTTAAATTCGTGACAACTATGCAAATCTTGTCATTTTTAAATGTATTCAAAATAAACATTCAAATGTCTTTGTTTTCATTTTAATCTCAGCTCGTTCATCCATTTTATGTGACAGGTTTTCAATTAAACGCATAAGTCATGGCACCCAAAAAGGCACCGAAGAAGAACGAAGACATACAGGAAGTAGATATCATCTCCAAAACCACTCCACACGCTATAGACTCCATTAAATCTTGGAATCAAATCTCCAAATTACCGAAGTATGAGCTTGAGAATGCTCATCCTGATTCTGAAAATCATTGCTGGGACATAGCTGAGTCAGAGCTTCATAAGATCGCTACGTGCCCGAGGCTCGTGGCATACACTGATATGATCAGCTGGGCTCTGGATAAGGTTGATATCCCAATAAGAGGAATTTTAAATGACCAAGGATATATCATCAGCTCATTGAGTCCAGAACACATACAAGTAATGTATAAACTCTCGTCAAATCCTAAACATACTTTTAATGCTGATTTTTTAGTAGAGTTTCAGAGAAAAGAATGTATTGAGGTAGACCAGACATATCCTAATATGATTAGAGAATGTGCGAGGTGTCCAACAAAGTTTAGAGCTGATTCCCATGGGATTTATGCTACAACATCATTGAATGAATACATGGTATATGTAGCCATAATGTTATATAGACTTTTCGGGAGAAAAGATCCCTGCCATTTTCATGCAGATTGAGTGCACTTTTTAGAAGAAGCTTTAGAAGGAAATGGTTTTAACTGGCATAAGATTCTTTCAGATAACTTAACACAAGAAATCTTAAACTACAAAGAAACAAAATCAAAGGGACAACCAACAACATTTTATATGTCTGCATACATTATGGATGCAATCAATTATGTGACTCCTTTTCCTTTAATGAATTGGAGTTGGAACATTTCTTGTCCAGAACCCATTCATAAATATCACTCGACCCTTTGGGAAGAAAATGCTAAGGATTCATTTTATGAAGTTTGTCATTTTATTATAATTCTGATGGATAGAATATTTTTTGGATGCGAACCCCCTTGCATTTCTGATGCAATCACAGAAAATCTTAAAGCAATTGCCGATTGGTTTATTGAGGAGAATTTTTCCTACATTAGGGTTTACGGTTGTTCCATTCCCCCACATACGCTCCCTAAATTCCTACCAGACAGATTGGTGTGCAAGGAGGTATCCCATCAGTTAGTAAAGGGCGGTGTTGGATTAGAATTAAAAGCAACTCAGAAGAAGTCATGGCCATCTTTCCCAGTTCATATTGGGAAATTTTCTTTATTAAATTTAGGCCATTCTAAGGTAGAGGTTGAGTCATTAGAAGAAGTGAAATTAGTAGATATTGAGCACAAAATGTATGACCCCTACCAATTAATAAGTAGGCATTTCATACATTGTAATCTAAAGGCGTATGAACATGAAACATCTATTTATGATGATGTATTTAAGGAGGTTAAATCCTATGAAGAAGTACTGAACAAAGTACAGGCCATGCCACCTGACTCACAGACCAGATTTGCGTCTTTTCATAGGCATAGGCGAAGTTGCCTGCCCAAGCGTTTGCAGGGTGAAATTTCAGCCCCACCACCAGAACAGGAAGGGCCCCCTCCAGGGTTTGAAACTAATACACAGGATAAAGCAAATACCAAATGCAAGATGAAGAATACTGAGATACCTTCCCAAGACACAGAGGGTTATCAAACAAAAGAATCAGAGACAGAGAGGGGAAAAGAGCTGGAAACAACTCCAGAAATCATTAAGGATGTTCTAGAAAAAATAGGAGGAACAACATCAACAGAGCTCGGAAGTCCTATCACCTCCTTTACTCCATTGCAGTCAACTTATGGAACCCCCCATGAAGGAGATTTATATGTCAATGATCTAGAGCCAATTTCAAGAGATGAAATCCCTCCATCAAATTATTTTTTCAGTAAAAAGAGAAGAGCAATCTTGAAGCAGGAGATCCACCCAAGAGGAGAGGGAATGATTAAAAAACATAGGATCATTTTAGATGGAAAAAAGATTAAGGATGGATAATTTTCTACAGAGCTAGCAGGTACGATGGGTGCTATAGAATCAACAAATATATATTTTGTTGGCAGTTTAACAAGCATGCTCGAACAAAAAGACCAAACAATAATTCAGTTACAGGACAAATTAAAAGAAACTGAGAGAAATATCAGTTGGGGAATACAAAAGGGTCTAGAACAAGCTAGACTAAAAGATATGCAAGAAATTYAGAAAATGAATAAAGACTTAGAGGAGGAAAAACAGATAATACAGGTCACACAGGCACGGGTCCAAAATCTGGGAGAAGAAAATAAACATTTACAAGATAAAATTATTTCTATTACTAATCAAGGAGTAGAACTTGAAAWTTTYAGGACACAAGCATTGGGGATATATTTGAAAATAGAGGAAGAACAACAGAAAGTGTTTTTGAATTTGGAAGTAGTCCAGAAATATTTTCAAGAAAAAATAAATCTTTGGAGAATGTTTTCCATAAGGAAAGGGATGCGAAAGCAGCTAGTACGACTTTCCAAAAGGAAGTAGCCTTCTCAACAAAGGAAGAAGTTGGAAGGATTCATAAATTATCCATTTCTGAACAGGTTAAAGGGGACATAATACTGAAACTGTGGGAAGCAAACCTGGCCGAATATAAAAGAATAACCAGAGAGGTCAATGATGATTGCCAGGGAATTTATGATCTCTTAGAAAGAGATTCATTGAATATCGGAACAAATGACTGTTCCGGATTATTAGGTGAGATTAATATTTCCAAGCACCAGCTAAGGTTCAAAGAAGAGATGGAGGAAATGAAGATAGAGATTCCAAAAATTAAATTAATCAATATCACAAAAATCAATAAATGGATGGTGACACCGAACCTAAAGTTGCAAACTATTAAGTTCACGGAGAAGATGATAGAAAATTGTTTGCCTGAATTACAAAAAAGATTTTTCTTGTTTGAAGCAAATGAGATACCAGATGCTCCCAGAAATTTTGTGAAATTTTTGGGAAAGTGTGTTCAGTGTCTTGAAGCGGAGAAAATAATTTCGTCAACGCAAGCGTAAAAACATCTTTTTTATATGTTTTTATCATTAGAAATTAGAAAGAAAATGTAAACGGTTGACATTATTTTTGTATGTAACCATAATATTAGGAAGTTGGTTAGTCACCAACGAGAAAATTTTGATGAAGATGTATAATGTATTTTCAAAAGACTGAGAAGGGGCTTTTGATTTTTTGAGAGAGCTGATTGTATTAACAGTTTTCCAATCAATCATAATATACATTACAGATGAGATTCTGAATCCTGCCAATTTGTAGCTATGTGTTCTTCAACCCAGTTTACTATATTTTATTGTGTTTTCATTTCAATGTTTTTCTAATGAATGAATCAATTTGAAGTTACCTGCAAACATCTCGTATATAGTTCAGATTGATTTGGATATCAAATTATTTACAGTTTTTCCTCTGAAATTGCTATCAGTGATTTTAAGACCTGTTAATCATTTGAACCTTAATACTTAATTTTTCATTAGAAACCTTGTTTTCCTTCTTTATTACCTGTCACAAATATGAGATTCTTTCTTGATTAAAGCCTCATATTTTTCTGCAGTACTTATTTGTTATTTTATAATTCAAAAATTGTTGCAAATCCAGGAAACAACCTCGAATGTATTTATGTTAATATTTTGAATTTCAAAATTGTTTTTCTTATTATCATCTCTTAAAAGTTTGAAGTAACATTTGATTAAATTCTTTCACGATTAAATAAAATCTTATCCTCCATAACTGTTCCAAGTAGCAGACAACCCAACATTGAACTTGGCCTTCAAGATCAAACCAGTATTGCTTTGAACCTATTTAATACCATCCTACAAACAACAACTAACCTGGTCGAATTAGAACATTCATGGGCTGATATTGAGAGAGATATTAGCATCCAAGAACAACAGGAAGCTAGACAGAGACAGTTGAGAAACTGATTCTGCTTCACTCTTCCTTTTCAATTCTTATTCTCAAATTATTCCTTTAAACATTTACGGATGCCTTGATTGTATACTTTACAGCCTTAAAGTATAAACTCAGGAACAATAGAATCATTTGTATGCATGCCACTGATATGTCTCATCATATGGCATCCACTACCACACTACCTCTCTTTGTCAACCCTGTTCGACAAGACTCAAGTCTCACATCTATGTCCTTGATGTGGAATACAGAGCATGGAACATCTGCAATGAGGCGTGAAGTCCTCTACACTCTGTGTTCTACATTATGAATGTGGGATTGTATAGGTGTGGATGATTCACAGGGTGAGGATGAGAATAGAAGGGAAGTGGAGTAGTGGATGCAGAGGTAGCAGTGTTAATGAAATTGATGGTAAGGCAAGGTGGATGGATGGATGGATGCATAGAGGTAATGCGGGGTAGAGGAAAGAATGCAAAGTGGATATGTAGGAAAAGGTAAGAGAAGGGGAAGGGGAAATGTGTAGCGCAAAGGAAAGAAAAGAATTCATAAGGGAAGGGAGCTCCATCTTCCACATTTGATAAACTCACTCTCTAAGGAAGGTGGAAAGGACTTGAGGAGGGTCTCAACGAAGAAAAAGGGTCAAAATGATGAGGATTTTAAGAGTAATGGGTAAGGAGAGTAGGGGTATGAACATTGGAGGTATGGATGCACATGAAAGGGTTAGAAATGGTATAGGTATGTGAGCTGACAAAGACAGTACAAGCAAGAATGCTCGTATGGATATGAATAACAACAAAGATGAAAGATTTGGGTGCTACATAAATGCATGGGAGAGAAAAAGGATGCATGTAGGGATGGTATGACCATGGGTATGGATTTAAGAACATGTATGACCACTGGTACTCTATTGGGCACTAGTACAACCATGGGGTTGGGCTCAAGTGGAGTTCTAGACCCAAACAACATTGGATCTATTTGCGAGGGAAGTAAAAGATGTAGAGTTATGAGAGTAGAAGCATACTATCAATAATGGGATTTTTTTTCTCCACTGGATCCACTGGAGTGGAACAACATACCTTATCTAGGGTGAGAATCAAGAATGCATGTAGGGATAGTAAAACCATGGGTATAGATTTAGGCACAATTATAACCATAGATTCTCTACTTGGCACTGGTACAACTATGGGGTCAAGCTCAGGTGCAATTTTGGACGCTGACGACAATATATTGCTTTGTAGGGGTAGGAAAGGATGTAGATTTAGGAGAGCATAAGTGCACAATCAATAATGTGTTTCTTTCTGTGTTAGGATATTTAGACACTTAGGAGTTAGTTAAGATCTACTTGGTCTAATATGTCGTTAGGTAAAAGTGTGTTTCTTTAGTATGCATTTTTAGTTAGGAAATCCGACGGTCACGATATGTTCCCGACATAGAGTGATCCGACGCTTCATACTCTCTTTGATCTTAATGGCCATTGATCCATGGATTAACACTCGATTGGTCCATGATCTCTATTTAAAGAGCATGGAGGGTCATTTTCCAATGATCAATTGTGAGAAACTCTCTTGTAAAATCTCTCTGTAATCTTTTTCTTTGCATTAATAAACTGCTCCAAGTGGCCGCATTGGCTGGGGTCGTGGATGTTTCCCCGTAGGGGTTTTACCACGTGAAAACATCGGTGTGTTGATCTTTGATCTGGTTATGTCAGTGGTTACTGAAGGTGTTCGTCCTCTGTTGGAATACCTGTGTTGTCGAACATGGTATCAGAGCCTGTTTGAAGACCTGCTCTTGTTGTAGATCGAAATCGTGAAGTCGAGTTGCCTCATCTCCATTTTATGGAATTTTCGTACATTTATGGGTTGAGAAAATTGTTCCATTGCATCTGGAGCACTCGTTTCATTCAGTAATACTTTTCGTTTCACTCTAAAAGGTTTCCATTTTCCCAAGATACGGCCATTACAATCAGATCCGGAGGTATAAAGTCTGAATACGCATTTTTTTTGAAAATTTTGCAAAGTTTGATTTTATTTCGGTTTGTATTTTTTATTTTTCGGGCTGCTACTCTTTTAGATCTACGTATTCTCTTTTCCCCACGCCTTGTGCGATCTCGGAAAATCAGAAACAGATAGGAAAAGGTGCATCTTCCGGGTAAGCTAACCGAGATCTAACCCTTGTTGTCATCGAGAAGCAAATTTTTTTTTTCTTGTGTGAAAAAAGTTTTTTTTGGAGCATGCTCTCCACGACCGTCTTCAACAACAACAACAACAACAACAACAACAACAACAACAACAACACCCCCAATCCTCCTTCTGAACATTACAGTATGTTTTGCTAGACCATTTGGTTAAAACTTGCCTTATTAAGCAAGAGGTCTTGAGTTCAAGTCTCTCTTTTGTTACTTTTTTTTGAAAAAGTTCATGCTAAAAATTGTAAAGTGCATTTCACTTCAAGTATAAAAGTGAATC
>ML789329.1:139855-151880 GCA_009831015.1 Picea engelmannii
TGGTTATATGAGTGGTTACTGAAGGTGTTCGTCCTCTGTTGGAATACCTGTGTTGTCGAACATTCTGAACTAGATCAATCATAGTGGAAGAGTGGGCTTTCTCTAGGGGCCAATATTAGGTTATTATTAAGGGAAAAGGATCAAGTTGTTATGAACCAACACCTTCATAATGTTAAAAAATCAATGTATAACAATCCACTTCGAGGGGGAAACCTCTTTTTCCAATATATTCAACATACAAGATGAGATGAGATGCTCCTAAGACTAAGTCTCCTTGGTATATAAATAGGTGACAATTAGTACAATTATAATGAAAGGGTAAAATGAAGGATTCTAGCCTACATACAAATATAACACTAGAAATGTAATAATTCAATATCAGGGCTTAACAAGGGGTTTTAAACTTAACATGGGTCTTTGTCTAGATCTTAGCATGCCCCTCCCCTTCAAACAAGTGTTTCCATCAACACTTAACTAAATCGGGTGTTTCTACATGAAGACCTCATATTTCCATGTCACCTCTTCCACTTGTAGGCTCTTTCATTTGATAAGGAACTCAGTAATTGCTCTATTTGTTAGCTTCTTAATCCTTGCTTCAAGGATTATTTCTGGTTCTAGTATGATTTTTCCTTCTTCATTAATCTCTGGAAAAATAGTTTGGACTGGGATATTGTCACCAATTACCTTCTTTAAGAAAGAAACATGGAAGACTGGATGTACACGTGGATATGGAGGAAACTCCAATTTGTAATCCATACTTCCAATCCTTTGCAACAATTTATTGGGGCCATAATATTTGGGTGTTAATTTATTGTTTTCTTTTGATTCTTAAAGGACATATGTTTATATGGTTTTAGACTAAAAAATATCCAATCCCCCACTTCAAATTATCTTTCACTACAATGTTGATCTGTTTGTTGTTTCATCCTCCTATTTTGTGCCATAACCAAGTTGTCCTTCAATAGTTTACAATGTTGATCTGTTTGTTATTTCATCCTCCTATTTTGTGCCATAACCAAGTTTTCCTTCAATAGTTTGAGAACCTTTGGTCGATGCCCTATGTGGTCCTCCACTCTCTGAACCTTTGTAGTCCCCTTCAAGGGTGATGTGATGGATGGAGAATGATTTCCATTAAGTGCCAAAAATGGGGACATTTTTTATGAAGTATGGAAGGATGTGTTGTACCACCTGTTATCCAAATTTTGTGCGATAAATAAGGAGATCACGTGTCGAGGCCCACAAGTTGCAGATATGGAGTTTCGAGAGGCTTCATGACCAATAGTGTTTACTTGCACATATGGAGACCCTTCTCACCACCACAGAGGTTAGGATTTCAGGATGGCATCCACCACACCAGCTGGGTTCTGAGGCCCTCAAGTTGCAGATATGGAGTGTCGAGAGGCTTCATGACCAACAATCTCCACTTCCACAGATGGAGACCCTTCTCACCACCACAGAGGTCAGGACTTTTAGGATGGCATCCACCACACCATATGGCTTCTGAAAGGCACTGGGCCTTACTCCTTGAGATACAAGTCAGATATTATAGTGAGTGTCATTTCAATATTTGATGCATTTGAGTATTTTGTATCTTAGATTTCTTTAGATATCATAACATATGCTTGGACATTATGCCTTTTGCCTTGTTTCACCTTGGTGGTTGACATTGAACCCTAGTAAGTGGTCTTCCTTGGGAATGGGTTTTCTACTAGGAACTACCTTGAAAATCCATCGTACCGTTCTCAACCATACTTACCACTTTTCATCACCCAAAACCTCCCATTTCCTTGTCTCTTGGGATTTTAGGGTGTATTGACCCAAGAAGGGGTTTTCCCTCATTCCATTGAGAAAAGGGGTTGAAGGCCCATAGGATTGTTGTTGGCTAAGAAGATAAAATCCTATATATAGACCTTCCAGATTCTTCGCCCAGGGATACCCCGAGAAAGCAATGAAAGGCTTCTCTATAAGAAAAGGGATACCATCAAGAACGAATAATAATGAATGTTGAAGGGGTTAGTTGGAGGATAGGAGGTCTCATAACGAGTTGACCTATCATGATCATGGGTATATATGCGGAATAATATTACCATCATTTGGTCACCAAGCCAGGGTAATGACTCTTAGTCACACAATTGAGAGAAAGGGGGTCTCATCAAAAACCAACCTTCTCATTTTTGCAAGGTACTTGTGAGTGACACTGTCATCATCTGGACACCATGTCAGGATAATGGCCTTCAACTCACCCTTTAAAACATGAAAGAAACAAAGAATGGCAAGCGGATGGGCTTGGAAAAAGTGCATTGCAAACGAAGGTGCCACACACCCTCTACAAAGGAAGCCATGAATGAGACACTACAACCCCTTGTATGTTATGAATCCCATCCCCAGTGAGTTTTGATCCATAACCACTTCATCTACTTCACATGGCTTAGAGAGAGATCACTCGGGAAACACACCTTAACCTTGGGGAAGATCTACCCAATAGGACACCTCATCAACCCTCCCATATCCAAGCTTGGCAAGTTGCATAATGTCTTTGAGCACTTACTTGTTTGACCAAGTAATATTTGATGCACATGCTTAGGTGGCTCATTTATTGATTTGATTTACTCACCATGATATTATGAATTGATATCCTTGGAGGGCGTGCTTATTTGTCTTTGCAATACCTAGTTGGTGGACAGTTTTGGAAGAGTAATCCTAGCTTGGGCTTCCATGGATCTTGAAGCCCACAGGTTGGATGCCAAGGGCCCACATGCTAGATGACAGAGAAAAAACTTTGGAGGCCTAGAAGGCACCTTGGACGACCTCACCATGCCCTCACAAGCCAAACAATTTTCTTTAGAGACCTAGAACATCACCTTAAGGGGATTGACGTCATGCTTGAGGGGCTTTTGAGGTGGTGATGAGTACACATGACACGTTCTGAAGGAGCGAACCCTAGCTAGGGATACTTGCCTTGGGGAGTAAGAGGATTTAAACCCCCAAGGAAGGTAGTACCTCTAGTGTATTATTTTCTTGACTCCATTAACTCAACCATTAAAGGCACTAGTCATCACTTGTTGCATTGGAGAAATAAATGGTTGCCTTGGTAAATGTGAAATTTCGTGATTTTGAAATTGTTCCTGGTGGAATCAAATCTATGCTATAAATGATTGCTTGAGACACTAAGGCATCTCATTTCTCCAAGTGTGTATTATTGCTTTTACAAGTTTAACCTAAAGCCATTAGGGCTGCAGAAAACCCCAACCAAACTCTTCAATAACTCCTAATTTAACCGTTGAAAATTGCCTAAAATTTGCCCACATAATCTACTAAATAGAGCACATCTTTTGGAAAGTTTTGAGAAAGTTTTAGTGGTTAAATATATTGTTGTAATAATAATATTGTTACAAACATAAGAGTGATAAATATCACTACAGTTATCTTTTTATGATAACCTTGCTTTTGTGCTAATGTCTTGCTCTATCATTGTTGAGTTAAGCTAGTAAAAGTTTTTACTATCTTGTATTGTGCTCTTATTCAATTGAAATTTTAGCACTTATTTTTCCACCCTTATTTTCTTTTATGTGATAATATATATCATTGATTATTGCTGCAATTAGGAACCGAAAGCTTAACTTGCTTGTCCACCTAACATTAATATATGCAAGTGTGGATATTCTTGTGTCTCAAGCATATACATACACTCTTTGCAGGCATCCAAAAACTTGGCAACCTTAGAACAACCGAAGACAAGTCATCAAAGCCACTTTCCTCTTCCATCATTGACCTTTAAGGGGATAATTCTCTTCCTTCCCTTCCATCCATATCAACCCCCCAGGGTCATCAGGATCGTCTCCCTAGAGTGACCTAGTTACCCTTGAATTGTGAGACCTATATCGAGGTGACATTGAGTATAGTGTCCCTTAGTTGTCACCACTTGGTGGTTTGTTCGGGCTTTGCCCAACCTACATTTTGGCACTGTTGTCGGGGAGAATTTTGAATCCTCTTCATGTTCTAATGACACTTTGTCAAGTTCCCTCTCAAATCCTCTATCCCTTAGATTGTCTGGCGAATCCATTGAAGAACGTTCCCTTTTCCACCCTTGATAAGTTTCCCTTAAAGCTTGTACGATGACTCCACTTTCCATGAACCCACCTTTCCCACTTTCCCTCTTTCCCTCCTTTTGTGTTACTTGATCTCACCTGGCGACTCCATTGAGGTGTCCTTTCGATCAATGAAATTATGGCACCATGGGATGAACCCTCATCTAGAACTTGTTATGACTTGAAGATGGAAAATTTATGGATGGAAAAGGAAAAGGTTGCTAATAAAGATGCTATGGAAATGATGAATCACATAAGAGATTTATTTCCCGCCCTTGATGATGAATCAAATAAGAGAGTTATTAATGACTTACTCTATGCAGTTAATCTCGAAAATGATCTAATATGTTGCACTGCGGAAGCCCCTCTAGATGAAGAAGTGCTCGAAGAAAAGACATATGAAGACCTTGATGAATTTTCTTATGTCAAAGATCTGGATGATACATTTGACTAAGACAAAGCACTCACATCTGCCCTTCCACTTGATGAAGACATCCATGCCTTTATTCCTCCTGCACACAAAGGAGAAGGGGTGGTCACCTTTTTCGCTGGTCTTGTGAGAGAAACTTTACATATGGTTCATGAGCATATAGACACTTTCATATAGATTGACAGACACAGGTGGGATTTTAGTCGTCTCATTTTCGATAGAAACCCCATTTACAACATTGAGGCTAGCCCTCAAGAAAAGGTGTTTGAGTTGTCATCTTCACAGGACTACTTTTCATGCGTATATGATTCATATGTTTGGGAGCCTGATGATGACATGATTACATATTTATTCAAAGACTCTTAGCCACTTTTGTCCTCAATGTTGGAGGAATACTAGGACATGTCCACCTTAGAGCGATGAGAGGCTCACTCTATAAAGAGGAAGTACTTAATTATTGAGTATTTCTACAAGGATTCGAAGATAAAGAGGGAACAATTTTCTCTTCCTAGACCTGAGATTGTCCCTTACCTCATTTCCTCCTCTTAGGGAAATCATGGGGTCTTCTTGGGACCTCTCATATCTGCTTGGTCTTCAGGAAGCAATGATCATGTTTAGGAGGATGAAGACAAGTCTTTGTCTACATATAGTATCCCCCTTCAAAGATGGATTGATCGAGATTGTACTTATCACTTTAGGCAAGATTCCTTGCATGATCAAAGTTGTGGATATTCTTCCCAACAGAATTTCCTCCCTCCCATCCATCTCCATGAGTTTTGTTTCATGATTCATTATATATATATTTATGCTCATGATCATTATGTTCTCAACTTATTGTTTTTGTTTTACATAATCAAGCACATGGGAGACACTTTGATGGGATGATCAACTGGTTGCACTGGTTGTATGAATTCACTTGATATCATCTATTTATTGATCTTCAAGGCCCGAGGCCCCCAGGTAAGTAGTTAAGTCATTTTTATTTCTTGCATTTTCATCTTGATTTCTCATAGTAATTTACATGAATTTCATATTTTGTTTTTCTCTACATGCATATTTATTTCATGCTTAGTTTAGAAGTTAACAAAAAAAAATAATGCTAAAATTTTATTTTCTAGATTTGATTTGATTTTTGGATATCTATGAATGGAGGGTGATAACACCACCCTAGATGCTCTAATGTTTTTGTCTAAGTTTTGGCAAGCACAAGTTTACCAGGAGATGTTGCGATTCTCATGCACTCTACAACGAGCACATGTCCCCAAGTATGAGCTAGATGTTATACCCATTTTGTGGGCTAACTAAGGAGACCATGTCTCAAGGCCCTCAGGTTGTAGATATGTAGTATAGAGAGGCTTCATGACCAACAATGTCCACTTGCACAAATGGAGACCCTTCTCACCACCACAAAGGTCAATATTTTCAGGATGACATCCACCACACCAATTGGCTTATGAAAGGCACTGGGCCTTGCTCCATGAGGTACAAGTCAGGTACTATGGTGAGTTCCATTTCAATATTTGACACATTTTGAGTATGTTGTATCTTATAATGCTTTATATTTCATGACATATGCTTTGACATTATCCCTTTTTCCCCGTTTCACCTTGGTGGTTGACATTATACCCTAGTAAGTGGTCTTCCTTGGGAATGGGTTTTCTACTAGGAACTCCCTTGAAAATATATCGTACTATTCCTAGCCATACTTACCACTTTTCATCACCTAGAACCCCTCATTTCCTTGTCTCTTGGTATTTTAGGGTGTATTGACCCAAGGAGGGGTTGCCCCTCATTCCTCTAGAAATTTTGAGTTCCTATGAGTCTGCCACCTAAGGTCTATCCTTGACCTTAGTATGGCTTTAAGTTTCAACGGCATGGCTATCTTTTGATTTTCTTTTAGGACAACAAACAATCACCAAACTTTCTTCTCAATATTTGATGGTTAAGTTTCCTTTCGAGGTGCCCTTTCAAGTTGTTTCTTTACTCAATGTTAGCA
This sequence comes from Picea engelmannii, assembly GCA_009831015.1. Classification (NCBI taxonomy): domain Eukaryota; kingdom Viridiplantae; phylum Streptophyta; class Pinopsida; order Pinales; family Pinaceae; genus Picea; species Picea engelmannii. The sequence goes on from ML789329.1 coordinate 146,370, forward strand.
CATGTAATATACATCAAAACACATAACACTACCTCTAGATCTTTAACTTTAAAATGCTGATCTACACTTCTAAGCATGCATAAAATTAACACATAGGTTTTTGGTCAACATGACCTTGGAAACCCCCCCTCCCCCCATGGGGAAAACCAGTTTGGAGAAAATATATATAGAAGGCCTCAAAGTAAAATGTACAACACAAGAAACATATACAAGTGAACCTGGTACAATAGCAACCACTCTCGGATGCCTTGGAGTTCCTTGAATACCTCCCTGCAATCCTTGTGAAGTAAGGCTCCCCTTGCCTTGGTGAGCCTTTCTTCCTCTTTCTTGCTTTGTCTTTATCCCGATCCTTTGCTTTTCCTTTTCTCTTGCTTTCCTTTGAACTTGCATTGTATTTGTCTTTTCCTTTGAAGTAGCCTCCTCCTCACAAGAAAACGTCCTCCAAGTAATGGTGCGCCCCTCTCCTCATGCAAAAACCCAACAAATGGATGAATCCTCCCTAGCCAAGCACCCTCAACCTCCCATGAAGTGCGCCTCCTCTCTACTAGATAGATCCCACCAAGAATGAGCTCCTTCCTTGCTTGATGTGCCCTCTCTCCAAGAATGTGCCTCCTCCTCAAGCAAATGCGTCCACCTACATAGAATGTGCCTCCTCCTCTAGACGCATGTGCCCTCACTCCTAATGGCTCCCTCTATAGCACAAGAGTAAGCCATAACAATGTGAGTGAGCCTCCAAGCAATGGGTAGAGCTTCCTCAACTATATGTGCGCCCCTCCTCTCAAGGTTACGCCCTCTCCTCTAGCAAATGCACCCTCCATCACAAGTATGCACCCTCCTCTAGAATGGTAGCCAAGCCTCCATGGAAGGCATCTCCAAGATCTCTCAACTCAACAAAGGTTTCCTCCTCAAACCCTCATGCAAGTGCGCCCTCCTCTCCTCAAGAAATGTGCCCTATCTCTCCTCCTCTTCTCCTCTTCTCACAAGTGAAAAAGTGCATTGCAAACAAAGGTGTGACACACCCTCTACAAAGGCAGCCATGAATGAGACACTACAACCCCTTGTATTTCATGAACCCCATGCCCAGTGAGCTTTGATCCATAACCACTTCATCTACTTCACATGGATTAGAGAGGGATCACTTGGAAAACACTCCTTGACCTAGGGGAAGATCTACCCAATATGACACCTCCTCAACCCTCCCATATCCAAGCTTGGAAAATTGCATAATGCCTTTGAGCACTTACTTGTTTGACCGAGTAATCTTTGATGCACATGCTTAGGTGGCTCATTTATTGATTTTATTTACTCACCATGATATTATAAATTGAGATCTTTGGAGGGTGTGCTTATTTGTCTTTGCAAGACCTAGTTGGTGGACGCAGACAGTTTTGGAAGAGCAATCCTAGCTTGGGATTCCATGGGGCTTGAAGCCCACAAGTTGGATACCAAGGGACCACATGCTGGATGATAGAGACAAACCTTTGGATACCTCACAAGTTGGATACCTCACCATGCCCTCACAAGCCAAATGATTTTATTTAGAGACTTAGAACAACACCTTATGGAGCTTGACGTCATGCTTGAGGGGCTTGAGGTGGTGATGAGTACACATGGCACGTTCTGAAGGAAGGAACCCTAGCTAGGGATACTTACCTTAGGGAGTAAGAGGATTTACACCCTCAAGGAAGGTAGTACCTCTAGCCTATTCTTTTATTGACTCCATTAACCCAACCATTAAAGGCACTAGTCATCACTTGTTGCAATGGAGAAATAAATTGTTCCCTTGGTAAACGTGAAATTTTGTGATTTTGAAATTGTTCCTGGTGGAATCAAATCTATGCTATAAATGATTGCTTGAGCCACTAGAGCATCTCATTTCTCCAAGTATTTATTGTTGTTGTTACAAGTTTAACCTATAGCCATTGGGGCTGCAGAAAACCCCAACCAAACTCTTCAATAACTCCTAATTTAACTCTTGAAAATTCCATAAACTCTACCTGTATAATCTACTAAATAGAGGACATCGTTTGCAAGTTTTGAGAAAGTTTTAGTGGTTAAATATCTTGTTGTAATAATAATATTTTTACATCCATAAGAATGATAAATATCACTACAATTATTTTTTTATGACAACCTTGCTTTTGTGTTAAAGTCTTTCTCTACCATTGTTGAGTTAAGCTAGTAAAAGTTTTACTAGCTTGTATTGTGCTCTTATTCAATTGGAATTTTAGCACTTATTTTGCAACCCTTATTTTCTTTTATGTGATAATATATATCATTGATTATTTCTGCAATTAGGAACATAAATCTTAACTTGCTTGTCCACCTAACATTACTATATGAAAGTGTGGATATTCTTGTGTCTCGAGCAGGTACAAACACCCTTTGTAGGAATCCAAAGACTTGGCAACCTTAGAACACCTGAAGACGAGTAATCAAAGTCACTTTCCTGTTCCATCATTGACCTTTAAGGGGATACTCCTCTTCCTTCCCTTCCATCCATCTCAACCCCCTAGGGTCACCGGGATCACCTTGCTAGAGTGACCTAGTCACCCTCGAATTGCGAGACCTATATCGAGGTGACATTAGGCATAGTGTCCCTTAGTTGTCGCCATTTGGTGGTTGGTTCAGGATTTTCCCAACCTACATTTTGGCACCATTGTCAGGGAGGATTTTGAATCATCATTATTCCCTAATGACACTTTAGCAAGATTTCCTCCCAAAGCCTCTATCCCTTATCTTTCCTAGCAACTCTGTTGAAGAACGTTCCCTTTTTCCACCCTTGATAAGTTTCCCTTAAATCTTTTCTAGCAACTCCACTTTCCGCAGACCCACCTTTCCCTCTTTTGGTGAGACTTGATCTCACCTGGAGACTTCATTGAGGTTTCCTTTCGATCAATGGAATTATGGCACCATGGGATGGACCCTCATCTATAACTTGTTATGACTAGAAGATGGAAAATTTACGGATGGAAAATGAAAAGGTTGCTAATAAAGCTGCTAGGGATATGATGAATCGCATAAGAGAGTTATTTGTTGCCCTTGATTATGAATCAAATAAGAGAGTTATTAATGACTTACTCTATGCAGTTAATCCCAAAAATAATCTGATATGTTGCACTGTGGAAGCCCCTCTATGCTTAGATGAAGAAGTGCTCGAAGAATAGACATATGAAGACATCTATGAATTTTCTTATGTCAAAGATCCAGATGATACAATTGACTAAGATGAAGCACTCGCATATGCCCTTCCACTTTATGAAGACATCCATGCCTTTACTCCTCCTGCACACAAAGGAGAAGGGATGGTGATCCAGAATCGGGTCCAGAAGCTTGACAGGGCTCAAAAAAGAAAGTGCTCGGAATCTGACGAAACCAACACCATTGCGTCCGTCTTGTCTTCCTGATTCTGACCATATATTTACTTCGTCAAACGAGATTCGTATGCGAAAGATATCGCGTTCTGTCCGAAAACCCAAACAGGCAAAAAAGTGGCTGACTGTACAGTCCTTACAGTTCGTACAGTGCCACGTGGCAGGATGATTGTACAGGTCGTACAACTAACATGGAAACTTCTGGGGATGACACATGGTAGGTGACAGAGCACATGATCGGTACAGTTGGACCAGTCAAAAGGTGACATGTGTCACCACCGTAAGGGTGACACATGGCATAGGCTGACGTGGAAGACACGTGGCACAGGCTGACGTGGCAGACATGTGGCAAAGCTGATAGGGCAGTGATTGGGCAGGTACAGTGATAGGTGGCAGGCATGTGGACAAGTCAACATTCAACACTTGGCAATTTTTGGTTGGTTGTTGATGCGCCACGTGGCCCAGTCATGCTCTGCCACGTGGCACCCTGTGGTTGGTTCGTGGGTTATGTAAAACTTTATGGTTTCCACCGAGGTCGAACCCCCAACCTCTCCTCCGTGCAATGCACTGGCAGGACCGGGCTAACCACCTGGGCCACTGTTGGTGCTTGTTAAGTATACGGCGAAATTTATAATTGAATTTGAATGAAGTTTTATTCGGCGGGGGAAAGGGCTGGGGCTTAGACCCAGCCCTCGACATGGTTTAATACATTACCACACGACCACAGAGCTCTCATTTGGGAGGTTTACCATATGCGCGGGGGTGTTGGTGGATAGGGCCTGGCCCTTAATTCTCGAGCGGTCCCATGTGACCCGGGACCATAATCCAAAAAGGGCGTGGGTAAGTTGTTAACCGCTCGGTCCTATGACCACGCCGATGAGTAGGAGCCAGCAAGGGGGGGCTAGTGCACAAACAGAGGAGCGCCTAGCCACATGGTTTCCTCCCATATGACCAGGAGCGTGCACATATTGGGGGTTGTGCCTAATTTTATACAAAAATGGGTTTTTGTTATATAGTTTGGATTTTGTTGATTTCCAAGCCTGTTATTAATGGATTTTGGTCATTTTTGGGAGATATTGGGCATTTTTGGAGCCCAAATTTTGGGAGGAAGTTGGGGATGGATAACCAACTTCATATCTATATAAACCAGGTTTGTTTGAGGCCATGGAGGGACAGTTAGAGTAGAGTTATGCTGAAGGGAAGCCAAGCCAAAGCCATTTTTATGTAGGGAAGCTATTGAGGAGCAGACGCTTGCGGGCCATTTCTAGGAGCTCCAGACATCCGTTTTGCGTGTCGTTTTCTTTGCCGGGTTCTAGAGATCTAGAAGAACATGACTAGATCAGTCTTGTAGCCAATTGGCACTGCTGGGATGTACTTTTGAGATTTTGAACAGAAATAAAGAAGCCTCCCCACAGAGACAAAGGCCCAGAGACATAGGCAACGTTGTGCCGAACTCCGTTATCAATTCTCGTGTTATGGTTTGCTGTCTATTATTTCATTTTCAGATATGCATATGTGTATATGGCTGTCATAATTCCTCTATTTTCCTCATTCTTTCATTAAGCTTCTCAAATTGGATAATTAACGTATGCAAAATTAAAACTCAACCATAGTCATTAAAAGGTTTGACGGATCAAGTGGTATCAGAGCTAGTTGACGTTTGGATTTGAGTTTTGCATGTTAACCAGGGAAAAGCTACATCATGGTGAAGGCGAGCTTGTTGTAGAGAATCCATTAATTGGATTAAGAAAGAGAGCTTCTCACAGCGAGAAGATGGCATCAGAAGAAGGGATTTCTCAGGATGAGAAAGAGTTCCGGAAAAAATTCCTTGCTATGTCGGAGATGGTGAAAGTTTTGTACGAAGATTACTTGGAACATAAGAGACCAGTTTTGGGTGAATCTTCAAAGGGTAAAAGAGAAGAGGAAGAGGACCATCCTCAGATTCATCCTTCACCTCCATCAACACCTTCTTCTTCTCCTTCTTCTTCAAGTTTAAGTTCTAAATCTAATGGAAAGAAAAATGTTCATAAGAATAAGAATGAAATGCCATTGTTAAAACTTGATGTTAAATTTGAGTTGCCCATATATGATGGTGAAGTAAATGCAGAGAAACTTGACAATTGGATTAGGCAGATGG
>ML789329.1:152978-181418 GCA_009831015.1 Picea engelmannii
TCTCAGAAGAATTGGTTAAGCAATTGGGATTAAAAACACAACTACATCATAAGCCTTACACACTTAAATGGATAAGCAATCATCATCAAATGCACATAACAAAGAAGTGCACAATCGAATTTTCAATTTCATCTAAGTATGTGGACGAAGTAACATGTGATGTAGTGTCGTTAAGAGAATGTGGAATGGTCTTAGGTAGTCCATGCTTATGTGATCGTAAGGCAATCTTCTACAGGACAAAGAATCAATATCAATTCACTAAAGTAGGTCAAGATTATGTGGTTCATGCTCATCATGTTAAGGCAAATAAAACACTTCAAACAATGGAACAATTAAAGAAGGCAGTGCAAGAAAGAAACAAACCAATAATTGTTTCAAATGAAGTAATTGATCTTAAGCAAGAACAAGAAATGATTATTGAATGGAAAATTAATCATAAGTTGCTTCAAGATAAGCTCATGTCGTGCAGATATTTCAAGTATATCAGCTCATTTGCAGTCGTCTTTTTGATGTTGTCATTAGTAATGTTTTCTACATGGATGATAGTGGCTTCAGTGAGATGTAACAGGGTTCAAATGGCTAACAATATACTGTCAGTTGTCATGATTGTGTTATAGTTGATCTTGATGAGACAGGTGCACAGGACAGAGTTCAGAGACAGAGGACAAGTCGGGTGGCCTATCCCGAGCTTGTTGACTAGTCAGTAACCTTTTGGGGACCAAAAGGTCTTTTAGTGGGGAGGTGTRATCCAAAATCGGATCCAGAAGCCTGACAGGGCTAAAAAAAGCTCAAAATTAAAGTGCCCGGAATCTGACGAAACCAACGCCATTGTGTCTGTCTCATCTTCCTGATTCCGGCCATATATTTAATTAGTCAAACGGGCTTCGTATGTGAAAGATATCGTGTTCTGTCCGAAAACCCAAACAGGCAAAAACGTGGTTGATTGTACAGTCCGTACAGTCCCATGTGGCAGGCCGACTGTACAGGCCGTACAAATGATGTGGCAACTTCTGGGGATGGCACATGGCAGGTTATAGAGCACATGACCGGTACAGTTGGACCAGTAAGAAGGTGACACGTGTCACCACTGTAAGGGTGACACGTGGCACATGCTGACGTGGCAGACACGTGGCATAGGATGATGTGGAAGACACGTGGCAAAGCTGACAAGGCAATGACTGGGCAGGTACGGTGACGGGTGGTAGGCACGTGGATGAGTCAACATTCGACACTCTGCAGTTTTTGGTTGGTTGTTGATGTGCCACGTGGCCCAGTCATGGGATGCCATGTGGCACCCTGTGGTTGGTTCGTGGGTTATGTGAAACTTTATGGTTTCCACCGGGGTCGAACCCCCGACCTCTCCTTCGCGCAATGGACTGGCAGGACCGGGCTAACCACCCGGGCCACTATTGGTTCTTGTTAAGTATACGACAAAATTTATATTTGAATTTGAATGAAGTTTTATTTAGCAGGGGAAAGGGCTGGGGCTTAGCCCCACCCCTCGGCACGGTTTAATACATTACCACACGACCACAGAGCTCGCATTTGGGGGGTTTACCATATGCACAGGGGTGTTGGCGGATAGGGCCTGGCCCTTGGTTCTCGGGTGGTCCCATGTGACCCGGGACCATAATCCAAAAAGGGCGCGAGTAAGTTGTTAACCGCCCGGTCCTATGACCATGCCGATGACCTGGAGCCAGCAAGGGGGGGCCAACGCACAAATAGAGGAGCGCTCGGTCACATGGCCACCTCCCATATGACCAGGAGCGTGCACATATTGGGGGCTGCGCCTAATTTTATACAAAAATGGTTTTTTTTTATATAGTTTGGATTTTATTGATTTCCAAGCCTGTTATTAATGGATTTTGGTCATTTTTGGGAGATATTGGGCATTTTTGGAGCCCAAATTTTGGGAGGAAGTTGGGGATGGATAGCCAACTTCATATCTATATAAACCAAGCCTGTTTGAGGCCATGGAGGGACAGTCAGAGTAGATTTATGCTGAAGGGAAGCCAAGCCAAAGCCATTTTTATGCAGGGAAGCTATTGAGGAGCAGACGCTTGCGAGCCATTTCTGGGAGCTTCGGACATCCGTTTTGCGTGCCGTTTTCTTTGTTGGGTTCTAGAGATCTGGAAGAACATGAAAAGATCAATCTTGTAGCCAGTTGGAACTGTTGTAAGGTACTTTTGAGCTTTTGAATAGAAATAAAGAAGCCTCACCACAGAGACAAAGGCCCAGAGACGTAGGCAACGTTGTGCCGAACTCCATTATCAATTCTCGTGTTATGGTTTGCTGTCTATTATTTCATTTTCAGATTCTCATATGTGTATATGGCTGTCATAATTCCTCTCTTTTCCTCATTCTTTCATTAAGATTCTCAAATTGGATAATTAACGCATGCCAAATTAAAACTCAACCATAGTCATTAAAAGGTCCGACGGATCAGATGGTCACCTTTGTTGATGGTATTGTGAGAGAACCTTTACATATGGTTGATGAGCATACAGACACTTTCATACAGACTGGTAGATGCAGGCGGGATTTTAGTTGTCTCATTTTCGATAGAAACCCCATTTACAACATTGAGGCTAGCCATCAATGTTGGACTATGTTTCATGCATATATGATTCATATGTTTGGGAGCCTGATGATGACATGATTATAGATTTATTCAAAGAATCTCAACCACTTTTGTCCTCAACATTGGAGGAATACTACGACGTGTCCACCTTAGAGCGATGAGAGGCTCACTCTATAAAGAGGAAGTACCTGATTATTGAGGATTTCTACAGGGATTCGACGATAAAGAGGGCACACTTTTCTCTTCCTAGACCTGAGCTTGTCCCTTACCTCATTTCCTCATCTTAGGGAAATCGAGAGGTCTTCTTGGGACCTCTCATATATGCTCAATCTTCAAGAAGCAACGATCATGTTCATGAGGATGAAGATGAGTCTTCATCTACATATACCAACCACCTTCAAAGATGGATTGATCGAGCTTGTAATTATCACTTCAGGCAGGATTCCTTGCATGATCAAAGTTGCAGATATTCTTTCCAACATGATTTCCTCCCTCCTACCCATCTCCATGAGTTTTGTTTTATGATTCATTATATATCTATTTATGCTCATGATCATTACGTGCTCGAATTATCTTTGTTGTTTTATGTAATCAAGCATAGGGGGGGACACTTTGATGGGATGATCAACTGGTTTCACTAGTTGTATGGATTCACCTGATATCATCTATTTCCTGATCTTCAGGCCCCCAAGGCCCTCAGATAAGTAGTTAAGTCATTTTTATTTATTTCATTTTCATCTTGATTTATCATAGTATTTTAAATGAATTTCATATTTTGTTTTCTCTACATGCATATTGATTTCATGCTTAGTTTAGAAGTTAACAAAAAAAAAATCTAAAATTTTATTTTCTAGATTCGTTTTTATTTTTGGATTTTTGTGAACGAAGGGTGATAGCACCACCCTAGATGCTCTAATTTTTTTTTCTAAGTTTTGACAGACACAAGTTTACCAGGAGATGTTTTGGTTCTCATGCACTCTATAGTGAGCACATGTCCCTAAGTACAAGCCAAATGTTATCCCCATTTTATGGGCTAACTAAGGAGACCACATCTCAAGGCCCTCAGGTTGTAGATATGTAGTGTCGAGAGGTTTCATGACCAACAATGTCCACTTGCATAGATGGATACCCTTCTCACCACCAAAGAGGTCATGATTTTTAGGATTGCATCCACCAGACCAGGTTGCTTCCGAAAGGCACTGGGCCTTGCTCCATGAGGTACAAGTCAGGTATTATGGTGAGTGCCATTTCAATATTTGACACATTTTGATTATGTTGTATCTTAAACTTCTTTAGATTTCATGAAATATGCTTGGACATTATTCCTTTTTCCCCATTTCACCTTTATGGTTGACATTATACCCTAGTAAGTGGTCTTCCTTGGAAATGGGTTTGCTACTAGGAACTCCCTTGAAAATCCATCGTACCATTCCCAACCATACTTACCACTTTTCATTACCCAGAACCCCCCATTTCCTTGTCTCTTGGGATTTTAGGGTGTATTGACCCAGGAAGGGGTTGTCCCTCATTCCATGGAAAGGATTTTTTGAAGGCCAAGAGGGATTGTTGTTGGCTAAGAAGATAAAGCCTATATATAGGCCTTCCAAATGCTTCGCCCAGGGATACCCCAAGAAAGAAATGAAAGACTTCTCTAAGAAAAGGGGGACCTACAAGAACGAATAATAATGAATGCTTAATGGGTTAGTTGGAGGATAGGAGGTCTCATAACGAGCCGACCTATCATGATCGTGGGTATCTATGCGGAATGATATTTCCATTATCTGGTCACCAAGCAGGGTAATGGCTCTTAGTCACACAACTGAGAGAAAGGGGGTATCATCATGAGCCAACCTTATCATTTCCACAAATACTTTTGAGTGACACTATCATCATCTAGACATCATGCTAGCATAGTGGTCTTCAACTCATCCTTTAAAACATGAAAGAAACAAAGAATGGAAAAAGGATGGGCTTTAGAAAAAGTGCATTGAAAACGAAGGTGCCACACACCCGATACAAAGGCACCCATGAATGAGACACTACAAACCCTTGTATGTCATGAACCCCATGCCCAATGAGTTTTGATCCATAACCACTTCATCTACTTCACATGGATTATAGAGGGATCACTTGGTAAACACTCCTTGACCTAGGGAAGATCTACCCAATATTACACCTCGTCAACCCTCCCATATCCAAGCTTGGCAAGTTGCATAATGTATTTGAGCACTTACTTGTTTGACCAAGTGATATTTGATGCACATGCTTAGGTGGCTCATTTATTGATTTGATTTACTCACCATGATATTATGAATTGATATCCTTGGAGGGCGTGCTTAGTTGTCTTTGCATGATCTAGTTGGTGGACAGTTTTGGAAGAGAAAGCCTAGCTTGGGCTGCTATGGGGCTTGAAGCCCAGAGGTTGGATGCAAAGGGACCACTTGCTGGATGAAAAAGACAAACAATTTGGAGGACTAGAAGTAACCTTGGATGACCTCACCATGCCCTCACAATCCAAACAATTTGCTAGAGACCTAAAACATCACCTTAAGGGGCTTGACGTCATGCTTGAGGGGCTTGAGGTGGTGATGAGTACACATGACACATTTTGAAGGAAGGAACCCTTGGATACTGGAATATAATGTTGGATCGGAGACACATGGCCTTTGGAGGCCCAACTCAATCATCTCTGACTCAACGATTGATCTAAAAGTGCAAAAAATGTCACCCGAGAAGGGTGACGTCTTATTTTAGGGTTTTCATTTGTGCAAAAAGTAAAAATTACATTGAATTGTGTAATATTATTTTGTAAAGGGTAAAGATTAGGGTTGTTGACCCCTAATCTTGTGGTTTACCCTAAAATTATGTGAACAAACTATGTGATAAACATTTGGTATAAATAAAGATAATGAAATCTCATTTTAACATATATCTCTCCCATTTGGAGAGGCCTTGGACTGGATTTTTTTCTATATTTAGCTATTTATCTCTTGTGCTCTTATTTGTGGCTATCTTTCTTGGAAATTGGTTGGTGGAGGTATGCGCTAGCCTTGGAAGGATTTTCTCTTGTTATTGTGGTGGTTTATCTTAGCATCTTTTCCTTGAATTGGTAAAAAATCTACAGTGTGCTATCAATTGTGTTTCAAGCCAAGGATGATTATTGCTAGAGCTAGGTGGGAAGTATAAGGGCATACACCTCCACCTTAGCCTCCATCATAATTTTGTTCATGTATTGTTGATTTAGAAAGGGTTTACTAAGAGAGGTATAAGATCAAACACCCTCTTGATCTAAACCAATGATGTATATGTCGTGTCGGGGAAAGTGTCGACGAGGGTCCATAATGTAAATTCTCGGCRACATCGGCGGAAAATGTTGGAATATCTYGRAAAATGTCGCAAGACCTCAAAAAAATACAAAAACACCCATTTKTTWMAATTTTTTAAACTTGTAAAGAAACAACAACATCAAATAAACACTTTGCTACATAAATATGAAAATACAACCAATAATTAAGATGCATAAGATGTCGAAGTGGTCACATATCATTACTAAACTGAAAATTCTGAAACATGTTCCTGATAGGATGATAGTAGATACAAAATCACATCAAATGATCAAAATAAATGTATCTCATGAGATGAATCATCATGAGGCATCCAGATACTAAATAATACATGATAAAATGAAAATGATAGATCATAGGAATCCAAATCATTGATTCCCTCTAGGTTGTGCCCCTCTAGCCCTTTTATGGGTAAAGGGCACCAATTTTCCTCTGGAAGCAGTAGGTGGTCGTGGAGGTACTCTAGATGAGCTTGGAGTGGAAGATTCAACTGCTTTAGATGCTCCATATAAGGTGGTAAGTGATGGGGACGAGGTGGAAAAAAAAGTGTGTTGCCTCCTCCCAATCCCAACAGACCCAAGTCCAACTCCAGGTATGGCTCTTCGTGGAGCTAGTGGTGGCATTGGATACACTGGAAGTCCAATATCCTTCTCAACTCTGTATCCACTGGAAGTGGAACATCCTCCTCCTCCTCTGTTTCCCCCTCCTCCCTCAAATCATCTGCATGCTCCTTCAACCACTCGGGGGCCTCCTCCATCTTAGGCTTCTGAATTTCCACCCTCCAATGACTTGTGGTGTCAATGTTATCCATTGAAATGGCTTCTATGTCAGGTTCTTTGTCAAGTTGTTTCACCCACAACCTTATATTGTAGTAGACATATAACAAGTCATTAAGGCACTGGGTACCTAACCTGTATGAACATTGAGAGCTATGGTTAGTGATGGTAAATAAATAGTAAATACTAAATTGTAAAAATTAAAATTCAAAAATATATAAAGAATTTAAATTTTGATTCTTGCATTTTTCAACATTTCTAACCTGTTGCGCTTCTTGGAGTGTATCTTTTCAAAGGCACTCCAATTTCTCTTACACCCTGAAGAACTGAAAGTTTGAATACGCACTCGAATGACAAGTTTCTGTAGCTCTGGGAGATTTCCACCATAGTGTTTCCACCAGACATCTACAATGAATAAAATGAAAGGAAGAAAATGAATTATATTTCAGATTTCCATCAAGTAATAAATGTCATATATAATATATAGAAAGAAATAAACAAAATTTGAAATTGAAGCTTACCTGGCATCCTTGTGGTCCTATCTTGGACATTCATATCATATCCCAACATCCCAGATGCCATCCTATATATCTCATTCTGTCTAGAAATATCTTAGCGTTCATCTGGAGTCAACACCATCCTCTGAAAAAATTGGAGGAAAACATCAATGACCTTACCATCAAAATTAAATCCACAAGCATAAGAGAATGCAGGGTTGAGATAGAGCCCTGTTGCATGAATGGGAAGATGGAGAGTGTTATTCCATTTCTCATCAATCACACCCCATATCTGAGATCTCTTGGTGAGTCCTTTCTCCCCCTTGTTCTCATAGTACTGGTATATAGTTTTCTTGGCCCTATCCATGGCCTCATACAAGTATCCCATTACAATATTCTCACCATCAACCAATCGAAGAACCTTTACCAAAGGTTCACTAATGGTACATACCTCCCCTACTCCACTCTAAAATCTTAGGTCATGTCCCACAAGTTGGGCTATGGCTTGCCCATCTTGTTTGGTGCTATAGACACAAGCAACCCACTCATTAGAAATAAACATTCTTTGTAATTCCAACATACTATTGAGGAGCAACTGAAGAGAAATGAAGTTGGTGGAAAAACGTGTGATTGTGGGATGCACCAACTCTTTGTTCCCTGTGAATTGTCTCATGAGTGAAAGAACATGTGTGATTATATTGTCACACTTCGAGTTGAATCAATGATTTCCTTGATCCAAGGAAGTTTTCCCATGTCCTTTAGCATCAAATCAATGCAATGGGCGGCATAAGGACTCCAGTACAAAGATGGATACCTCTGCATAAACATCCTCACAACAACAACATAATTAGCAACATTGTCCATAATGACTTGGACAACATACTACAGGTCCATCTCTCGGATAAAGCCATCCAACAACTCACATAATAATTATGCATCTTTTGTATATGCACTTGCATTAACACTTTTGATAAACATTGTCCCCTTGGGAAAATTAACCAAGAAGTTTAGAATTGATCTGCCCTTCCCATCAGTCCACCCATTCGACATCATGGTGCATCCAGTGGTCTTCCATGTTTCCCTAAGATGAGCTAATCTTTCCGTGCAATTTACATTTTCCCCTTGAAGGAGACGCCCTCTCAAATCCTGATAGGAAGGGTCCCTATACCCCGAGCCAAAAATTGCAACAAATTCAAACATGGAATGGTAGAAGGGGTTATTGGCAATGTTAAAAGGTATATTACTCCAAAGAAAACATTTGGCCACAAGATTGTCGGACTCCTCCGTCTTTTTTCTTTTAATCAATGATCGAATAGAAGGTTTCCTCCCAGGTGTTGACCTTGGCACAAAGTAATATGAGGTTGATGAGGAGACTGCAGAAGTTGAGGGCCATGTGGCTGAGGAGTGGGATTGTAGTACTGGTCCCCCCTTAGAGGCACTTGTTCTAGTGTTTCTATTTGCAATGGCATGTTCAAGCTATTTTTTGCGAGCCTCGGTCGCATCCCTCTTATTAGCCATATCAATGAGTGATTGGTTTCCAATACGCATAATTTTCAGGGTACTATTTGGACAAGCATCCACATAAAATCCAGGGATTTTGGCAAGATGATATTTCAAGCGGCTAATTCCTGCAAAAATCCTTTTGCCGCAAATATTGCATGTCAATACTTGTCTATTGGGAAGTTACACTAGTTCACCATACACCCACATTGGATCCAATGCCTTCAACATTTTGTTTAGATGAAAATATTAAACCTATGGCACAAAAAAAACCAAAATAAACACACGATAATGCAAAGGTTAAATAATAAGAGCTAGATGAATTAAAATGATTGAATCTTCCATTAAAAAAAACTAGAAGAGGCACATTGCAAACCCTAGCCTAACTCTAAAAATTAAAAAAACAAAGTTCAAATCTTCAAGTTCAAACTTCAAACAAATGAAAGAAAAACGTTTTTTATCATACCTGGAAAGCTTGATCTCTTCGCTGACGCTAATGGAAGCAATATCATTGGCTTTTTCCTCCTTGGATAGATGCACAATGACTTCCCTGACACCTCTCTAGATCTCTCACACTTTACAAATGAAACAATGACCAAAACAAAGGGACCCACAGCCTCTAAACCCCCTCACGCACACTTTTTCCACAGGTCTTTTCAATAGCTCGAAATTTTGCATTGACCCACGACATCAAATCTTGTGAGTTGATGAAAGTGTCGTGACACTTTGAATGTGTCGGAAGTGTCACGATATTTTCTTAAGAAAATTTCGGGCGGGTGAAAATTTCAACGACATA
Source organism: Picea engelmannii (assembly GCA_009831015.1). Lineage (NCBI taxonomy): Eukaryota > Viridiplantae > Streptophyta > Pinopsida > Pinales > Pinaceae > Picea > Picea engelmannii. The sequence goes on from ML789329.1 coordinate 162,473, forward strand.
TCCGACATTTCCGTTATGTCGGCGATATATTCAAGAGTACTCTAAACCCTAGCTAGGGATACTTGCCTTGGGGAGTAAGAGGATTTACACCCCCAAGGAAGGTAGCATCTCTATCTTATTATTTTCTTGACTCCATTAACCCAACCATTCAAGGCATTAGTCATCACTTGTTGCACTGGAAAAATAAATCATTGTTTTCATATTTCTGTGGTGAGGAGTTTCAAATTTATTTGTCGAATAATCCATAGTTTTTCATTTTTGTCATCAATGTTTCGAATCCGAATCGGGATTCATCATCAGGACTAATCGTCAATTTCAAATCTTGTTGATCTTGGTCAATTAATAGTAGATGTCGGACAGTTTGAGATTATAATCAGGTCGACTATCTGTAAAACCCTATTTTTAGAACTAAAACAAAATTAAAATCAATTAGAATTAACAAAATGATGATAATTAATAATAATTAATAATTAAAAATAAATTGTTTCCTTGGTAAACGTGAAATTTCGTGATTTTGAAATTGTTCCTAGTGGAATCAAATCTATGTTATAAATGTTTGCTTGAGCCACTAGGGAATCTCATTACTCAAAGAATTTATTTTTGGTGTTACAAGTTTAACCTATAGCCATCAACCCTAACCAAACTCTTCAATACCTTCTAATTTAACCGTTGAAAATTGCCTAAAATCTGCCCACATAATCTACTAAGTATAACACATCTTTTGGCAAGTTTTGAGCAAGTTTTAGTGGTTAAATATTTTTCTGTAATAATAAGTTTTTTAAAGCCATAAGGATGATATATATCAAGGCAATTAAATTTTTATGACATCTTTTCTATTGTGCTAAAGTCTTGCTTTATCATTATTGAGTTAAACTAGTTTTTACTAGCTTGTCTCATGCTTATTCAATTGGACTTTTAGCACTTATTTTGCAGCCATTATTTTATTTTATGTGCTAATATATATCATTGATTATTGTTGCAATTAGAGACAACAAGCTTAACTTTCTTTTCCACCTAACATTACTATATTCAAGTGTGGATATTCTTGTGTCGCGGGAAGGTACAAACACCCTTTGCAGGAATCCAAAGACTTGCCAACCTTAGAACACCCGGAGATGAGTCATCAAACCTAATTTCCTCTTCCATCATTGAATTTTAGGGAGATACTCCTCTTCTTCCCTTCCATTCATCTCAATCCTCCCAGGGTCATCGTGATCGCCTCCCTAGAGTGACCTAGTCACCCTCGAAGTGTGGGACCTATATCGAGGTGACATTGGCTATTGTGTCCCTTATTTGTCACCACTTGTTGGTTGGGTCAATATTTTTCCAACCTACAATTTGTGTGATAACACCACCATTCTGTCAGGGGAAACCACTTGACCCATGATATTATTTTATCAAATGAAAAGCAATGAAGATATCCTTCTATACATTTATTACAATCTCAGTTTTCCCATCAAATTAAGGATGGTAAGATGATTTGTGAGCCAATTGAGTACGCAAACAAGAAAATAATCCAGTCCAAAAATTTCCAGTGAAAATTGGATCTCTGTTACTTACAATAATCTTGGGGACTCCATGTAGCTTTTGAAATATTTCCATGAATGTTACAGCTACCGTACTTGCTTTAAAAGGATGAGAAAGAGAAAAAAAATGGGCATACTTTGTCAGTCGATCCAATACTACCATGATAACAGACTTTCCTTCCGATTTGGGTAAACCTGTAATAAAATCGATTGAAACTTCTTCACAACGTTGACTTTGTATAGCTAACGGTTGTCTAGGAGACTTGTCATGTTGATTGTCTATCCTTTATTCTATTGGCAGACCACACATTCAAAAACAAAATTTTTAACATCAGTTTTAATACCTTCCCCAAAAAAATCTTTCTTAATCCCGTGGTAAGTTTTCAGGAACCCTGAATCTCCTCCTATAGGAGAAGTGTGCAATTCCAAAAGGACCTTATGTTCGAGTTGGGAATTCTTACATAAATATAGGTGATCATTATGCCATAGCAAATCATTCTTCCATACAAATTTATCTAATGCATTGGGGTCCTCTTGTAATTGTTGAATGATCTTGCATACCTCTTTGTCTTGCTTCAATTCTATCTCTGCTTCTTCCACCCCATCAGATTGTGAAATAGAAATAACACATAGTGAACCCTTTGTTTCTTCTTCTATCCTTGAAAGTGCATCTCTGCTACAATATTATGTTTTCCTTTCTTGTGGATAATTTCAAAATCATAACCTAACATCTTTGTAACCCATTTTTGTTTCTCTTATGAAGATAATTGTTGCTCAAGGAGTACTTCAAACTATCATGATTTGTTTTTACTTTGATGTGTCTTCCTATTAGGTAAGGGCACCATTTCTTAACTGCATGTATTATGGGCAACATTTTTTTTTCAAAAATGGGTTCGAGTAAGTTTTTTCCATTAAGTCAATTGCTCTCAAAAGCAAGGGACCTTCCGTTTTGCATTAAAACTACACTAATTCCATGGCACGAGGCATCGCACAACACAATAAATGTTTTTTTGAAGTCAGGTGTGGCTAGGATAGGAGTTGTAAACATAGCCTCCTTAAGTTTTTCAAAATCTTTGGTTGCTTCTTGAGTCCAAGAGAATGCTTCCTTCTTTAATAATGTTGTTAGAGGTGTCTCTATTTGACCATAGTTCTTGAAAACCTTGTAGTAATATCCTGTCAATCCTTAAAATCTTCTAAGTTTCTTCAAGGTTTTGGGAATTGGCCACTCTCTCATAGATTTAATTTTTTTAGTGTCCACTTTTACACCTTCATGAGATACAATATGACCAAAATATTCCACTTCTTGAAACCCAAAGGCACACTTGGAAGTATTCTCATAAAGTTGTTTCTCTTCCCAAAGTTGTAATACTCTTTCAACATCCAGTACATGCTCTTCCCAAGATTTGTTGTAGATTAGTATGTCATCAAAAATACTAACACAATTTTTCTAGGGGTTTGAAAATAGAATTCATCAAGATTTCAAATGTTGATGGTGCAATCGTAAGTCCAAATGGCATAACCAAAAAATCATAATAACCTTCATGTGTTCTAAACGCTACTTTGGGAATGTCCTCTTACCTCATTCTAATTTGACGATATATCATGAAGATCCAACTTAGTAAAGAAAATTTCTCCATGCAATTCATATAATAATCCATCAAGGATAGGAATAAGAAACTTATCTTTGATGGCCATTTTGTTGAGTTGTCTATAATTTGGACACATATGCCATGAACCATCATTCCTCGTAACCATCACTATTGGTGAAGAGAAAAAACTTTGTCTAGATTGAATGATGTTTGCCTCTAACATTTCTTGGATCATACGCTCAATCTCACTCTTCTATGCATATGGATACCTATAAGGCCTAATGTTAGGTTGTACACTACCTAGTTACAAATTAATAACATGGTCATGATCCTAAGTAGGTGGAAGACCCTTACGAATATCTCCAAATACATTAGAATGTTTGTTGATAACTATTTAGAGAACCATTGGAGTAGAGGATATAGATATTTGAACATCACACAATTGGAAAATTAAACCATGGTGTCCCTTTTTGAATAATTTTGTTATGTTATTGGAGCTTATCACCTTAGAGGGTTTCCCTAAAATACCTCTAAGCTCAATTCCCTTTCCTTTTGAGGAAAATCTCATGAAAAGATCTTCAAAATTATGGGCCATTATTCCCAATGATTGTAACCATTGGACCCTTGATACGACATCAACACCACCCATTTGGATGGATATCATGAGACTATCCAATAAATACTCTCCCACATTGATCTTAATAATATGACACTTCCCAGAACAATTTACGGTACCTCCATCTGCAATCATTACTTGAAACTGTAGTGTTGGAAATACAAAGCAATTGAGATCTTTTGCTAATATGTAATTGATGAAGTTATGGGTACTACCAGAATCAATCAACATTGATACCTTTTTCTTTTCAATGTATCCTTTTGTCTTGAGGGTTTGTTGAGTATTGATGTCAACCAATGCATGACAAGATATTGATGGAGTAGTCTCTTCTAGATCTAGATCTTGTGATGGTTCCAATTCTTGATCTTCTTCCTCTTTACAGTCCATGTAGAATAATTTATTCTCACTACATTTAAGTTCCTTACTGTACTTGATGTCACAATTGAAACATAGTCCCTTTGCTCTTCTTTCATCCATTTGTTGAAGTGCCAACCTTGTTGGTTGAGTGATGTTAGGAGAGGGAGGACGATGCTCTCTATAGTTGTTACTGGTCACCCTTCTAGTAACCATATTTTTTTTTCCACTTTCCTTTCCATATTGAAATCTTCCTCTAGGGATTTAGATTTGAAGAGACACACCTCATGTTGAATGTTCTCCTTTAAAGTGCCCATAAAGAGATATAACAAATTATCCTCAAGAATGTTCTTTACCCCGAGACTGAGCTTTTGGAATTGTTGAATGTGCTATGTAATTGTACCTTTTTTCCTAAGATTCATCAATTGACTAAAGAATGTATTGCTCTTAATATACCCATAATCTAATATCAATTCATCCATAAAAATGGACCAAGAGATAATACAATTCTTTTTTATTTCACAAAGCCATTGATACCAAACAAATTGATCATTTTATAAATACAAGGATGCAATAGGTACCTTTCATAAGCTTGGCACTTAGTGTAGATAAAAGTATTGCTCCATCTGGAATATCCATGTTCTAGGATATTTACAATCAAACTTCCTCACATCAATCTTTGGAATGAAGTAGTTCCTTGGTGCCAACTTGAAGCCCTAATGAAGTGGATTTTGGAGTAATGAATGATCATAATTTTGAGATTCAGTATTTGTGCTCTCTAAATGTGACAAAATGCTCTCTAGTATTTGTGCTCTCAAAATGTCACAAAATGTTGTCCATATGTGATTGAATCTCAACAACCTTGTTATCCTTATTTTCATAATTTCCTTGGGTTTCCATATCCCTATTATGGATATTTTGTAAGAGAATGGTTTCTATAGATTTTTGCATTTCTTCCATATTTTCATCCATTGTTTTTTTCATGTCCTTCTTGTTGAACTTATGATTATACTGAGAGGGGGGGATGTGAATCAGTATAAGATTCTTTTTACTTTATTTAAACATTCATCAATCATTCCTTAGCACTTATATCATCAATATTTCATTAACACATTTAAATTCAAATCACAATGCACATAGTTTAACGTGGAAACCCTTGCGGGATAAGACCACAAAAACTTATCTTTATAAATGTCTGTAAGCACCAACCTATTGTTATAAAGTTTGTAGGCACCAACCTACTGGAGACACCAATATCCTCCGCTGAGCACAAACTTAGCAAGATATTGTGTAGGCACCAACCTTCTGGAGACACCAATATCCTCAACTAACCACCAACTCAATAAGACTTGTATAGGCACCAACCTAAGATTTTCATACACAGAGTATTTCTGACTTCGTCTGCATGATTCATACTTCATGTATCATAGCATCTTCATACACTTAACTTTCATGCTCCAACACCTCTCTTTGCTTCATTTCCCCAACATGGATTCAAACCCTAGTCATATTTAGCCTTCACACCCTAGTGAACCTCATAGCATCATTCCCAAAATATAATCCAAGACTACAACATCGCAACCTCAAAAAAACACACTTTGCAACCTCATAGATCTTAGTCCTTCATAGTGCACCCTTAAAAATCCAAGAAACTCTTGTGCGTTGCTTTACTGTTGTGCTTATACTGAGAGGGAGGGTGAATCAGTCTAACATACCTTTTACTTCAATTGAGTATCAAAAATCCAAAAACAATATTTCCAACAATCTTCATCTTGCAATATTTATCTTGGACATCAATGACAACAATATTTCTAACACTTCTTATTTTGATCCATCTTATTGTCCATTTGTTCCATATTTTTTCCCATCTCTTGAATTTTTCTTTGTGTGTTTGCTAACTCATATCTTGTTATTGACCTAACACTCAAATCCTTAAGTTGGTCCTCCAATTTGGATAGTTTGTTATGTATCTCCTCATTTTCTTCATGAGTTATAGATGACATTTCTGGAGGTTTAATTGGTGTTGAAATTTCTTTTGGAGCTATGTGGGATAATGATAATAATACTCTATTTTCTCTTTATTACAAATTTTGAATCACCAAAAGCAGATCTTCCAATAAAAAGTTACGTTAATTGTGAGTTATGTGCCTTTCAAACCCTAATTTTGGAGTATGTTTAGTTCTCTGTTACAAAAATCGCCAAAATCATGATAAATCGTGATTTTATCCAGAAAACGATAATTTATTAAAAAACTGCAGAAAAAATCGGCCATTTTTTGGCGACTTTTTGATGATTTTTTGGGAAAAAGACGGGAAAAATCGGAAAAATTGGAAAAATTGAGAAAAAATCGGGAAAAATCAGTTTTTAAGTTTGTCGATATATTGTCGATGTTTTCACGATAAATTTGAAACGATGTTTCCTGGACCCCCGACGATTTTCTCTCCGAAACAATTTTTGTAACACTGGTTTGGATGGCTGACCTTTATCCTGATATATCTCAAAACTTTAAATCTTGTCTGAAATTTTTCCCTATAGTACTCTCATATGACTTCTTAAACTCCTGAAAATTTCATAGTCTAAACCTTCATCGATTAAATGTTATAGCAAAAATTCCAAAATGTCTTGTTTAATACTAATTTTAGGATTAGTAAACAACCCTTACTTCCAAGAGATATATCTCACAAATTGCAATGATTCAAAATCTGAAAAAATTTCCACATGTAGCTGAAAATTTCTCAATATTATGAAAATTTCAAAGTCTGAAACTTCATCAAAAAAATTTATACCAAAAAATGAAAATATGGCTCGTTTGAGACTAATTTTAGGATTAGTAACAAACCCTAACTTCCAAAAAATATATCTCTAAAATTGTAACAACCAAGAACCTGAAACTTGGACCAAACTTAACTTACTATGTCTCCTCAATCTCCACAAAACTTCACTGTCTAAAACTTCCTAGAATGAAAGTTATAGCGGAACTTCCAATATGACTTGTATAAAACTAATTTTGAAATGAGTCAAAAACTCTATCTTCCATAGGCTATATCTCTGAAAGTATAATGAACAGAACTTGAAATACTAGATGTACTATGATATGTCTCATGAGTAACCTCCAAATTTCGTTGTCTAAAATATCCTAGAAAAAAAGTTATAGTGAAAATTCCAAGATGACTCGCTTGAAGAAGAAAAACCCTAGGATATAAGCTCTGGTTCCAAATGTGATGAACCTGTTATCATGCAATTTGTACTTGGATGTAAATGAAAGGAAAATGAATACACACTGATGTAACGTGAGACTATCCTATCATTGTCACCTCAACATGATGTCTCTTTCTATTTAGGGTGGTAGGCCTAGGGGAGACACCCTCGGTGACCTGGGGTTTTGAGAAGGCAAAGGGTAAAGGCCAAGGTAAAAGTTTCCCTCTCACAAGTCACCACCGATCATAAAGTTTGGCTAAACAACTAATAAAAGATAATAAGAACCATAAATGTACCTACCCAGAACAAAGCAACATGAAACTATATTTGCAAGGTCACTTGTTGGCTAGTACTTCATATCAAATAAAGCAATTGACTAGTATATTGATGAAGCAATCAAAGATGTATAGTAGCAATAATCACAATACATTACTTCACAATAAATGCTTTAAATAAGCTTCATAATGAACAAGAATGATTTATCATCAATGTCAATACCAGCATTCATTAGAAGCAAAGACTGTTATGCATTAGCCAATCTTTCAATTGCTTAAAGAAGCATTAAATGTTGCAAAGTTATGACTATAACACAAATTGATAATGGCAACAATTGGGTTATCAAGTCAATCTAAGCTAGGGTTAGAGTGTGTTAGTAGTTGTTCAAAGATATTGGATGTTGTGATCAAAACACACAAGTAATAAGTCTTAGACCAATGCATTCACAAGGCAAATGGAGTCAAAAAATAGCGGCAATAATTGAAGGAACAATATGATAATAGTATGGCGAGAGACAAGAGTAATTTGATGGATGAAGTGTTGGTAAGCCAAGGATTCAACCATCAACCCTAGGAGAAAATGACTTACTAAGGTGTAGGTAACCCTAGGCCTTAACACGTTTTCCTCCTTCTTTAGCTCAATAACAAAGTAAAATCAGCTAGGATGAAGAACAAATGGTAGAGTGTTGCAATGGCAAGGCCCTAGCAATGTCTTCAATAGGTAAAACAACTCCTTGGCATAATCTAGTAGGTAAATGGAAATTAAAACAAGGACACCAACATGTGCTTATTTCCTAGGGTTTATTCCAACAAATTTAATTAACAAAATTCAAGTAAAACACTATAACCATTCAAGTAAGGAAAGAATTGTAGAAATTCACTTACATTCACCAAGTATTCATCAAGCCAAACCCTAGTTATAAACCATCCACCAAGAAAAATGACAAAGATAACCAAAGTAAGCCTCCTTCAACAAGTGCACACTAGTAATTTCAGCCCAAAACCCTAGAAGGGCTGCAAATTTTAGACCTCACACAAGTGTGAGTGAAAGATGATGAGAAAAAAATAGTTTTAGCTCTCTATTTATACAATAGCAGTGACCTTAATTTTATTTTTGGGTCACAAAAGGTCGACATGGCCAAAATACATCAAAATATTGTTTTACATTAAATTTCATAATTAAAACCCTAATCAAGCATAAAAGGTGACATCATGCCCTTTTAGGATGACGTTAGGCCCCTTTAGGGCAACGTTGACCTCTTGGAGCAAAACGTTAGGCCTCCTTGGGCCTACGAAAACTGCCACATGTGCCACTTGGCACATAACTGCCTCCCAAAACCTCCATAGCGTTGGATGGCATCATCGGATGTCTTGGGTGACGTCATGGGACTTCCAAGGCCAAAGTCTTGTTGGAAAGGGAACAACCCCCCTAGGTATAGGTATGCTAAGCTGCCTCTCGTGGAACGTCCTCCTCTTATCTGGTGCAAACCCTCTGATCTGTCTCAACCCCCTGCTGAGGTCTCAACATTCATCTGATGGGATTTCAGCCCCATGGAGGTTCGAACTAGTTATGTCCCCATGTGTACTTGTCCATAAGGATACCTGTCCATGCACATCAACAGATATGCCCTCCATGGGCTCATAAGTCACATGGATCATAGCAATGTCAATCACATCTAATAATCAAGTTTATTAAACATGTGCATAAAACCTTGTTTACCGAGACAAGTTCTCAAAGACATTATACTAATCTACAAGCCAAGTTTGGAGGAAGCGATAGGGAGTCCTATTGGGCTAATGCTCACTGAATGTGGTGTGTTTCTGACAGAGATCAAATATAAGCCATGTGAGTGGGTGAAATGGATAAGGGATGTCTATGCCCCCTGCTGGGGTCTCAACATCCATCTGATGGGCTTTCAGCCCCATGGAGGTTCGAACTAATTATCTCCCCATGTGTACTTGTCCATAAGGATACATGTCCATGCACATCAACAGATACGCCCTCCATGGGCTCATAAGTCACAGGTATCATAGCAATGTCAATCACATCTAATCATCAAGCTTATTAAACATGTTCATAAAACTTCATTCATCGAGACAAGTGCTCAAAGACATTATACTAATCTACAAGCCAAGTTTGGAGGAAACGATATGGAGTCCTATTGGGCTAATGCTCACTGAATGTAGGGTTTTTCCAACAGAGATCAAATCTAAGCCATGTGAGTGGGTGAAACAGATAAGGGATGTTTGGGAAAAGGGTGCAATGATAGCAAGGACATGCATGGATTAACTATGGGTGCCTCTATATAGGGCGAGCTGCACCTGTCGCAGATGAAAATGTTTCCAATCTCATTCATGCCTTTTGTCTTTATTTTTATTGTTTTTTCTTCAAGAAGCTAGCTAGGGGACACTGCCCTAGCATGGTGACCAATGGTGGCAATGTTACCCACAAGCATTTCATGGAAATTAGAAGGATGGCTCGTGATGAGACCCCCTTTCTCTTGGCTCTGCCACCAAGAGCCACTACCCTGGCGTGGTGACCAACTATTAGTAGTGTCATACTGCTACATGACCATGGACCTAATAGGCCGGTTCATGATGAGACCCCATATCCTTTAACTAGGTATTGTTTTATCATTTTTATGGGTCCCTCTATTTCTTGCTGAGAATATTTTTACTACTTTCTTGGGGATCCCTGGGCGAAGCATCTCAAGGTTTCATTATTTGGCTTCTATCTTTTTCCAACTTCTTTTTCCCTCTGGGCCTTTAGCCCCTTCTTCCCACAAGGTAAGGTATAACCCTTAAATATTTGGCCAACCCAATGCCCGGACCGGTGTAATGGGATGGATGAGAGGGAGAAATATGGAAAGTGGTAAGTATGGTAGGATTAAACGATGGCTTCTGATGAATCCCCCCAGTGGCAACTTAAAACCTATGGGCACAAGCTTACTAGGGCATCCTGTCATTCCCCCAGATATGGTCAAGTAGATAGGAATAAGATCCAAGCACTCGTTAGAAACAAAAAAAATTGAATGCACATATTCAAAGGTTTTGAGGATCAGAGTGACACATACCATGATACCCGGACTCATTACCTCATGGAGTAAGATCCACTTCTACTACAGGACCAACCCGAGGTGATGGATGCTGCTGCTGCTGAAAAAGTGTAGGCGCTAAAGAGAGAAAACTATGGGCCCTCTAGGGTCATGCTCAAGTCGATATGACTCTCGGTACTCCATGTCTAGGACCTGTGGGCCTCGAGACATAATCTCCTTAGTTATCCCTAAACTGGGGATAACAGAACCAATGCCTTGAGAATGAAAAAAAATCAATGTATAACAATTCACCTCAAGGAGAACACCTTCTTTTACAATATATTCAATGTCTAAGATGAAATGAGATGCTCCTAATAATAGGTCTCCTTAGTATATATATAAGAAACAAAGGGTACAATTATAATGAAAGAGTACAATGAAGGGTTCTAGCCTGCATACAAATATAACACTAAAAATGTGATAATTTAATATCTAAGGCTTAGTAAGTGGTTTTAAAATAAAGACGAGGCTTTGTCTAGAGCTTAACACAAACTTTGGAATTTCAAGTTTTTCAAAACCAAAAGAGGAGTCTTAGCCTCTTCCTTTAAAGGGATTTGTGATCATTGTGGAGAAATAACGTGTAGTGGGTTTGAGTCAAGGTGAAGAGAATGTAGTTAGTCTAATGCTAGTTGATTTGTTGTTATATCTTGAGGTTGTTAATACCACCTTGATTGATCTTGGTTTTGTTTCTCCATATAATTATTCTACATTAACAATCATGAGTGCAAGCATAGACTTGGGAAATGGCAAGCCCATCTCCCGCGAGAAGTCAGGACCACCTCTAGTGGAGCCGAGGAAACTAAGATCTCCTCATAGACTTTAGTTAACAATGGTGCCAAGTATTCATAGGATCTCAAGGATTTCAACTTTTTCTTATAGAAAATAAGAAGAATTTTGAGGGGTGCAAGCATCTGGAGACTAGGGGAGTTATTCTCTTCTTTGTTCATAGAATGCCATATGAGGATGCATTTAATCCCTGGGTCTTGTTGATTTTGGAGTCCAAGGGGATATCCTTGAACTCCTACTGGGGTCTAGGGTCAAGGTATGTGTACCTTTTGTTTAAATACAATGTTACAGTGAATTCTTTGTTAGAGTTTGTATCTCAGAAAAGTTATAGCACAATAATTTGGTCAGCCTTATTTACAATTAAAGGTGGAATGACATAACCAAAGATGTAACTTGACAACATTTATTATTAACTATTAAGTGTAATTATTTGACACTAATTATTTGGTATATTACAAGTCCTCACTTCTTTAAAATGCTTCATCCATGGCGCATTGGTAATGAAGGATATCAAAATCTAAATTCTTCATTTTCTCGAGTAGCTTCATCTTCAAGAAGGTTCCTCCACTTAATAAGGTACTCATTTATACTACTAGAATGAAGGATTTTGGTTTTGACTTTTCAGATGCATTTCAGCTCCATAACTAACTTCCCTTAGGCATAAATCTTTGCAAAGGGTTCAAATACACTTCTTGAGGACTCAATCTTAGTGGTAGCAACTGCTCTCTTACTCATTCATCCAGTAAAGGCATCTCTATTTATACATGGGTTGTTGGGACCAACTTTTTCTTCAAACACGAGACATGGAAAACATCACACAATTTCTTCTTGTTGGGTATATCTAGGGCATAAGCTACTTGGCCTACTCTCTTCCGAATTTGATAGGACCTGCGATCACAACATCTAGCACCCTTTTGCAAATCTTATCACAAGGTGCAAGAAAAGTGTAACTTTCAAAAGTACTTGCCATTGTCACTTTAGCAATTACTTCTCGTGTTTTAGTGAAAGATGAAATCCAACACAAGGGAGGCTTCCCTAGCAACCTCATGCAATCCTATAGCAAGGAAAAGTCAAGTCTGTGGCCTCCTATATTGGTTACTCAAGCATACCACCATTCAATTAAGTTTATTAAGGAAAGAGAAAAGTGGCTTAAATGAAATAGCTTTCAAATTTGTATATATAAAGCATTTTGAAAACATTAATGATATTAACCAACTCAAACAAGTCAAAGAAATGCTCCAATCATTACAAACCAATAAGAAAGATAAAGTTGTCATAAAACGTGTTCTTAAATATGAATACTTAAGCAATATGCCAAGTTACAATCATTACAAACCAATAATAAAGATATAGTTGTCATAAAATGTGTTCTTAAATATGAATACTTTAGTAATATGCCAAGTTACAATAGCAGAAATATAATAGCGCTTCAAACAAATTAAGCATGCAATGAAAGGGGATGAAAATGTAAGATAAGACTAGTGTTTAGATAAAAAAATGCATGTCGGAAAGTATATAACATAAAACAACCTCAAAATATCCAAGACGTCAAGCCCTAGTAGGCTCAAAGGTATAACAATAATCAAACAAATGATGTTAAGATGTACTTATAGGGTGAAAGATGCCAACAAACCCTAGATGGCAAGTTAGGAAATGGTTGAAAATTGAAGGTAAGTCCTAATCTAACCATAAAATTGACAAATAAAGGGAATTACGATTTGAGGTCACTTGTAAAAGAGAGAGAGACTAATGTCATCCCATCTTCTTAGGCATATGGAGTCAAATCATGCACTTTCTTGGAGACCAAAGGTGAAAGAAAGACTTAAAGACAAAAGCCCAGGGTAGTCCACTACAAACCCCATGTATCTATCCTTTAAGAGGGAAAATCAAGGTAGTCTACTACAAACCTTAAGAGGTCGTCTTATGTCTTCTATGAGCCTTTTCAATATGAAACCAAGGTAAATCTTTGGTAAAACCCTAGGGTAGTCCACTACAAACCCCATAACTTTATCCTACAAGAATATAACTAGGGTAGTCTACTACAAACCCTAGAAATATTCTTATGTCCTTTAAGAAGCTTTAACAAAATGATTACAAGGGAAGGTAGTCCACTACAAATATTTTGAGGGTTTCAAACAAGGTTTATTCAAGAAGAATACAAGATAGCATGCAATATCACCACTTTTATAAAGCATTCACTTAGTACATACAATAAATAAACCAAATTAGAATTAAGAAGAGCACTTTGACATAAATCAATAATCAACTTGAAACCTTAGCCAAGAAATCATCCATCAAAACTTGAAAAGCATCCACAAGATCATCTCCAAGATAAAGCGCATAAGTCATTCATAATGAAAGAGAAGAAAGAAGAGACAAGTAGAAGTGATTCTCGACAAGTTGTATTATGATTTACAATGAGGTAGTGCTTCCTCTGTATATATGAGGAAACCAAGTGATATACCTCTCTAGAAAGAACCTAAAACATATAATCCATGATATAAGGTGGATAGGTCTTAGGACAACCCCCCAAAATGCCTCGAAAATAAAGATACAATGTTAAAACATGAAAACAACCTACTAAAGAGCCACATGTGTGGGTGTAAGCAACTCTAAGAAGTAAGATCATCCTATAATGGGGTACAAAAGGCTCCAAAATTCATGTCTCTCCCCAAAAGGTGCAAAGTATCGTGAAAAGTCATGCCTCCTCATCAAGAAGGTCACATATCATCAAAAGGTGCCAACTCACCATCACAACTGCTAGGTTGATACAATCAGGCATCATATCTCCCTCAAGCATGACACCATCCTCAAGTGTGAGACGTCCTAGCCTCCAAGTGTGACATCATCATGGAGAAGGGATTCACAACCTATCCAAAGAGATGTGCCATCATGTTCTGTCGACACCAACAACTTCCCTTTTTCTTGTTTCATTGCTCAAAGAGCCAATTTTCCCAAGAAAAAGGGACCCTCCTTTTCATGTCTCATGACCCTTTTATATTTTCATGGAAGCTAAGTTGTCCTCATGATATTTCATTGAGCCTATTCTAATACCTTTAATTAAGGTTTTTTCAAAACTAACTTAGGTTATATCGACAGAGGAAAAGTTTCCCTCGTTGATACAACCAGTGTCAGCAAGTTTAACTTTTCCTAGCCAATACATGATAGTGTCCAACACTTAGAAAAAAAAATTGAATAAACCTTTATGTATCGACACCTATTAACTTTATGTCATCGATATACTAGAATCCATCCTTTCTTTTCCTTCGATACACATTAAAGTGAGCAACACTTAAGAATTTTTGAAGCATTCTTCAATGTATCGATGAGGATAATATCTATGATGTTGATATAGATGTTGGGCCCAACCCTTACAAAGTTTTTCACAAGATACTTATGTATCGATGTTGGGACAATGTTCGAGCGTTGATACACCAACAATCATAGACTTTTCCGCCCCAATACACAAAAGAGTGTTGATACTCAAATGAATTTATTATGTATCAGTGCCCGTACAATGTTCAAGAATTAATACACCTACGGTCATCACATAGTCATCATCGATATGTGAAGCACACCACTGACAATGATCATCTCTCCATCATTGATACACAAAATAACCCCAATCCAAAATTATTTCGTGTCCATTTGTGTATCGAGCCTAGCGCCAAGCCAACTCGAAAAAAAGCTCTCAATGAACAAGTTGACTTGAAGAACAAAGCCTCCAGCCAAGCTCCTACCCCTTTACCCATGTGTCGACTCTTCTTTTACATGTAAGTGCCACTTGACCCATTCTCTCTCCACACATGTCATTCCCTTGTTCTTCATTTTGTTTGCATCTTGCACATAGATTGGCACAAGTGAAGGATGGGTCATCCCTAATCCTATAATACCTCACATTTTCCCTACCTTCCATCCTTCGGCCATGTCATGAAAAACCTCAAGCCCTACCCTACCACACATCACCCATAGCCCTAACCCTACTTATCCCATCATTCGCCTTGACCCTCGACCTTGCCACAACCTTTGCCTGCATGCATGCCCTAGTGTTGGAACCAAGTTTCCCCATTATTCTCCACGGAGCCTTGCCCCTTCTATCGTTTGAAGCATCCATGGCCATTTTTCTTGGTTGAGTATCCCAAAGACAAACCTATTGCACAAAGGAAGAAAGACTTAGCCACAACTTAGCCAAACTTAGTCTCAAAAATCATGCTTAGCCATGTCGGTGAAATTTAAAGAATTAATGTCGATACAAGCTTATCTTTGTTGGCAATGTTGGTAAGATGTTCACCGATACACTCTTATGTTCGTAGACAATGATAAAAAAATAGATGTCGATACATTCCTATCTTCATTGGTAATAATATTTCAATGAGTGTCAAGATGAATTTACCCTTCATCAACATTGATCATTGAACATGTACCAATACACTCTTCCCCTCACTGGTAGTGATCCTTTAATTGTCCCAGACATAGTTTAACCTTTTCTCTTTTGTTGGAAATACTAAAACAACTGAGAGGGGGGGGGGTGAATCAGCTGTTTATGAGCTTAAACAATTTTATACCTTTTAAAATATTATTAATCTTCCTTCAAGTGATCATCAACAACATGAAGCATATGTACAGTAAAAGTAAAAACCATCAGTCACACATAAAGTACACACAGAGACAGATTTTCACGAGGAAACCCATAAAGGGAGAAAACCTCTACTTCTTCGAAATGATAGGCAGTCTTTTGCAGTTTTGTACATCATTTATAATTGAGCACCAACTCAATGTGAGGCTGATACCTCTGTTTTACAAGCTGCAACTTATTTGAGAGCTCCAACTCTCTGGTTTCTCTAGCACCCACTAGAAGGAAGCACCAAATCCCTGAGTATTCCAGCACCAACTGGATGGAAGCACCAACTTCTTGAATGTTCCAGCACCAACTGGATGGAAGCACCAACTTCCAGTTACACAGGCTCCAACCTGAATAACAGAGAACACCTGTTCTCCCTAGCACCACCCTGCCATCCCTGTTTCTCTGGCTACAACCAGATGGAAGTTACAACTTCCTGTGTTCAAGCACCCACTTGAACTTTTGAGGACAACAATCCTCCCGAGCACCTCCCAACCACCCTCAAATATCAAATAATGAATACACAAACAACTTATCCAGATAAATCAATTCTTACCAGTCTTTCTTTGTATCTGATCTTCAACAAATTGTTCTGCAATTCTTCTCTTCTTCTGTTTGTTTAGCAGGTCTGCTCTGCATCAACTTTTTCTGCTCATTTTTCTCTGCTTATGTTCTGTCTGTTATTCTACTCTGCTTCTGCTCTCCATTTCATCTCACGATACACATTTGCTCAATTTCTTATTATACCTCTGCTCATTTTCTTTTTCTTACTGTTTATTCATTTTCTCTTTAGAACAACCAACCCGACATAGTCTATTTCAACTTCTTTTATACACTCGAACAGACGATTCAACTTCCCATCTACTTCAGCAAGAACAATGACAACTGTCCTTGTAACTGAAACGTTAACACCTTTACCATCACGAGTCCGTTTCACTTAACATATTCGTAACAGAGGAGTTAACTGCAAGAAAGAACGGTAACCCTCCGATCACAATCAAGGTTTATCCGCACCATTGGATAATCTTTATTGTTCTTGCCTTTTAAATTGGGTTTTGGCATTTCGGCATTTCTTTGCCCAAGTGTCTCGACACTTTCACACCGCGATCTCCGAAACTCCAAAATGGAATTTATTCTTGACTCCTTTTCCTCCCGTGACTAAGGGCTGTGACCAAGGTTTTATGTGGAAAGCGCTTTTGTGATTTCGCATATCGCGAAATCGAAAGTCTTGATGTTCAAAATTCTTGTCAATACCAAAACCCTATCCCCGAAATTCCGTATAGAAAACAGATCAATGATCCAGATTATATTTAGATCTGACGGTTTCTATTACGTCGAGAATTCACTCATCGCGAAATCGGAATCCTTGTTGCACTTGTTTCTTTTCCTTTTGGAGTCGCGATTCGCGAAACTCCGACACAGAGTTAGATCAACGGTCCAGGTTCGATATTGACTCGACAGTTGCGATTGAATCACAATATCGCGTTTCGCGATTTCGGCATTTCTGTTGCAGTGTGTTCTTGTCTCCTTGATATCACGATTCGTGAAACTCCGATGTGGAGTTTGATCAACGGTCCGAGTTTGATCTTGGCTCAACGGTTGTGATTGAATTGCAATATCGCGTTTCACAATTTTGGAAGTCTCGTTGCATTTGTTCACATGCCACTCCATGTTGTGATCCCCAAAACTCCGACACGGTCTAGGATCAACGGTCCAGATCAAAGTCTGATCTGACGGCTCAGATTACATCACGATTTCGCATATCGCGAAATCGACACTCTTGATGTCAAGTGACTTTGTTACTTCAAAGTTCCGATCCCTGATGCCGATGCACCCCTTTCCATGCGCTAGCCCTGCTGACTATAGGCCTTGGCCCATATGACCGTCAACACATGACCTCGGTCAAACCTCTCATTGGGGTTTAGGCATTTTCGATGTCACCATGCTCATGCCTACGGAATTCCCAATCCTCCGATCCCTAATTCTCCGATGAAGGAAATCAACGGTCCAGACCTCATTCTTGCTTTAACGGCTGTGATCAAATTGTGAAATCGCATATCGCGATTTTGGGGTTTTCGTTGTCAAGTGAATTGGACATTTCAATGTCCCGATCCCCAATTCTCCGATGAAGCCTCCTGTCGAGCTTCTCTCGGTGGCGCCCAATCGCTTCCACGCTTATCTCCTTCGCAGCTTCTGTAGATCTGACGGATGACGGGTGTCTGCTTCCGATCTAACGGTTACGATTGAATTGTGATATTGTTGCAACGAGATTCCTGTCTGATACAAACTTTCCATCAATGACAACCATTCGCTGTCTGTTCAATATGTGCCAACAATATCCCCCTTTGGCATTGATGGCAACAAAAGCACCCATATGTTTTCGGACTTGACTCTGCTCTGTATTCGGACTCGACTCTGCTCTGTATTCGGACTCCTCTGCATTCAGATTCGACTCTCCTCTGCATTCGGCCATTCAGACTCGACTCTGTTCCCAAAACATTTCGAACTCGACTCCTTTCTCCCCCTTTGACATCAATGTCAAAGAAGAAACATTCTTCCACTGATCTTGTTGCAAAACATACTCCCCCTGTCGTCTATAAGCATCTTAGGAATACATCAGATATATAATAAGCACTGCCCCTGACCAGGTGCACATATTAGACACAAGAGATTATAACTCCCAACTTTTGACGAAGATATCCAAAAGGAGTTGTTGCTAATGGTTTAGTAAAGATATCAACAATCTGTTCTGTAGAAGGTATATAATTCAGGTGAACAATTCTGTTTGTAACTTGTTCTCGGAGAAAATGATACTTGATTGGAATATGCTTAGTCTTGGAATGAAGAACAAGATTCTTGGAGACACTAATGGCACTTGTGTTATCA
>ML789329.1:186888-239952 GCA_009831015.1 Picea engelmannii
TTGTTTCTCTGGCTACTACCAGATGGAAGTTACAACTTCCTTTGTTCAAGCACCCACTTGAACTTTTGAGGACAATAGTCCTCCCGAGCACCTCCCAACCACCCTCAAATATCAAATAATGAATACACAGACAACTTATCCAAATAAATCAATTCTTACCAGTCTTTCTCTGTATCTGATCTTCAACAAACTGTTCTGCAATTCTTCTCTTCTTCTGTTTGTTTAGCAGGTCTGCTCTGCATCAACTTTTTCTGCTCATTTTGCTCTGCTTTTGTTCTGTCTGTTATTCTACTCTCCATTTCATCTCACGATACACATTTTCTCAATTTCTTATTATACCTCTGCTCATTTTCTTTTTCTTACTGTTTATTCATTTTCTCTTTAGGACAGCCAACCTGACACAATTTGTTTCAACTTCTTTTATACACTCGAACAGACGATTCAACTTCCCATCTGCTTTGACAAGAACAATGACAACTGTCCCTGTAACTGAAACGTGAACACCTTTACCATCACGAGTCCGTTTCACTTAACATATTCGTAACAGAGGGGTTAACTGAAAGAAAGAATGGTAACCCTCCGATCACAATCAAGGTTTATCTGCACCGTTGGATAATATTTATTGTTCTTGCCTTTTAAATAGGGTTTCGTCATTTCGACATTTCTTTGCCCAAGTGTCTTGACACTTTCACATCGCGATCTCCGAAACTCTGAAATGGACTTTATTATAGACTCCTTCTCCTCCCATGACTAAGGGCTGTGACCAAGGTTTTATGTGGAAGGCGCTTTCGTGATTTCGCATATCGCGAAATCAGAAGTCTTGATGTTCAAAATTCTTGTCAATACCAAAACCTGATCCCCGAAATTCCGTATAGAAAATAGATCAACGATCCAGATTATATTTAGATCTGACGGTTGCTATTACATCGGGAATTCACTCATCGCGAAATCAGAATCCTTGTTGCACTTGTTTTTTTTCCTTTTGGAGTCATGATTCGCGAAACTCCGACACGGAGTTAGATCAACGATCCAGGTGTGATCTTGACTCGACGATTGCGATTGAATGGAAATATCGTGTTTCGCGATTTCGACATTTCTGTTGCAGTGTGTTCTTGTCTCATTGATATCACGATTGGCGAAACTCCGATGTGGAGTTTGATCAACGGTCTGAGTTTGATCTTGGCTCAACGGTTGTGATTGAATTGTAATATCGCGTTTCGCGATTTCGAAAGTCTCGTTGCATTTGTTCACATGCCACTCCATTTTGTGATCCCCGAAACTCTGACACGGTCTAGGATCAACGGTCCAGATCAAAGTCTGATCTGACGGCTCATATTACATCACGATTTCGCATATCGCGAAATCGGCACTCCTGATGTCAAGTGACTTTGTTACTTCAAAGTTTCGATCCCCGATGCCGATGCGCCCCTTTCCACGCGCTAGCCCTGCTAGATATAGGCCTTAGCCCATATGACCGTCAACACATGACCTCGGTCAAAACTCTCATTAGGGTTTCAGCATTTTTGATGTCACCATGCTCATGCCTATGGAATTCCTGATCCTCCGATCCTCGATTCTCCGATGAAGGAAATCAACGGTCCCGACCTCATTCTTTCTTTAACGGCTGCGATCAAATCGCGAAATCGCATATCGCGATTTCGGGGTTTTCGTTTTCAAGTGAATTGGACATTTCAACATCTCGATCCTCGATTCTCCGATGAAGCCTCCTGTCGAGCTTCTCCCGGTGGCACTCGATCGCTGCCACGCTTATTTCCCTCGCAACTTCTACAGATCTGACGGCTGATGGGTGTTTGCTTCTGATCTGATGGTTACGATTGAATCGTGATCTTGTTGCAACGATATTCCTGTCTGATACAAACTTGCCATCAATGACAACCATTCGCTGTCTATTCAATATGTGCCAACATCCTTAACATAGACCTCAAAAAATTGGCCAAGTTTCCTTTCCATGTCGACGAATCATTTTTTTCTCGACATCAATACACCTTTCTATATTGTTGAGGGTTCCCCACAAGGCCCTTAGGCAAATATCCCACCAACTCGTTGAAGACACCATATAAATATGTGGTGGAAATGTTGTGAAGATTATATGGGGAGCCAGATGCTTCAAGATTCTTGATAACATGAGTGCCTCTCATTTACTGCAACATTGTAGATGTCAAATCGACCTTCAATTGGGCTAACATTCTATCAACATCCCTGAAATATCTCAAAACAGCTAAAGAGACCAATCTTGGGTAATTCCTGAGTTTTCACATGTCCTCTTATCTCTTAGACATGATTTGCATATGTCACATGTATCCACAGATGGGCTAGACCTGACAGCCAAGTGACCCCCCGATCCAAATTTATTGCAAGGTGCTTTGGGAGCAGAAGTTGGTGTTTCCTTCCCATGGCATCAAAGAAAAATCTTAAATACTTGGTCCACCAGAACCAAGAAAAGGATGACAGAATCAGGGAGCTCCAATAAGAAATAAGGCGCAACAAAAGAGATAAAGAGAGCCTTAGATAATTCAAAATATGTGTTGAAAGAGTCATAACTAATATTCATGAAATGATGACTGACATGTATGAGAATCTCCAAGTATTCCAACAATTGGTGACACAAATTATTACCCAACATAATATAGTACAACCCAATAACATAGAATTTGTTGCCATCAGAGTAGGTTTGAATGATATGCAGCGCTGAATTGTTGAGAACCCAAATGTCACAACCAAGCTGCCCTACATATCAAAGTGGGAGAGGAAAGTTGGCTATGTCGCTCTCAAAAGTTTCTTGTTTAGGGCGAATCTTCCTATATTGACAAAGTTACATTTGTTCCTTGATATGTACCTCATGTCGGTTTCTAGAGGGTCTCATGTTTCCTGGTTAGGGAAAATCTTCCCATATTGACATTATCATAGTTATTCCAGGGGTTGGTTTAGAGGATTTGATATATTGGTTTCCATTTACATCATTGATGGATAGCCTCAAATGAGGTAGTAATAGTCATCATTTCTCTTTGACTTCGTTTCTCACATGCTTGGCATCAACTTCTTATCACATTGTTGGAGGATTTGTGAGGCAAACTTGGTGAAATATCAAAGATGGACTTCTTGGTGTTGATGATAGCTTCTTGTGGAGACTTTGGTGTGGCTAGATATCTTGGTGAGATGCCTTTCTAGGCCTTTGTATTGTTTATTATGGTTTGTTATTAATAGTGGATGCCCTAGCTAAGGTTTGGACGCATTGGAGAGTCATAAGTTGTGATAAGCTTGAAGGACGAGCTTGTGATAAGTTGTTTGTGTGTACCTATAATTTCATTCTTATGTAGATATCAAGTGTGATTTGTTGTCCAAAATTTGTGTACTTTCATTTTGATTTTCACCTTATATTCTCATGTTGAATGAGTAGTTTCTAGGAGAATTATGTATCTTGATTTATGATGTAATTGTGAGCATATTTTGTTACAAGTGTAGATAAGTTAAAGAGGTCGTTTTTTGGATGTAACAAATATGTTGTTAATAAGTCATTCTCATATCTATTATGTGATGGGGATTGTGTTGTAAGGGCTGGAAACATAGTTCCTTTCAAGTACAACTATTTGGTGTTTATTTTTCTATGTTCTCTTATGTATTAGTTCCTTTCAAGTACAATTATTTGGTGTTTATTTTTCTATGTTCCCTTATGTATTTGGTTGGACAAAATCAAAATATATATCATTATAATTTATATTTCAGATTTACCCCTATAACTAAAACTTCACAAGAGATAACTATGGAAGCCTTAAAATTGAAGTGAAATTTCTGAATTTACATTGAATGAAATTTTATCAAAATTTCCACAACATATTTTCTAACAAACAAATAAACCTAACCCAATAATAACTTTAATATTACATTTAAAACTATTTAACCTCATTTCATTCTTACAACGTTACGTTGATTCACATTCATTGGAATTATTTTGATTGAAAAAAAATCAGAGTCACGGGTTGTTACCCCTCTTTCTAGCCGGGGTACCCTTGTAAAATTTTGCACTATCATAAGGTATGTTTCATTTCAATCTTACAAAGTTACGTTAATTCACATAGATTGGAATTATTTTGAGTGAAAAAAAAATTAGAGTCACGGGTTGTTACCCCTCTTTCCAGCAGGGGTACCCTTGGTACAATTTTGCACTATCATACGATATGTTGTCATAAGGTATGTCGGCACAGTACAATGCTCCTTGATCTATTGGTTACATTCTGATATTCAAGGCACTTTACACATTGCATTGTTCACACTTCCCGAGGAATTTTTGGGATATTTATGGGCACCTACTATGCATTCCACTTGTAACACCATTGACCGATGTCCTTGTTTGTCACCCTACAAGATGATGTGGAGGGTCGATTTGCACACATGGCAGCAATGGGGTAATTTCCTAGCATATGATGAGTTTTAAAAGGTCATTGGGGTGGCATATTATGATGTGGAATTCACGTGAGAATCCTTTGATGACATTGGTATGGATTAAATGAAGTATCTTAATTTATGATGAGCTGGATTGAGGATTGATTTAATTGTATTTGATGACATTTGGCTGGATGGGGGTTTTGTGACTCAATTTTTGACTGGAAAAGAGGGTTTTTTGACTCAATTTTTGACTTGAAAAGTCACTTGCATGATTCATGGAAGTCCCTTGACCCAAGGTGTGACTGTGAGCCTTCGTTTGGGACACACGGTGGAGGTATTGGACATTATATCACTTTCTTGTGGAGCTGTTATGAGAGGGTCGAACCTATACTTTGACATCAATTTGGTGGTCTCAGAGCATTATATCACTTTCTTATGGAGTTGTTATGAAAGGGCTGACCCTATACTTTGATGTCAATTTGAATCTTAGGGGTTTTAAGACTTGTTCTTGACTTGAAAAATTCACCCCCATGCTTTATGGAGCCCCCTTGACTTAGGGTATGGGCGTGGGGCATCATTTGAGGCTTCTTGGAGAATAATATAGCATTATATGTCACTATTTTTGGAGTTGTTTTATTGGAGCCGCCCCCTTTGGAGGGTTTATGTCCACATTGGGAGGGCCAATTTGTACCTTTGAAGAGGGCAGTGACTATCTACGTCAAAGGGATTTTGGAGGCCAACGTAGAATCTTGGGACAACATTGACCTTTTCTTGCAGGAGAAATCCTCACTTTTGGGGTCTATTTAAGTTTGACCATTTTACATGTGGCTTGACCTCATTATTTAATTGTTGTGTTAGATTGCTTAGTTGTAATTTTTTTGAGTCTATTTAAGTTTGATCATTGTACATGTGGCTTGACCTCATTATTTAATTGTTGTGTTAAACTGCTTAATTGTAATTTTGATTTAATTAGGCTAGATTTAAGGAATCAAAAATTATTATTTTATTGTAAAAGAGGTTTTGCATCTTTTATTTAAAGAGATGCACCTCTTCATTTTCACTCATTGTTGGATAATTTGGAGCTCTCCCTTTTGGAGCCTAATAGATATATCTTTTTTTTTCTTTTTTTTTGGATAATTTGGAGCTACTCTCCCTTTTGGAGCCTAATAGATATATCTCTTTCTTTTTTTAGCATTTATGGTGTTGATAATTCTTCTTTGAGGATGAATATTGTTAAATTTTGAAACTTTTACTACTTGGTTTTTATTTGGTGGGTGATATTAATGGTGGAATTTATCAAGTATTCTACTAAGACTTCAATATCCACTGAGGAGCTATCAGCTAATTTGGAGGAAAACTTTTATGTTTGTCCTCATTATTCCTTGTTGATTTTGTGAGTATTTGATATCATGCTATGTTTTTCCTTGTGGTTCCTTGGTTGAAGTATTAAAGCATTTTCATCAAGTCATAGTTGGTTTTGATGGTGAAGGCCTTTCTAGTGAGGAAACCCTTCTTGTAAACCTTATGTCCATTGTTGACCTATTTGGGTGAGGGATTACTTCAACCTCATGGTTCTAGTCTCAAACCCTAATCCTTTGAGTAAATAAGTCGACTCCATGGCACTTCTTGTAAACCTAATGTCCATTGTTGACCTATTTGGGTGAGGGATTACTTCAACCTCATGGTTCTAGTCTCAAACCATAATCCTTTGAGTAAATAAGCTGACTCTTCTTGACCTCATTTACCAGTGGATTCACCTTGACTCCATTGTCCTAGTTGGATTTGGTATTGACCTTGATATCCTTCCATCACTTATTCTAAAAACCTTAAAAACTCCAAACATCATTTTACTTAAGGCTATGGTCAATGTTGTTGCAAGATATGACTCTAGGCTGAAATAGAGCCAAGCCTTAGAACATTTTAAATGAAATAATAAGTTATCACTTAGAACTTGACTTGGATTGCATGCAAGTAAATTCCGAGATAACCTAGAACCACTTTTGATTGGAATCTACCCCTTCCAACCCGAGAGGGATGTCTCCAATATATGTCACAATAGGATATTTAATAAGCTTAACAATGGGCAGATTTGTGGGTAACAAAAAGTTTTTGGTTTTTTAGGGTTGATGGGTTGGACCCGAAGGTAGTCCATTAGGCATGGAGTCAAATGATCAAGAATAAGATAAGAGTATTTCGGCAATGAAAATCCATGGAGCAAAGGAGAGATAGAAATTGATTACAAAGAGAAGGATTTATAAAAGTATGGCAGCAAAATAAAGAGAAAACATAGCAATACACAAGTAGCACTTAGCGATGAGTGAATTCYGAGCATAAATCAGTGGAAAGAGATGGTTGGGATAGAGCATCTAGCAAAGGATGAATTCTAAACCCTTATATCTCTTAAAGAAACAACCTATAACCAGTCTTCAACARAGCATCTAACAGAGGATGAATTCTATTACAAAATAGTCACAAATCGAGAATAAAAGATAGATGGAGTGATATTGAAACTAAGCAAATGGACAAACTCTACAAGCAACATCCAGGGATGATTTTAAGGATGGAAATTTATTTTAAAATATAGAAACCTTGGCGAATCTTACTAATCCTTCATATGCCAACTATAAATGTTTGGCGATATTCTTGTAAAATTATTCAAATTTCTAAGGATTTTATATAGTTTTTATAAAATTTTGGCAATTTTTAAGGTCAAATAATTTTATCCTATAGAATTTGGGCGAATATTTTTTAAAATAGCAAATCTCATTTTTTGAAAAACCATGGAAGATTAGCCCATGAGCAAAATTTAGCCCCTAAAATCATCTATGACAACATCACAAGAATCTCTAATATGGATAAAAACATGTTTCTGCAATCTTTTATTAAACTAAAAATGAAAGCTACAGCCCAAGAGTCCTCCTCCTTTCCTCTACCTTGTCTCTTTTATAGATATGCCTCCTATCTATTGAGGTCAAAATCCTCTCTAATCTAAAACATAACAACAGATACAACCAATTCTTGAAACTTTCTGCCATAGAAAATGGGCCAAACTGCTGAAAACTAGGGTTGCGGTTATGACTATGTATCTCTTGAATCACGAAATGTGTGTATAAATTGAAAGAGGCTTTTGTGCATATATTTATTTAGAGAAAAAACCTCTTTTAGTTCCCTGAGATCCATTTTCATTTTCCCCAAATCTGCATTTAACAAACATGTGTAAAAATAGGAAAATATGAAATCCAAAAATTAGGGCTCAGAGATGGATTTGATTCTCCCAATATGTGAAACCTGGAGGAAAATGAGAGAGGATAATGATATATTATGCGTTAAGCACAAAATCCTCCAACCGGTTCTCAAAATGATACTCCCATCGCTCATAATCCTCATTTGAAAATGATGACTCAGCACAGTAAAAAATGCCACATTTTTTAAAACGAACCTCATATTTCGGGGGACTTTAGATTACCTTACCAAGATCAAAATGAAATTATCAAGACACCACCGGACACATTAATAGTTTTAGATGTTGATAGACTATTCGAATGCGAAAAAAGACCTCTCCACGGCTGAGAAAATTGTGTTTTTCTAAAGTAGTTTTGCATATGACTGGAGTCCCGATTTCAGGTTTTTGGGATTCGGGGAAATGAAGCAGCGGTTATAAAAATCTCCACGTCAGCCAAATCCCCGATGGCCAAATCCCCAAAATATATTTTACCTTTTACATTGCACTCTTTCGGGCCTTCGGGTTTCGGGTATCATGTCCTCAAGAGTTATGACATGCAAGGAATCGTGAATCGCGAAATCACGATGGGATTAATTAGACAATAATCATTTGCTCTAATTTCTTAATTAATCACAATTAGCAATTAATATTTAACCTTTCATGGATTTAAGTGTCGGGACTTCGATATTACTTGATGCGAGAAATCCCGAATCTTGAAATTGCGATGAGATTTATTAACGTTAATCTTTCTTAATCTTTATTTGATCCAGCTTATCCTTTAATACTTTAGTGAATTCGGGGATCGGGGTTGTAGTTATTAAAATATCTACGTCATCCAAATCCCCGACGACAAAAAACCCAGACTCATGAGCGTTTTCTCCATGTGGCTTAATGCTTGGTGTATGCGGTTGTTCCACTGCCAATGCTTCCATTCATTCTCTTTGTGAATCAACTCTTGAACATATGGTACATTTCTTTGATTCTCACGTGAACCCTGTCTTTGGATTTTTCATGAGTTGGCTTGTGACTGTTATACTGTTGTGGAATTTGGGGCTGATTTCGGTGTTACTTGACTGAAGATGACAGGTAGAGAACATTTCACAAACAAATGGTCGTTTTCTCACATCTACACTTCTGGTAGTTAAACATTATAAATGTTTCTCTCCTAAGTGACCGAAAGCCAAAATTTCAATATTTGTTACAACAGAGGCTCCAGCTAGGGATGGTGCATTTCTACAAAGTGCCAAGAACAGTAGACCACGTGCCTTCATCCATTAGGTGACCTGAAATCATTCTTATCAAACTCTGAACTATGTCTCTTTACTTGCACCTTTCCGAAACAAAAAAAAAAGCGTATGCATTCATTGGGCTATGGAGTCATAATGATTTAAAACAAAACCATACTGGATTCCAAACTAAATCAGAAAAATATTGAAAACCATTGTTGTACTCTAGTGCTCAAAGTCAAGATTATTTATATACATAACCTACTCTAACTGATATCACTGCTTTGTTCAAGTATAGAAAAACTTGCAAATTAACCACGAGTATCCGACTAACAAACTTAATTATACTTCCATCTTTGAGCAAAAGAAAGACAGAAGCAACTGCAAATTTCAAAACATGCCATGGGAGAAGGTACTTACAATTTTGAAATTTAGACTTCAAGAAGTTGGAAATAAAAAATTCAGTCCCCCATTTTGACTCCATATAAACTACTACTGGATCATAAAAGTCACATAGAAATACCTCATTTTGCTGCTGTTCCAACCGATTGAAATGTTGTTGCTTGCTACCTTTACTGATCTGAATGTTAAATGTGGACTGCTCAATATTTGTTGGGGAAACATGCATGATCAACTGTTGATCTGAACCTATCTGCTCTCTTTCATCATATCCCTGTAATCTAAATTCATCACTATGATATGCTGGACTATTACAACTGACAATTTTTAAGAGAGAAGAAGAGATATGTTCTTCATTTCCTACATTACTATCTTGATAATGATCAAATGAAAACAGAGTCTGAAAATATGCATCATGAAACAATTTATGATCACCCTCTCCAACAATGATATCTTTAGAGGATGTATCAAAGTTAAAAGGATCTTCATTGGACTCTTGAACAATAGATTCATATCTATTTTCAATCATAGCATTCATACTTTTATGATAATCTCTTAGTTGATAATTAGGATTTGATGAAATTTCATTAGACGACAAATCTTTAAAATCCTCTTCATCGTCACTATATTTATCGAATACTGGAAAATTAGAATAAAATTCTAAAGGTTTCTACATTGAAAAATCAACAATCTGATCTTGAAACAGATTTCAAAAAATATCATTATATTCTTCATCATCAACAACCTTTACATCAAAATCTAAATCATTCTCGAACACCAAACATTCTTCAGGATGGTTAAACATGACAACCACCTCTTTTTCATGAAACAAAACAGAGTCTATAAGATATTCAACACTGTGTGGATGTTGTAGATCTATGTAAGTAGGGGTTGCAACATGACTGTTCAGGAAAATATCTATCTCTTCATATGTTAAAGGAGGAGGTGGTCTATGCAATTTCTGGGTCAAGCAACTATTGTTTTCTTTCTCTTCTGCAGGTTGACCATGATTCTGAATATCTTCTTCTTGAATGTGATCACAAGAGCTATCGTATCATACTTTTTTATCAGCCAACTCTTCTTCATACTGATTATCTTCATTGACTTGAGAAATTTATGATATTCCTTCCTCCTCTTCAAGAAGATGTGTTTTCTCTGTTTGTCTTATGAATTTTATATTACAACAATCTTCAAAAAGTATTTTAGTTTAATAGATTCTTTTACATTGTTGATGAAAAAGTATGTGAAAATCTTTCAATGAAGGAATACTGGAATGAGGTAAATATTTATACCAGAGTCTACCATCTCTTTCCAATGAAAACATAAACAGTTTCATGAGGACATCTTCATGATGCATATTTAATTCATCCATGAGCTTGTGGAATTAAAACAAGTGTTGAGGGGGATTGTCGTCCGCATATTCTCCAAATTTAGGAAGGACATCTTCCCAAACTTTAATGTCTGGAACAGTGTTTGGAAAACCATAAACATTTGTAAAGTCCAGAGGAGAAAACCTTGCAGAAATCCGAGCAGCGAACGAATCTGACATTTTGAGACCAGTGGAGTCGCCAGTGATTCATGTAGAGTCTTCGAACCAAGGAGTCACCAGGTGAATGATCACAGCCAATTGAATGCCTATCCCTTGTTCACCATCAATAAATAGATCTAAACTTTTGTCGTATCCCAGGGAAGATAAATTTGTTCCTTCGTCCCCGACAACAGTGCCAAAAAATGTTGTCGCAAGAGTTGACTCTAGGATGAAATAGAGCCAAGCCTTATCACATTTTAAATGAAATAATAAGTTATCACTCGGAACTTGACTTGGGTTGCATGCAAGTAAATTCTGAGATAACCTAGAACCACTTTTGATTGGAAGCTGCCCCTTTCAAACCGAGAGGGATCTCTGCAATATATGTCACAATAGGATATTTAATAAGATTAATAGTGGGCAAATCTGTGGGTAACAAAACGTTTTTGGGTTTTTAGGGTTGATGGGTTGGATCCAGAGCTAGTCCATTGGGCATGGAGCCAAATGACCAAGAATAAGATAAGAGTGTTTCGGCAATGGAAATCCATGGAGCAGAGGTGAGATAGAAACTGATTACAAAGAGAAGGATTTATAAAAGTATGGCAACAAAATAAAGAGAAAACATATCAATACACAAGGAGAACTTAGCGATGAGTGAATTCTGAGCATAAATCAGTGGAAAGAGATGGCTGGGATAGAGCATCTAGCAAAGGATGAATTCTAAACCTTTATATCTCTGCAAGAAACAACCTATAACCAGTTTGCAACAGAGAATCTAACATAGGATGAATTCTATTACAAAAAAAACACAAATCGAGAAGAAAATATAGATGGAGTGATATTGAAACTAAGCAAATGGACAAACTCTGCAAGCAACATCACAAGAATCTCTGATATGGATAAAACATGCTTCTGCAATCTTTTATTAAACTGAAAATGAAAGCTACAAACCAAGAGTCCTCCTCCTTTCCTCTACCTTGTCTCTTTTACAAATATGTCTCCTATCTATTGAGGTCGAAATCCTCTCTAATCTAAAAGATAACAACAGTTACAACCAATTCTTGAAACTTTCTGCCATAGAAAATGGGCCAAACTACTGAAAAATAGGGGTGCGGTTATGGATCTATATCTCTCAAATCGCGACAGATGTGTATAAATTGAAAGAGACTTTTGTGCATCTGTTTATTTTGAGAAAAAACCTCTTTCTGTTCCCTGAGATCCATTTTCATTTTCCCCAAATCTGCATTTAACAAACATGTGTCAAAACAAGAAAATATGAAATCCGAAAATTAGGGCTCGGAGATGGATTTGATTCTCCCAATATGTGATACCTGTAGCAAAACTGAGAGAGTCTAATGATCTCTGATGTGTTAGGCACAAAATCCTCCAACCGTTTCTCAAAATGATACTCTCGTCACTCAGAATCCTCATTTGAAAATGATGACTCATCCCAGTAAAAAACGCCACATTTCTGAAAACGAACCTCATATTTCGGGGGACTTTTGACTGCATTACCAAGATCAAAATGAAATTCTGAAGACAGCACTGGACAAATTAGGATTTTTAGATGTCGATTGACTATTCGAACACGAAAAATGACCTCTCCATGGCTGAGAAAATTGTGTTTTTCTAAAGTAGTTTTGCATATGACTGGAGTCCCGATTTCAGGTTTTCAGGATTCGGGGAAACGAAGTAGTGGTTATAAAAATCTCCATGTCGGCCAAATCCCCGATGGCCAAATCCCCGAAATAGATTTTGTCTTTTACATTGCACTCTTTCGGGACTTTGGGTTTCGGGTATCATGTCCTCAAGAGTTATGACATGCAAGGAATCTTGAATCACAAAATCACGATGGGATTAATTAGACGATAATCATTTTCTCTAATTTCTTAATTAGTCATGATTAACAATTAATATTTAACCTTTCATGGATTTAAGTGTCGGGACTTCGATAATACTTGATGCGAGAAATCCCAAATCGCAAAATTGCGATGAGATTTATTAATGTTAATCTTTCTTAATCTTTATTTGACTCGGCTTATCCTTTAATACTTTAGTGAATTCGGGGATCGGGGTTGTAGTTATTAAAATATCTATGTCGGCCAAATCTCTGATGGCAAAAAACCCAGACTCGTGAGCTTTTTCTCCATGTGGCTTAATGCTCGGTGTATGTGGTCGTTCCATTGCCAATGCTTCCATTCATTCTCCTTGTGACTCAGCGCTCGAACATATGGTACATTTCTTTGATTCTCATGTGAACCCTGTCTTTGGATTTTCGTGAGTTGGCTTGTGACTGTTATACTGTTGTGGAATTTGGGGCTGATTTCGGTGTTATTTGACTGAAGATGACAGGTAGAGAACATTTAGTGATGCATGTGACAGACAAATGGTCATTTTCTCACATCTACACTTCTGATAGTTAAACATTATAAATGTTTATCTCCTAAGTGACCGAAAGCCAAATTTTCAATATTTGTTACAATAATCAACATCACCTTGTTCTCATTGCTTGATCTTAGTAATCCTAATAGGGAATACCCCCTTGAGTCGAAGGAGATTCGACCTAAAATAATAGAGGATATAGGATAGGTTGTTGAGGTGACAATGGTGACCTTCCTATGAGGTTTCCCTTGAATTGTACTTTGCGGATTAGGGTTTTCATCATAAAGTAAAATTTGGATGGTAACACGAATTTTTAGGATGTAAAAGAGAGACAAACAAAACAATCATATCATAAATCAGTTTTAAAATACTTTAAATTGAAATTTAACACAATACTTTTCCACATTCTTTTAGTCTCATTGTCCTTGAGCTCTTTATTTTTTACGGACCATATATGGACTTTTTTGCATGATAGTTCATTTTTATTTTCCTTTGAATTTCAATTATCTGGAAACTGGATTTAACACGGGTTTTAGCATGCCAACTAGATCCAACACTACAATCATCAAATAAAGGACTCTCAATTGCATACATGCTCAAAGACAACAAATTGGGTGCAAGTTTGCAAAGACAATGGTGTGAAATGAATCTCAAAAACCATTTCGAACAGATGGAAAACCGTTTTCAATTTTCAAATACCCTTTTGGAAACTACTCAACAATGTTCGATGGATTTTAAAAAACATGTTATCGAGCTATTTACCAAGCATTTCCACAAATTACCAACAAATTCCAACAATGTAACTCTTTTTTAAAACTCCCAAATAGAAAAAGTGACCCTACACTAGTCCTAGAGTACAAAACATCCCTACAAATGTAATCCATTCGATGTGTTATGGGAAAAAATTTCTTCAAAATATTTGACCTCTACAAAAATTGTTTCTTAATGTTTATTGTGCAAACTGCCCTTAAAGTTTGTGATACTTTTGGACCCTTAACATCCCTGTTTTCATGTCATCTCCCATTTCCAATTCTGATATTCTAGAACAAATGTTTAATCCGATAACCTTAGTGAATGTTTTCATCACAGAAGCAAAAAGAGATATATTATAGAAGAAAGAACACTTTGATTCAAAGGAGGAACATATTTTTACAAGGCAGGTTTTGCATAAAAAGACAACAAAAATTCAAATCTCAATGTGTGACTTGATTTTCATTCAAGTAGATCAATTTCTTATTGATGCTCTACATTGTTGTTTTAATGATATCCCTTGTCATCACTATTGGATAGGGGTCATCTTAATGGATTGATGAATAAATGTTATGGTCTTAAAAAATGGCATAAAATTAGAAGCCTAAGTCAGCTAATTAAATCATCCATGCACTAAAAATTTAAAGAAAAGTTTTGGCCTTGCCAATAAAACCTAATAATCCATTAAAAAATCCTTTACTTCAAACACACACTTTTAATTAAGTGTTGCATTTTAAAGAGAAGACATGCATCTATTTTACTCTATAAACTCTTTTATTGACCATACAATTTAAAGAATAAACATACATCTATTCTACTCTAAGTTTTTTTTATTCAACATTGAAAATTTTGAATTTATAAATACTAAAAAATATATAATTAAAGATCATGTTACATGCCTATGAAACTACCAAAGGGAAATTTTTAAATCCTATAAAAATAAATATAAATTCATTAATCACAATTTATGTTCTTTTATATCAAAATTCAAAATTTATGCAAAGAGAATTAAGATTTTTTAAATATAAATATTATCTAAAAAACAAATACAATTTTTTTAAACATAAAATATTATTTAAACACTGACACCAAAAATTAATCAGATTAGGTAATGTTTAGAATATCTACTTACAAGTTTTTAATATAAAATATTATATTAAAACCAAATACAAATTTTTAAACATAAAATATTTAAAAAAATGGTTCGCTGATGTAGGCGACACTCACGCTAGTCCAAAAATGCTTGTGGTTGTAGCCAAATGGAGCCTTCTTCATCCAACTTGGGAAGGTTGGTTTGAGTTTGGCACTTAGTTATTGTTATCCCACACTTTTAGCGATAACTAGGAGATCATGTTTCGAGGCCCACAAGACCTAGACATGGAGCATCGAGAGCCATATTGACTTTAGCATGGCCCTGGAAGGCCCATATTTACTCTCTTTCAACACCTATACTTTGTCAGCAACAACAACATCCATCACCATCGACTTAGTCTTGTGCTTGAGATGGTTCTTGCTCCATGAGGTAATGAGTCTGGGTATCATGGTATGTGTCACTTTGATCTTCAAAACCTTTGAATATGTGCATTTGATTCCTTTTGTTTCTAATAAATGCTTGGATCTTATACTTTCCCACTTGACCATGTCTGGGGGATTGACATGATGCCCTAGTAGACCTGTGGTCGTAGGTTCCGGTTTTCCACTGGGGGGATTTCTGAAAAACCATCGTCCACTCCCATCATAGCATCACCTTTTCATCTTTCTTCATGCACACCTGTCCCATTACACTTGTCCGGGTACTGGGTTGGCCTATCATTTGAGGATTGCACCTTACCTAGTGGGAAGAAGGGGCTAAAGGCCCAGAAGGTAAAAGAAAGCTAGCAAATGATAAAATCCTTAGAATAAAACCTCGAGATGATTCACCCAGGGATCCCCGAGAAAGCAATAAAAGGCTTCTCAGCAAGAAACAAGAGGGACCCGTAGAAAATTAATAAAACAAGACCTAGTTAGAGGATAGGGGTCTCATCATGAGCCACCCTATTAGGTCCATGGGTACCTAGCAGTATGACATTACCACCAGTTGGTTACCACGCCAAGGTAGTGACCCTTGGTTGCATGGCTAAGGGAAAGGGGGTCTCATCACGAGCCAACCTTCTCATTTCTGTGAAAGTGCTTGTGGGTAACATTGTCACCGTTGGTCACCACGCCAGGGCAGTGTCCCTTGATTAGCCTCTTGAAGAAAAAACAATAAATAATAAAAGAATTAAAGAATAAAGAATAAAAGGCATGAATGGGCTTGGAAAAAATTGCATCGAGGACAAGTGCAACTCACCTTCTACAAAGGCACCCACAGGTAAATCTTTGTACCATATGCTCTCATTGCACCCACTTGCTTGGGCCTCCCTTATCCACATCACCCACTTGCATGGCTCAGATGAGGTCTCTTCCAAAAACTTTCATCTTCAAGTGGACACTAGCCCAATAGGACGCCCTGTCACTGTTATAGAAAAATCCCCCTGTGGATAGGTGAATTTCCTCTTGGATCGTAGAATCCTATGACCAAGATAGAAAAATGCTAACTTTGATCACTGGCATTCCTTTAGAAGAAGTTAAACTAATCAAAGAATAAATGGAAGAAGATATTAGTACCTTTTATGAAGTTTGTCTTCGCTCGATCTGGGTTGATCTTGATCTCCAAGCTCTTCAACGAACCCTACAATGTAGTGAACAACAAAGACGAAACATACTTCCTATTCTACCTTGATTAGATTCAAACTAGATCTATCCAAAAGGAACAAGTCCATGAGAAATACACATAAAATTGAAGGAAACAGGCCAAGCACATATATATTAATGAGAACAAAGAAAAGTACTTACAAATGTAGATGCAGATGTAGCAGCCTCACCAAGCTCTCTTTGTCCAAACCCTTTGCTCAAATAATCCACCAACAGAATGACTATGCTTCACTGATAATTCTCCCTTATGAGATCATAAGTTTGATGCCTCTAATCTTCCCTCTCTTTCACCATGAGAAGGCCTCCTTATACAATCTTGGAGAGACCCAACCACCTTAGAGATTCTTGGGATAGGTTGAGGATATTTCTCCATCAGTTGTGGATCCTTCCTAAGATTCAGCCTTGACCTCAGATTCAAATCCAACTAACTCCAGAGATGAGGGGGGATTTTCCCTGATTTTCCTCAACATTCAAATATTCTCTCAAACAACCCAACGCTCCCTCAGAATGGGACACAAAGTGTTGCAACGCTCCCCCAAAGAAGGGTAGGGAGAGCTAGCACTCCCTAATAGTGGGTAGGGGAGCGTTGCCCAAAATTTCCTTAAACAATCCCAACGCTCCCCCAGAAGGGTGCACAAAGTGATGGAATTCTCCCCCAAAGAAGGGTAGGGAGTGTTGACACTTCTTGATAGTGGGTAGGGGAGCGCTGGCCTTCAAAATTGATTTTTAAGTGGTTTTATGTAATATACCAGATATAAAATGTATGCAGAACATAAATAAAATTCTAGTAATGGCAGAATAACAACAATATAACCAGAACATTCACCACAATAACACTGAAATGATATAAGAATAACAACATAAATAATACTTTGAATATGAAAGCAATGTTCATGGGCCTCTTCAAGGGGGAAACCTCTAGTTGAGAAAATCTCTATTACAATAATATCCAAGCTAGGGTTATCATACCCTCGACTCCTATTTATACTAAAAAGAAGCATCTAGAGGAAGATCCTTGTAGAAGCGGAAGCTTCTATTAGGTCTTCTTACATCCTCCTTATTCTATTTTATTGAAAGGACTTATTAATATTGACCTTTATTACATCCAAATATATTGTTCTACCTATGTGCGGGTTAGGACCCTAACATGTCTGCCCCCTTAAAAACAACCTTGTCCTCAAGGCTTGAGATGAGGAAATTGCTACAGAATGGTAGCTGGTTCCTAGGTGGCGTCTGTTGGACTTGTATCTTTCCATTGGACTAGAACATCCTTGATGTTTCTTTGACATAGGTGATGCTCACGCTGGTCCAAAACTGCTTTTGGTTGTAGACAAAGGGATCCTTCTTCAGCTAACTCTGGAAGGTTGGTTTGAATTTGGCACTTAGCTCCAATCACCTTCTTTAAGCATGAAACATGAAAAACGGGATGTAGCTTCGAATGGCTGGGAAAAGCTAACTAATAGGCGACTTGTACCACATGCTTGAGCACGGTATAAGGACCATAAAATTTGGGCACTAGCTTCTGACAATGCTTAGCCTTGAGGGAATTTTTTTTGTAAGGTTGCAATCGAAGAAACACCTGACCCCCTTCTGCAAATTGACGTTCAGAGTGACCTTGATCTGCTTGTTTCTTAATGCGATTTTGTGCCATGACCAAATTCTCTTTGAGGGTACGGAGAATGGCCTCTCGAGCTGTAAGTGTTAGGTCAACTGCCTGGACCTTCAAGGCACCCGGTAAGTATGAGAGAACTGAAGGTGGCTTCTATCCATATACCGCTTCAAAAGGAGTCATGTGTGTAGTTGTATGGTATGAAGTGTTGTATCACCATTTAGCTAGGGGTAACCATTGATCCCACTGATTTTGATTTTCCAAGGAAAAACACCTCAAATATGTTTCCAAACACTTTTTGACAACTTCCATTTGGCCATCAGTCTGGGGATGATAAGTTGTGTTGAGATGCAATTATGTCCCTTGTATCTTGAATAGTTCTTTCCAAAAGTTGCTTGTGAAATTTGGGTCGCGATAAAAAACAATAGAGTGTGACATGACATGAAGTTTGAAGACCTGATCCATGAAGATTTGAGCCATCGTGGATGTTGTAAACGGGTGTTGAAGGGAGCAGAAATGAGCGTACTTGGAAAGGCGATCAACAACCACCATGATGACGGATTTATTTCCCAATTTTGGTAAGCTGGTAATAAAATCCATAGAGATATCCTTCCAAATAGCAGCTGGAATCGACAACATTTGTAGTGTGCCCAGCGATTTGACTATTTCTCCCTTGTTACGTTGACACACATCACATTCAGCTACAAAATTATGAATTTCATGTTTCATACCATCCCAGAAAAAGGAACGTTTGACCCTGTCATAGGTTTTGGTGAACCCAAAGTGCCCTGCTGTGGGTGTAGCATGAAGCTCAGAAAGTACCATGGATTTAAGCTTTGATTGTTTACTTAAATACAAATGGCCTTTGTATCGAAGTTCCTCAAGGAGCCAAGAGTACCCCGGGGAAGCTGGAGCATTGGACTACAATTATTGGATCAACAACGAACTTTTGGGTTCTTGTAACCATTCCTAGCGAACAGCTTGGATCCATTCTGGTACAATGAATGAAAGAGAAAAAAGGGATCCTTCATCTTCATATTTTCAAGAAAGTGCATCTGCAACCACATTGTCTTTTCCTTTCTTATAAATGATCTCATAATCATATCCAAAGAGTTTAGTCACCCATTTTTGTTGTTCTGGGGAGGAAATGTGTTGTTCCAGAAAATACTTGAGGCTTTGATGGTCTATCTTAATTTGGAACCGTTGCCCCAATAGATAAGGAAGGCACAGATCCACGACATGCAGAATAGCCAAAATTTCCTTTTCATAGATGGATTTGCCCAGATTTCTTTCAGATAGTTGCTTGCTGGTAAAGGCCAAAGGCCGACCCTCTTGCATAAGGACAACACCAATTCCTTTCCCTGAGGCATCACATTCCAACACAAAGTTCTTTGTGAAATCGGGAAGGGCGAGCACTGGAGTGGTGCACATGGCCATATTCAAGGTTTGAAAAGCTTGAGCAGTGGCTGGAGTCCAAGTGAAAGAGTTCTTTTTTAGGAGAGCAGTGAGAGGTGCTACAATCTTCCCATAATTCTTAACAAACTTGCGATAATACCTTATTAAGCCTAGAAATCCATGAAAGCTCTTAAGAGTCTTTGGGTGAGGCCAGTCTTTCATAGCTTCAATCTTTTTAGGATCCACCCGGACGCCATCTTTGCCAACTAGATGACCCAAGTATTTTACTTATGAGGCGCCAAAAGCACATTTATACTGTTTCAGGAAAAGTTGGTGCTGAGAGATTAGATGGAGAACTCGATCCACATGAGCAAGATGGTCTATCTAGGTTTTTCTATAGATGAGGATATAATCAAAGAAAACTAAGACAAAATGGAGGAGAAAAGGATGGAAGACATGATTCATGAGGGTTTGGAAGGTGGAGGGAGAATTACACAAGCCAAAGGGCATGACCAAAAACTCATAGTGGCCCTCGTGAGTTCTAAAGGCAGTCTTGGGAATATCTGCCTCTTTCATACGTATCTGGTGGTAGCCCGAACAAAGATCCAGTTTAGTGAAGAATTGGGTGCCACTCAATTCATCCAGGAGGTCATCAATGACAAGAATGGGGAATTTGTCTTTGATGGTAAGTTTGTTGAGGGCACGGAAATCATGACACATTCTCCAAGAACCTTCTTTCTTCAGGACCATGGCCATAGGAGACAAATAGGGGCTCGTACTAGGGCGGATAACGCCTGCATTAAGGAGTTCCTGGACCATTTTCTCAATTTCATTTTTTTGGGAAAAGGGGTGATGATACAGACGAATATTGGGAGGAAGGCTTCTTGGTACAAGGGGAATGGAATGATCATGAACACCACAGGAAGGAGGGAGGCCTTGGGGAGTGGAAAATACCAATTGATGTTTATAAAGGATGGCTTAGAGGTCTTGCGGTATGGAAGGTGTCTATGTTTCTTGTATGGCATGGAGTTGGGCGATAACACCAGAATGACCCTTTTTGAGCAGCTTTTCCATGCGATGGGAACTAATGATCTCAAGTGAACCTGTGGTGATGCCTTGGAACTTATATTGGTGGACCTCTTGGTTGAATTGCATGGTTAAGTCTTTAAAATCAATGAGAATGGGACCCAAATTCCTTAGCCAGTCTGCACCCAGCACAATGTCACAACCTCCCATGTCGATAGCAAACATATGGGATTTTAGGAGGTAGTCACCAATTTGGAGATGCACATTTTCACAATTCCCTCCACATTTCATGGAACCACCATTGGCAATCATGATTTGGAAATTATTGATGGCATGGATGTAGCAATGAGTTTCTTGGGCAATGCAACGATGAATAAAATTATGGGTGCTGCCACTATCAACTAGAATGATGACCTTTCGATGATTGATGTAACCAATTAGCTTGAGGGTTTGGGGAGAGGAGACGCCAGTGAGAGCATTGAGGGAAATTAATGGTTCTACTTCGAGAGGGTCTGAGGGAGGGGTTATGTCAGTGGATTCAAGTGATTCAAACATAGAGGGAGTTTCTTCATMTTCTTCTAAAATCTCCTCGGAGATGGCCATAAAAAGTTTTTGTTCTTTACACTTGTGGCCTGGGAAATATTTGTCATCACAGTTATAACAAAAKCCTTTGAGTTGGCATTCAACCATTTAAGCCTGGGTCAATTTTTGGATCTTTAGTGGAGCAGAGGGAGTAGTGGGATTTACTAGTTTAGGGTGAGGGATGAAGGAGGGTTTGCGGTTTTAAGAAGATACAACCT
This sequence comes from Picea engelmannii, assembly GCA_009831015.1. Lineage (NCBI taxonomy): Eukaryota > Viridiplantae > Streptophyta > Pinopsida > Pinales > Pinaceae > Picea > Picea engelmannii. The sequence continues at coordinate 208,364 of ML789329.1, forward strand.
GTTGTGATTCYTTAGCTCTTTTGGTATCCTCTACCCAACTCTCATCCGAGTCATGAGGACATGGGCCCGAATTTCATCCTTGAGGCTAYTGATAAAACACTCTCGGAAAAAGGCATCAGACATGCCCTCTATTCTAAAAGCCAGGCGCTCAAAGGAAGCTATAAAGTCTTCCATTGTTCCTAATTGTTTCAGCTTTGTCATACAGCCCAAATGGTTGGTGTTAGTGTCAAAGTGTTCATAAAGCTCTGCCACAAATTGTGTCCCAGCAATATACCCTTGACGATAATTTTTTCTCCATTGCCACCATTGCCAACGTTCTTGATCTAGATGGAGAACACCATACCATAGTTTGGCCAAGTCATATGTAATGCTGTATAAAGAGAAGTAATGTTCTATTTGGGTTACCCAACCAGTGGGATTCGAGCCATCAAATTTGGTCACATCCACCCGTGAAAGGCGTAGCTCACATTGAAAGTGATGGTTCTGCAAGGTATGGCAATGAGAGGAATGGTCACCTTCAGTATGTGGGGGTAAGGAAGAGGAAGGGTTATCTGTAGGGATATACAGTTTGGTTCAGAGTGCTGAAAATACTAATTCAAGATGGGTGGTGAGGTCTTGTTTGATTTCGCCCATTGAAGACTGCATGGTTGTATTGATGGAAGCGACATTGGCACAAAGTTGTTTCACTTATTGTTGGGTCTCAATGAGACCAGACTGCAAGGTGTTGAAGCGAGCTTCCAAGTCTTGGCTATGAGTATGGGCCATGAGGATGGGGGAACTGAAAAGGGGTGGGCGGGGTAAAAATATTTTGCCGAAAAAATGATATGGATGAATGTGATAAGGGAGAAGAGATGAATCCAATGGAATAGGGTTGAAATAATGGTGAAAAAATTTCCAGACTTTTTTTTTTTGTTACGTTTGGTCTGAAGAATACTGCAGAGAGGAAATTCCCAAATGCTTAACCAGAAAGAAATGTGTATTTACTTGGAAACCCGAACATAGTTGCACGGTAATAGATCTTGTCTGTTTTAATTTTTTTATGTTTATGTCCCCAAGGGTTAGGTATTGAAGGGTTCTACAAACAAGGGTTTTTCCTGTGCTATAGCTCTCTGATATACGTGCAAGGTCCAACAGTAGCAATTGGCCCAATATCTTAGGGCACTAACCAAGGAGGATAGACTCTACCCTTAGTTGTACTACCCGACTACCCAGGTACTAGAGAGTATCTTCCTGAGTGTTGTTCTCGGTGACACTATAATAGTCAGGCGACCGATCGATTTATCTAAAAAGGGATTCAGGTAATCTAGGTCGATCCATACACAAGTGTTTTCAGATGCACTACCACTCGAAGGGGTACCAACAGGGGTTAAAAGGGTGGCCAACAAATGTGCACTTAAGTAACACTTGTATTTCCTACGTGTATGAATCCCTCAACTGCGGGTTTATGCGCGTAACGACAGATCTTTGTGGCTTAAATACGCTAGAATATGTCTCTACCCTGACAAAAATTTAACCCACACTTTCTACCAAGGAAAGTGATCTGATACCACTTGTAATATATTGGATATAAAATGTATGCAAAACATAAATAAAATTATAGTAATTGTAGAATAATAGCGATATAACCAGAACATTCACCACAATAACATTGAAATGATATAAGAATAACAACATAAATAGCACTTTGAATCTGAAAGCAATGTTCACAGGCCTCTTCAAGGGGGCAACCTCCAGTTGAGCATAGCTCTATTACAATAATATCCAAGCTAGGGTTCTCATACCCTCGACTCATATTTATACTAAAAAGAAGCATCTAGAGGAAGATCCTTCTAGAAGTGGAAGCTTCTATTAGGTCTTCTTACATCCGCCTTATTCTATTTTCTTGAAAGGACTTATTAATATTGACCTATATTACATCCGAACATATTGTTCTACCTATGTGCGGGTTAGGACCCTAACATTTTCTTCATGGAAAATTCTTTGTACTCTTCATCAAATGCTTTCTCTTCCTTAAACCAATCTTTGAAGGTGTCTTAAGTGTCCCTGTGATGTCATTAGAGACACAACATAGGCGAGATGGAAGTATGATGTTTGCGACACTTATAGCTAAAATGAAACACTTGTAATGACAACAATAGGCCATCATTGAAATGAGTAATTTTGATGTGTAACAACTATCTCCAAACTTGTATTACAGGCTTGTATAATGTCTTTGAGCTTTTAACTGGGGTAATAGGGGTTTTATGCACATGTTTAATAATATTGATTATGAGATGTAATTGACATTTCTATGATCCCTGTGACTTATGAGCCCATGGAGGACGTAGTTGTTGATGTGCATGATCATGCTCGACGAACATGTACCATGTTGAACCGGTACACATGGGGAGATGATCAGTTCAGACCTCCATGGGGCTGAAGAGCCCACTAGATGGATGTTGATACCCCATAAGGGGGAAGATACAGTACATAGATGGTCAGAGGCTTTGCACCAGAGAAGAGGAGGACGTTCCACCGAAGGCATCCTGACAGAGCTTGACCTAGGGGGGTTGTGCCTCCTCCATTGGAACATTGACCCTGGAAGGCCCAGGACATCACCCATGATGATCATGAAGTCATATAGCCTTGTGGACGTCTTGGGAGGTAGATTTGGTAGTGTTGGCACATGTGGAAGGTTGGAGAATCCTAGGGAAGGCTAGTGTTTTTCTCCAGGATGTTGCATTTTCCCTAAAAGGGGATAACGTCACCCTAAGAGGGGCATGACATATCTCTTTAGGTTGATTACGGTTTAATTTTAGCATTTAATGTAAAACAATATGATTTTTGGTATTTTGGCCTTGTCATCCTTTTATGACCTAAAAGTGAAAGTAGGTCATGGTACAATATAAATTGAGGGTTTTTACCCTCATTTTTTCATCATCTCTCACTCACTCATTAGTGAGGTCTGAAATTTCTGCTAGACTTGGTGTTCTTGGCTAAAATTGTGAGGCACACTTGTTGAAGGAAGGAATTTTTGGATTTCTATTGGCATTTTTGGCATATTTCTTGATGGAAGGTGTTACAACTAGGGTTTGCTATGCTATTTATTGGTGAAAGTAAGTGAATTTCTGCAAAACTTTTTAATTGAATGCTTGTATTATTATTTCTTACATATATTGTTATGATTTGTTGAATAAACCCTAGGTGACAAGCACACATTGTAGGTCGTTGTCTCATGTCCCCATCAAGATTTCCATCCATTATTTGAAGAGATACAGAGCCTAGCCTTAGCTACACTCTATTCCTCCTCTTCTTTGCTCATTGTTTTACCTTTTTTGAGCTAAGAAGGAGAAGACGTCTCAAGGCCTAGTTCCTCTACACCTTGAAGAGTCATTTTTCCTCTAGGGTTTTCTGGTAAAGCCTTGCCATAGCAACATGTTGCCTGCAAGATCTCTTGTCTTAGTCTTATTCCATTTTCTGAGCTAGTCGATTTTCCATTAAGCCTAAGGAAGGAGGAGAGAGAACTGAGGCCTAGTTCCCCTACACAAAAGTGAGCCTCTCTCCCCTAGGGTTTCATCCCTAAGGCCTTGCCTTAGCAACACCTCAAGGTTTAACCCTCTTGTCCTTAGTCTTATTGTTTTCACCCGATTTTTCAACTTTTGTGTCCTCTACATTTGACTCCATTAACCCTAAGGCACTGATCCAAAGACCTCCTTTGTCTTGGGCAAACTTGATAAAAAACAACTCTTAATACTTTGAACAAAACACTAACTATTCTAACCCTAGCTTAAGACTAACCCTACTAACTCATTTTCTACCGTCATCCTTTGTTATTATCATCATTGTGAAGCTATCATTCTACTTATGAGCAATTGAATGGTTATTTAAGGGAATTACTTGAATGAAGTGTTGATTATTACATTGAATACCACGTTTTCTTAGCATTTATTGAAGAAGTGACATTATGCATCATTGATATTTTATAAACATTGACTTTGTCATAATTTATTATTCAATTGCTTATACATATCAAATAGTCATTGATTACATGAAGTACTAATCGAGTGAGTAAGTTCGCATATATCTGTTTCTTATTGCTTTGTCCCAGGTAGGTGCATCTCTTTGGCTATATTTCTCTTTATTGGTTGTTAGCCGAACTATCTTCTCAGGTGGTGACTTGTGAGGGGGGAAATTTACCTTTTGTCTTATAATCCTTTGCCTTCTCAAAACCTCAGGTCATCGAGGACGTCTCCCCTGGGCCTTACCTCCCTAAACAGAAAGAACCTTCCCATCGAGGTGACATTGGGTGGGATTGGTTCAGTTATGCCAGTTTGGTATCTTTTCATCCATCTACTTTCCAAACTACAAACTATGCAATAACATTTTGGCGCCGCTGTCGAGGAACACTAAGTCAAACTTTCCTCAAAGACGACAACTTTCGGTAAGCCTTTCCTCTAGAGTCTTTATCTTACAATCTTACTTGGTGACTCCACTTAGGGTGTTTTCCCTTATCTTTTGATAGTTTCAAGAAAATTATCTAGCGACTCCACTGATGACGACCCGTAGTAGGCGTCAGTACTCAAATTCCTCTAATGTGGTAGTTGTGACCCCTACAAACCCTACTCCTCCTGTAAACTCCCACAAATGGTCTCACCCAGGAATCTTTGATTGTTTTGACCTAAGTAACATCCAAGGTGGGTTACATGACTTACCCAAAGATGTCTAATCTTGGCTACCACTCTTCTCGGGAAAAGGGGTGCATTCTGGTAATTCACATTGGACCCAATTTTGTGATAGTTTTGAGTTTCATCAAGCAGGTCAAGAACACCCAGATGTCCTTATGAGGATTTTTGCAAGATCCCTTATTGAAGGATCCAAGACTTGGATTGTCTATTACCCAAAAGGAGGCATAAAAACTCCCAACGAACTGGAAAGGGCCTTTAAAATAAGGTGGTGAAATCATGAATGCACACAACCCTAATACTCTCAATATCTTGATATTTGTAAGGGTTCCAACGAGGGCATTAGGGATTTCAATGATAGATTCAATATTCTCCTCAAAAAGGTTAGGCATAACCTAAACTCATAAGAAGCTATCCTCCAACATTACTTGAACTCATTAGAAGGAATGTTGCAATTTACCCTCAAGGATCAGTCACCCTCAACCCTAGAAGAAGCGCAAGATCTCACTTACCAGATTGAGAGGAACTTAGAATTTGAAGACTACATCTACCAGGTTAACCTCTCACGTAGTAATGACCCTTGGGAATTTAGTAATGAATATATCGTGGAAACTAAACCTGAGCTCCCAGAAATATTTGAAGTAAAACTCATGCCTCCCAAGAGGAAATGGAGTTATTCCCATACTAATGTACAAGGTTTTCCTTTTCAAGAACATCCCATGAAAGTATAACCTTTCTAGGATCTTTTCCCACACAAGAAGGAAGAAAATGAAGCTCTTATGCCACAAACATATGAACGTGACCTTATTGAAGAAGTTCCCATTTTTGTCCACCAAGTAGAATGCGTTGGGTCAAAGCGTGGTGAGGTCACACATTTTTATATCACTCTCCAGGTCAATAACTCCCTCCGTAATTTTGTTTTTCACCCAAATGCTACAACCAACATTATGACTGAGGAAATCATGCACCAACTAGGTTTAAGCCTTTCACAACCAAATGCCAAAGGGGGTTTTGCAAAAGGAATTATCAAGGATCTAGAAGTTTCCTTTGATTCTTGTCCTAGTGATCCTTTTTATATAGACATGATGGTGGTGGATGCCCTAAACAATTGGGGTATCATTATCCACAAGGACCTCATAAAGCATTTAGCTGGAAGCTTTCAAGACCAAGAGTCTAAAGCAATCATCCCTCACCCTAAAGGAGGATTCTTCACCCTCCACAAACAACCCCTTGTAGGTTCCTTAGTTGAGACCCTTGATGAGTTGAACGACGAACTCCTTTGTATTAACAATGACATTGATAATTGGTTTGTTCAAGGAGGAAAATTAGGAATCGACACTATCGAAGAAACTAAAGGGATTTAGACCCTAGAATTTGATGGATCCCACTCAAGTTCTGGGTCGGGTGTGGGGATTTTCTTGACGACCCCTTCTGGTGAAGCATTCTACTATTTTTATAGGCTGCAATATCATTGCACAAACAACATCGCTGAATGTGAAGCTTTGATCCTATGCCTCAACCTAGGAATTGACAAAGGTGTCACGTACCTAAGGGTGAAAGGTGATTCAGACCTCGTAGTATCACAAGTTTTGCTAAAATTTGCTACAAATAATGAAAAACTAAAGAAGTATCGAGACTTTGCACAATCCCTTTCGAATTCCTTCAAGATAATTTCAATTGAAGCCATCCCTCGGGAATAAAATTGTGTGGCAGATGCCTTGGTCGTCTCTGCTTCCACCCTACAACCTTGTGATGGTCCTCTTCATGAATTATGAAAAATGGAAGTCTTTTTCAGACCTTCTATCCCCGATAACTTGGAGCATTGGCAAGTTTTTTAAGATGATGACCATATCATCAGTTTTATGGAGAACATTAAAGAATTCACTGATTCACAGATAAAATTTTTGGCTGACTCCATGAACTTGGAGGTTATAAACCTTCAAAACAACACCTTGCCCATGGGTTGCATCCCTTTGGAAAATCTTTTTGACAGACATGATGTTTTCAAAAGAAAAGGGGCTAGAAAACAAGAAAATGAAGCCCTAGAGTTTAATATCGGTACAGAAATAGACCCAAGGATGGTTAAAATAGGGAAAGGGACCATTGAGAAGGAAAGGTTGGAAATATTATCCCTCATTAGAGAATTCAAGGATACTTTCGCTTGGAACTATGATGAATTAAAAGCCTATAGGGGGTACGTCATCCAACATGCCATACCCCTAGTAGAAGGAGCCAAACCTTTCTGACAAAAGCTAAGACATATCAACCCAAATCTAGCAGGTCAAATACAGAAGGAACTCCATAAGATGGTTGATGCTAACATCATAGCTCCTATCAGATATTATTCTTGGATGTCAAATTTGGTGGTGGTCCGAAAGAAGACCGGTGGAATACGCTTATGTGTTGATTTCCGCAACCTTAACCAGTTTTCTTTGAAGGACAACTACCCCCTCCCAAACATGGAACATTTGCTTCAGAGGGTTACAGGAGTAGGGATGATGTCCATGTTGGATGGATTTTCTGGATACAACCAAGTCTTTCTCAAAAGAGAAGACCAACTTAAAACAACGTTCACTACGCCATGGGGAAATTTTATGTACCTAAGAATGTTGTTTGGTATTATGAACTATGGTGCTACCTTACAAAGAGAAATACACTTTGCCTTTAGGGATATTATACAAAAAATCATAGAGATTTACCAGGATGATCTCACAGTTGTATCAAAGGATAGGAAAGACCACCTTTCACACCTTAGGATTGTTTTCGAGCGATGTAGGAAGTATGGTATCTCTCTAAATCCCAAGAATTATAATTTTGGGACCGACGAGGGAAAGATTTTGGGTCACATAGCTTTAAAGGGGGGGATCTCCATAGATACTGAGAGGGTCCAATCAATAAAATATGTTCGTCCTCCAACCAACAAAAAATCCTTACAATCCTTTTTCGGAAAAATCAATTTCATTTGAAGATTTGTTCCTAACTTTACTGAAAGGATAAAACCCATGAGTTCTTTTATAAAAAAGGACGTTGCCTTCAGATGAGATGATAAAGCTATCAAATCTTTCAAGGATATAAAATATGTTATCTCCCAATCCCCTGTCTTGATTAACCTTGATTATTCACGAGATTTCATGATATTCTCATTTGCCTCCCAGGATACCATAGTGGGTGTTTTATTGCAAAAGGATGTTGATGATTATGAATACCCCATATCTTTTATGAGAAAGGTCCTTAGAGACTCAGAATTGAATTACTCCATTACTAAGAAACATGTGTATGCCTCGGTGAAGTCCCTCAAACACTTTAGAAACTACATCGACTACAATAAGATTACAACTTATGTTCCATACCCGACAGTAAAAGATGTTCTATCACAACAAGATTGCATGGGTACTAGGGGAAAATGGGTTTCCAAAATCCAAGAATACGACTTAGAAATAAAACCTACCAAAATAATAAAAGGACAAGGTTTGGCCCAGATGCTAATCGAAAGCAACCAAGAATCCATACGGATGGGGGAGGGCAAACAAATAAATGTAGTGGCTAGTGAACTGGAGCACGATGAGTGGTACTATGATATCGTCTATTACCTTAATAAATTGACCTGCCCCTATCACCTAGTGGACTACAAAAGAAGGGTTTTAAGACTAAATACTATGAGATACTTCTTGACCGAAGAAGGCCTTGGTTGGAAAAATCCTGATCGGGTGCTCCTTAGATGTGTTAACCGGGAAGAAGCAGAAAAAGTATTGAAGGAGTTACACTCCAAATATTGTGGAGGGAATTTCGTAGCCCGTACTACTGCCCACAAGATCTTGAGGGCTAGGTATTATTGGCCAACACTCTTCTTCGACACTCACCGACATTTTTGATCTTGCCAACCCTGCAAGTACTTCATTGGTAAACCAAAACTCCCAACACAACCTCTAAAACCCATAGTAGTGGAAGCACGTTTTCAACAGTGGGACTTAGATTTCATCGGGGAGTTTAAATATAATTCAAGAAATGGATACTAGTGGATCCTAACAACCAAAAACTATTTTACTAGATGGGTTGAGTCCATCCCCACAAAGAAAGCCACCGAAGAAGTAGTCATGAACGTTTTGGAAGACTGGATCATAACTAGGTTCAATGTCCCTTCCAAATTACCACAGAGAATGCCAAAGCTTTTAACTCACATGCTCTAGTAGAATTTTGCTTCAAATATGGAATTGCCCTATCCCATTCCTCCAACTACTATCCATAAGGGAACAAATTAGCATAATCTAGCAATAAAAACCCTATGAATATTATCAAGAAGGTCGTGGGGGAAAATAATAAATCTTGGGATAACAAAATTAAGTATGTAGTTTGGGCAGACCAAATAACAACAAAGACCTTGATAGGAAAGAATCCTTTTGAGTTAGTATATGGACTAGAAGCAAAACTTCCTATAAACCTCCAAATTCCCATCCTTCATTTTGCTCAATGGTATGTTACGTATGGGGAAGCAATTCAAGGGTGAATCAACCAACTAATAGAGTTCAATGAAACTAGAAGAAACACCCTTGGTCAGATGGAAAGAAACCAGGAGAAGATAAAAAATACTTTTGATCACAAAGCTAAGGAAAGAAACCTTGCTGAAGGAGATCTTGTACTGCTATGGGATAAAAGAAAGGAGAAACCTGGTATGCACATGAAATTTGATAGTTTATGGACAGGTCCTTATAAAATCATAAGTCATGCAGGTACAAACTCTTTCAATCTGGGCACCATGGAGGTAGAGGCCCTAAGTCTGCCAGTGAATGCTTTGCACATTAAGCGTTACTATCCACCAACAACATGATAGGTAAGTGCAAGTAAGTAGGTAGGCATTTTTCATTCATGTATTATACCATTTGCATCGCATGTTAGTTTTCTTTCATGTTCACACTTATGATTGTGTTATTACAGTTCTGTTTTATATACATATATATGTTGGGGTGGCATTACCACCCCAATCAGTGACTGATGTTTTCTATTGAGATCAAGAAGGTATGCAGGTTATGCAAGAGATGTTGAGGTTCTCATGCGCTCTACGGTGAGCACATGTCCCTGAGTTGGAGCCAGATGTTATCCCCCACTTTTAGGGATAACTAGGAGATCATGTCTCGAGGCCCACAGGACCTAGACATGGAGTACCAAGAGCTGGATTGACTGTAGCATGGCCCTAGAAGGCCCCTATTTTCTTCCTTTCAACGCCTCTACTTTTTTTGCAACAACAACATCCATCACCATCGACTTAGTCTTGTGTCTGAGATGGTTCTTTCTCCATGAGGTAATGAGTCCGGGTATCATGGTATGTGTCACTCTGATTTTCAAAACCTTTGAATATGTGCATTTGATTCCTTTTGTTTCTAACAAATGCTTGGATCTTATACTTTCTCACTTGACCATGTCTGGGGGGATTGAAAGGATGCCCTAGTAATCCTGTGTTCGTATGTTCTGGTTTTCCACTGGGGGGATTTCCAAAAATCCATTGTCCACTCCCATCATAGCATCACCTTTTCATCTTGCTTCCTGCACACCTGTCCCATTACACTTGTCTGGGCACTGGGTTGGCCTATCATTTTAGGATTTCACCTTACCTAGTGGGAAGAAGGGGCTAAATGCCTAGAAGGTAAAAGAAAGCTATAAAAAGATAAAATCCTTAGAATAAAACCTCGAGATGCTTCAACCAGGGATCCCCAAAAAATCAATAAAAGTCTTCTCAACAAGAAACAAGAGGGACCCGTAAAAAAATAATAAAACAAGACCTAGTCAAAGGATAGGGGATCTCATCACGAGCCAACCTATTAGGTCCATGGGTACCTAGTAGTATGAAATTACCACCAACTGGTTACCACGCCAAGGTAGTGACCCTTGGTTGCATGGCCAAGGGAAAGGGGGTCTCATCACGATCCAAACTTCTCATTTCTATGAAAGTGCTTGTGGGTAACACTGTCATCGTTGGTCACCATGCCAGGGCAGTGTCCCCTGATTAGCCTCTTGAAGAAAAAGCAATAAAGAATTAAAGGCATGAATGGGCTTGGAAAAAATTGCATCCAGGACAGGTGCAACTCACCTTCTACAAAGTCACCCACAGGTAAAGCTTTGCACCCACTTGCCTGGACCCCCCTTATCCACATCACCCACTTGCATGGCTCATATGAGGTCTCTTCCGGATACTTTCATCTTCCAGTGGACACTAACCCAATAGGACGCCCTGTCATTGTCTCTAAACTTGTATTGCAGGCTTGTATAATGTCTTTGAGATTTTAACTGGGGTAATAGGGGTTTTATGCACATGTTTAATAATATTGATGATGAGATGTGATTGACATTGCTATGATCCCTATGACTTATGAGCCCATGGAGGGCGTAGCTGTTGATGTKCAAGATCATGCCCTACGGACAAGTACCATGTTGGACCAGTACACATGGGGAGATGATTAGTTCAAACCTCCATGGGGCTGAAGAGCCCACCAGATGGATATTGAGACCCCATAAGGGGGCAGATACATGACATAGATGGTCAGAGGCTTTGCACCAAAGAAAAGGAGGACGTTCCACCAAAGGCATCCTGGCAGAGCTTGACCTAGGGGGGTTGTGCCTCCTCCATTGGAACGTTGACCCTGGAAGGCCCAGGACGTCACCCATGATGATCATGAAGTCATCCATCCTTGTGGACGTCTTGGGAGGCAAATTTGGCAGTGTTGGCACGTGTGGAAAGTTGGAGAAGCCCAGGGAGGGCTAGAATTTTGCTCTAGGATGTTGCATTTTCCCTAAAAGGGGATAATGTCACCCTAAGAGGGGCATATCGTCTCTCTTTAGCTTGATTAGGGTTTAATTTTAGCATTTAATGTAAAACAATATGATTTTTGGTATTTTGGCCTTATCGACCTTTTTATGACATAAAAGTGAAATTAGGTCATGGTACAATATAAATTGAGGGTTTTTACCCTCATTTTTTCATCATCTCTCACTCACTCATTACTGAGGTCTGAAATTTATGTTATACTTGGTGTTCTTGGCTTAAATTGTGAGGCACACTTATTGAAGGAAGGCATTTTTGGATTTCTATTGGAATTTTTGGCATATTTCTTGATAGAAGGTGTTACAATTAGGGTTTGCTATGTTATTTCTTAGTGAAAGTAAGTGATTTTTTGCAAAAATTCTTAATTGAACATGGTTGTATTGTTATTTCTTACATATATTGTTATGATTTGATGAATAAACCCTAGGTGACAAGCACACATTGTAGGTCCTTGTCTCATGTCCCCATCAAGATTTTCAGCCATTATTTGAAGAGAGAAAGAGCCTAGCCTTAGCTACACTCTATTCCTTCTCTTCTTTGCTAGTTGTTTTACCTTTTCTGAGCTAAGAAGGAGAATATGTCTCAAGGCCTAGTTCCCCTACACCTTGAAGAGTCATTTTTCCCATAGGGTTTTCTTGTAAAGCCTTGCCATAGCAACACGTTGCCTGCAAGACCTCTTGTCTTAGTCTTATGCCATTTTTTAAGCTAGTCGATTTCCCATTAAACCTAAGGAAGGAGGAGATAGCATTGAGGCCTAGTTCCCCTACACCAAAGTGAGCCTCTCTCCCCTAGGGTTTTTTCCCTGAGGCCTTGTCGTAGCAACACCTCAAGGTTTAACCCTCTTGTCTTTACTCTTATTGTTTTCACCTGATTCTTCAACTTTTGTGTCATCTACTTTTGACTCCATTAACCCTAAGTCACTAATCCAAAGACCTCCTTTGTCTTTAGAAAACTTGATCAAAAACAACTCTTAATACTTTGAACAAAACCCTAACTATTCTAACCCTGGCCTAAGACTAACCCTACTAACTCATTTGTTGTCGTCATCCTTTGATATTATCATCATTGTGCAACTATCGTTATACTTATGAGCAATTGAATGGTTATTTAAGGGCATTACTTGAATGAAGTGTTGATTATTACATTGAATGCCACATTATCTTAGCATTTATTGAAGAAGTGACATTATGAATCATTGATATTTTATAAACATTGACTTCGTCAATATTTGTTATTCAATTGCTTATACATATCATATAGTCATTGATTACATGAAGTACTAACCAAGTGATTAAGCTCGCATATATATGTTTCTTGTTTCTTTGTCTCAGGCAAGTGCATCTCTTTGGTTATATTTATCTTTATTGGATGTTAGTTGGACTATCTTCTCAGGTGGTGACTTTTGAGGGGGGGAATTTACATTTTGTCTTACAATCCTTTGCCTTCTCAAAACCTCAGGTCACCAGGGACGTCTCCCCTAGGCCTTACCTCCCTAAACATAAAGAACCTTCCCATCGAGGTGACACTAGGTGGGATTGGTTCAATTACGCTAGTTTGGTATACTTTCGTACATTTACTTTCCAAACTACAAACTATGTGATAACAGTTCCAATCAACTTCTTTAAGCATGAAACATGAAAAATATGATGTAGCTTAGAATGATTGGGCAAAGCTAACTGATAGGCCACCTATCCCACACACTTGAGAACTGTATAAGGACCATAAAATTTGGGCACCATCTTCTGGCAATGGTCGACCTTGAGGGAAGTTTGATTGTAAGGTTGCAGTCGAAGAAACACCTAATCCCCTTCTGCAAAATGACGTTCAAAGTGACCTTGATCTGCTTGTTTCTTCATGTGATTCTGGGCCATAACCAAATTCTCTTTAAGGGTACGGAGAACAACCTCTTGAACTGTAAGCGTTTGGTCAACCGCCTAGACCTTGGAGACACCTGGTAAATATGAGAGAATTGACGATGGATTTTGTCCATATACCGCTTCAAAAGGAGTCATGTGGGTAGATGTATGATCTGAAGTGTTGTACTACCATTCAGCTAGGGGTAACCATTGAGCCCATTGATTTTGTTTTTCTGATGCAAAACACCTAAAATATGTTTCCAAACACTTGTTGACAACTTCAATTTGACCATCCATCTGGGGATGATAAGCTCTGCTGAGATGCAATTGGGTGCCTTGTAGATTGAATAGTTCTTGCCAAAAATTGCTGGTGAAAGTTGGGTCGCGATAAAAAACAATAGAATGCATCATGCCATAAAGCTTGAAGACTTGATCCATGAAAAGTTGAGCCACTGTGGATGTTGTAAATGGGTGTTGAAGAGCATAGAAATGAGCATACTTGGAAAGGCGATCAAATACCACCATGATGACTGATTTATTACCCGATTTAGGTAAGCCTATAATAAAATCCATAGAGATATCCCTCCAAATAACAAGTGGAATCAGAAGCGGTTGTAGTGTGCCAGGAGATTTGATTGTTTCTCCCTTGTTGCATTGATACACATCACGTTCGGCCACAAAATTATGAATGTCTTGTTTCATACCATCCCAGAAAAAAGAATGTTTGACCCTATCATAGGTTTTGGTAAACCCGATGATCTAGAAATGAAGGTATTACTGATAAATTTCAAGTTAGTTTAATGTACTTTATGCATCGGATCAATAAGAATGCGAAATACATAAACTTATTATCTTGTTTGCGGAATATCAAATGTGACTTTTAATTGATGATCATTAATGATTTTAAGAGATCAACCATTTATAATCATGCTGCAAATGAAGAGAAGAGAACAACAAAATAGAAAGAGAAATAGAGACAAGAACTTGTTAACAAAGTTCACCAATCGTTGGTTACGTCTCTGAGCCCGCTTCCAAGTGAAGGACCTCTTTATTGCTCTTTAAAATGATCAAAGTTCTCTTACATAGGCTCTTTGTTGTTACATTACATGCTTTAGATTTGGTGTGCAAGACCTCCTTGCTCAAATTCATACATGCATCATCAAATTCCTCTCAAAATCATGACAAAATGCCTCTCAAAACATGAGAAAGGGCCAAAAATTACAAGTTGCTCCTTCAATTCCATGCATCAAAAAGTCTCCTCAAAGCTTCAAAAAGCCTAGTTTTTATAGTTTTCGGGATTAGATGAGGAAGCCCAACTTCCCTTGAAGATATGGAATCTTTTTGGGATCAAATCCCCCTCCAAATGGCCAATATATCCTCAAAAAACCAATTTCTGGTCATTAAATCTCTTATTATAGGCATGAATTAATTAAAAATCCAATAACAAGGTAAAAACACCCACTTTTAAACCATAATATATGGGCTAAGCCCCCAAAAGGTGGCACACACCCCTCAATTAGTGGTCATATGCACTAAAATTGGCCAAGCGCTAGCCTAAAGGGCTAAGAGTTGGCCCTTAAATCGTGTTGGCCGCTGGTTTTGGTGCGCTCTGCATGGAACCTCGGCCTAGAATGATCCACGCCCCAAGGCATAGGCCCTCGAACTGTTCTTGTGGTTATATGGATGCGTCGAGGTTCACGGGATATGCCCTATCCAAACCCCACGCGTATAGTGGAGCACGTAACATCCTGTGTTGTGGTCACATGGGTGGATAAGTCCATGGGCGGGGGATTAGCCCCAACCCCCTTCCTCCTCCATTACACATATATTACAACTTAAATAATTTTATTCTGGCTTGTATAAACAAGCTTCACACATGGCACGTTGGTTGTTGGAAATTTCCCAAAGTTTGTGCTCGATCATAGTTCGTGGGTTCAAAACCCATGGACCCCGAAATTTTTGAAACTTGCCACACAACTGTTGACTGGGTGACATGTGGCTGCCCATGCCTGGGCCACGTGGCACCACCACATTTTCTCGAATATTGACAAGTGTCACACTGCCATTGGTCCAAGTTTGCATGATCTACCTAGTCACATGTCACCACTTTTCTCTGCCATGTCAACATCATGAAATAGCTTTGGTGATGTCATGTTGACGTAAGCATTGACTTTTTTCCAGTTGACCTTTGACTTTTTAGTTGTTTGAGAAAATGGTCAGAGTGCGATAACTCTAGCATACGGAGCCCGTTTGAGAAATTAAATATATGGCCAGAATCAATGCAACGAGCCGGTCGCAATGGAATAGGTTTCACTCAATTCTAAGAATTTTTATTTTGAGCATTTTATGAGACTGGGGAGCCTCCTGGATCATTCCTACCCATTTTGGAATCTTTTGTACAACCAAAAGTCTATTTTTACTTAGGGGAGAAGTGAGGGTACTGCCTCCCCACTTGTCCTATATCATCCATCCTTTCTGCTTGGACAATAATTATCTGACTAATCAAAACAAACATGAAAATTGAGATAGCATTGTTTATCAAAGTAATGATTCCATCAATTGCACATTCATCTACATTCTTTGTTGCATTTAGCAACCATACACTATTGAATAGCAGCAAACTAATCAACAATACTAGACATGGTAATGAGAATGAAACAACATGCTTCCCCTTTTGAACAGGAACAATAATCAAATTATGTAGTTGAACCTCATGTTGTACCCCTGGTGACACTTCATGACTGTTTGAAACATATGAAATCATCTCATGTTTAGCATCACTAACTTCCTGATTTGTTACAGACATAAGTGTAAAACTTTTTCTTTCATTTACCATTCTTTTTAACTGTCTTGTAGCTACAAAAGATCTGTCAATTTTCATGCGATGAGCATGAACAATGTACTCTTTCCCATCTTTTTTGAAGCAATATTTATTTTCCTCCCTATAGAATATATCTTTCCTATCATAAAGGTATCGACATCCCAATACAATTCCACATATGTCCAGTGGCACTATATCAATCTCTAGTTCATCAACATAATTAGAAGTGATTGCAAACTTGATTTTACATTGCTTGGTTACTTGTAAATTATTATCACCACATATCCACCCCAATGGATATGGTTTAGGATGTGGCTTTTTTTCAAGTCCCAAGTTATTTACAACCTCTTCACTGATTAGATTGGCTTGTGATCCACTGTCTACAAGAGTATCAACTTTAACATTATTTGTTATGACCCTTATGTGGACAAGTTCATTCCTTTTACACTCATCATTTACATCAACTGATCTAGAAGAGCTAGTACTTGCAACATAATTTATACATCGGATTCCCATAGCTACAGCCTGTGTCTCATCACCAGAATCTGATCTAAGATCCACTTGAAATGTCGCAGCTGCGGTATTCTTCCTTCCTTGGTTGGCATACCTCTTTGGCTTCAAGTCATGATGTAAGACCCAACAACGATCTTCATCATGGCCTACTTTCTTGCAATGCTTGCAAGTAGGCTTCTCCTTTCTTGTTGTGGTTGTCTTCTTCTCTTTCTCTTTCCTTTTCCCTACATCCTTTCTTTGCCAAGTATCTATAGAAACACTATCACCAACATTCCCTTTACTTGATTCAATGTGAATGGCTTGTACACATACTTCATCAAAGTTAGAAGGGTTTAGCATAAGAATAGTGTGCTTGAGATAAGAATGTAAACCACCAATATACTTTAGGAGTGTCTCTTGTGTATATAAAAGAATACCCAAATTTAAAGATTTCTTAGGAAATATTTGAGTATATTCTTGTACACTTTGACCTTAATTTGCCTTAAAATTTTCCAATTTATCATTTCCTGTTGCATGTATGCTAATGGATAGAATTGTTTCTTCAAAGCAATGATAAAATCATTCCAGAAAGAGATTGTTTTACCATTTTTATTGAGATCATCCTTAGTTTTTCTTTCCCACCATTTGAGAGTTGTGCCTCCCAAATTGAGACTTGAAAGTTGGATATTTGTTTCGTCATCAACAATCCTTTGTATCCTGCAATATACTTCTAACTGTCTCACCCAATTATCTAGCTTTTCTGCATCTAACTCACCATCATAAGTGGGTAATTGAAACTTTACATCTAACTTTAATAAAGGCATATCAAAAGAATGATGAGTTTTCTTAGGTTTCTTATCCTTGGAGGGATGTACACTTGCTTCACCTATAGATGGTGAGGATGAAGGAGAAGAAGGTTTTGAAGGTCCAGAACCTCCAATTCCTCCTTCTGCTCTTACTAAAGATTCACCTTCTTGAACTTTTGGATTTCTTCGCAGTCCTCTTTCCTGATAAAGTTCCTCTACCGTGGCTTTCATCAATTGAAATGACTCAAATAAATCATCCTCAGATTAAAAAGGACCTAGTTTTCTTGGTGAAGACATCTCTTGTTTATGCGGTCTCCTTTGAATCTCTGTATTAAGAGCCCCAAGTTGGCCTTCTCCTCGCTTGAGTTTTTCTATAGTGAGAATCCAATGCTTGCAATTCATGTCAAACCTTCAAAACCAAATGCTATGATACCATAAACTTGATCAAAAAATGAAAGTATTATTGATAAATTGCAAGTTAGTTTAATGTACTTTATGCATCAGATCAATAAGAATGCGAAATACATAAACTTATTATCTTGTTTGCGGAATACCAAATGTGACTTTTACTTGATGCTCATTAATGATTTAAAGAGATCATCCATTAATAATCATGCTGCAAATGAAGATAAGAGAACAACAAAACAGGAAGATAAATAGAGACAATAACTTGTTATCGGAGTTCACCAATAGTTGGCTACGTCTCCGGGCCCGCTTCCAAGTGGAGGACCTCTTTATTGCTCTTTAAAATGCTCAAAGTTCTCTTACATTGAATCTTTGTTGTTACATTACATGCTTTAGATCTATTGTGCAAGACCTCCTTTCTCATATTCATACATGCATTATCAAATTCCTCTAAAAAACATGGCAAAATGCCTCTCAAAACATGAGAAAAGGCCAAAAATTACAAGTTGCTCCTTCAATTCCTTGCATCAAAAAGTCTCCTCAAAGATTCAAAAAGCTTGGTTTTTATAGTTTTCAAGCTCAAATGAGGAAGCCCAACTTCCCCTGAATATATAGCCTCTTTATGGGATCAAATCCCCCTCTAAATGGCCAAGATATCCTCAAAAAACCAATTTTTGGTCATTAAATCTCTTATTACAGGCACGAATTAATTAAAAATCCAATAACAGGATAAAAAAACCCACTTTTAAACAATAATATAAAGGCTAAGCCCCCAAAAGGTGGCGCGTTCCCCTCAATTAGTGGTCATATGCACTAAAATTGCTAGACCCTAGTTTTGGCGCGCTCTGCATGGAACCTCGGCCTAGAATGATCCACACCCTAAGGGATAGGCCCTTGAATTGTGCTTGTGGTTATATCGATGCATTGAGGTTCAAGGGATAGGCCCTATCCAAACCCCACGCATATAGTGGAGTGCCTAACATCCTGTTTTGTGGTCGCATGGGTGGATAAGTCCATGGGTTGGGGCTTAGCCCCACCCCCCTTCCTCCTCCATTACACATATATTACAACTTAAATAATTTTATTGTGGCTTGTATAAACAAGCTTCACACATGGCACGTTGGTTTTTTGAACTTTCCCAAAGTTTGTGCTCGATCATAGGTTGTGGGTTCAAAACCCATGGACCCCAAAAAATTTTAAACTTGCCACACAACTGCTGACTGGGTGCCATGTGGCTGCCCATGCCTGGGCCACGTGGCACCACCAAAGTTTCCCAAATATTGACAAGTGTCACACTGCCATTGGTCCAAGTTTGTATCATCTTCCTAGTCACATGTCGCCACTTGTCTCTGCCACGTCAACATCATGAAATAGCTTTGGTGATGTCATGTTAGTGTCAGCATTGACTTTTTGCTAGTTTACCTTTGACTTTTTAGTTGTTTGAGAAAATGATCAGAGTGCAATAACTCTCGCATACGGAAGTTGTTTGAGAAAGTAAATATATGGTCAGAATCAGCGTGATGAGACAGTCGCAATGGAATTGGTTTCACTCAATTCTGAGAGCTTTCATTTTTTATCATTTTCTGAGCCTGGGGAGCCTCCTGGATCACCCGGAGTGCCTAGCTGCGGGTGTAGCATGAAGCTCAGAAAGCACCGAGGACTTAAGTTTTGACTGTTTACTTAAATACAAATGACCTTTGTATCGAAGCTCATCATGGAGCCAAGAGTACCCTGGGGAACCGATGAATTGGACTGCAATTGTTGTATCAGATGTGAACTTTTGGGATCATGTAGCCATTCTTGGAGAACAGCTTGGAGCCAATCTGCTACAATGAAGCAGAGAGAAAAAATGAGCCTTCATCTTTATATTTTCGGGACAATGCAGCTGCAACCACATTGTCTTTTCCTTTCTTGTAAATGATCTCATGATCATATCCAAAGAGCTTAGTCACCCATTTTTGTTGCTCCGGGGAGGAAATGCATTGTTCTAGAAAATAATTGAGGCTTTGATGATATGTATTAATTTGGAAGCATTGCCCCAATAGATAAGGGTGCCACAAATCAACGACATGCAGAATAAACAACATTTCCTTTTCATAGATTGATTTGCCCAAATTTTGTTCAGACAGTTGTTTTTTGGTAAATGCCAAAGGCTGACCCTCTTGCATAAGGACATCGCCAATACCTTTCCCTAAAGCATCACATTCCAGGACAAAGTCTTTGTGAAATCAGGAAGGGCCAGGACTGGAGTGGTGCACATGGCTATCTCCAAGGTTTGAAAAGCCCGAGAAACTATTGGAGTCCAAGTGAAAGAATTCTTTTTAAGGAGTGTGGTGAGAGGTGTTGCAATCTTTCCATAGTTCTTAACAAACTTGAGATAATAACCTGTTAAGCCTAGAAATCCTCGCAAGATTTTGAGAGTCTTTGGGTGAGGCCAATCTTGCATAGCTTCAATTTTTTTCAGATCCACCCTGATGTCGTTGTTTCCAACAAGATGACATAAGTACTCGACTTCTGAGGTGCCAAAAGAACATTTAGATTATTTCAGGAAAAGTCGGTGCTGAGAGAGTAGATGGAGAACACAGTCCGCATCAACAAGATGGTCTTTCCAGGTTTTTCTATAGATGAGGATATCATCAAAGAAAACTAAGACAAAATGATGGAGAAAAGGGTGAAAGACATGATTCATGAGGTTTTGGAAGGTGGAGGGGGCACTACACAAGCCAAAGGGCATGACCAAAAACTCATAGTGGCTCTCATGAGTTCTAAAGGCAGTCTTAGGAATGTCTGCCTCTTTCATATGGATCTGGTGGTAGCTAGAATGAAGATCAAGTTTAGTAAAGAATTGGGCGCCACTTAATTCATCCACGAGGTCATCAATGACAGGAATGGGAAATTTATTTTTAATGGTGAGTTTGTTGAGGGCACGGAAGTTAGGACACATGCGCCAAGAACCTTCTTTCTTCAAGACCATGACCACAGGGGAAGAGTAGGGGCTCGTACTGGGGCAGATAATGCTTGCGTTAAGTAGTTCTTGAACCATTTTCTCAATTTCATTTTTTTGGGAAAAGGGGTGACGATAGGGACAGATATTGGGAGGAAAGATTCTTGGTATAAGGGGAATGGAATCTTCATGAAAACCATGGGAAGGTGGGAGTCCCTAAGCAGTGGAAAATACCAACTGATGTTTAGAGAGGATGGATTGGAGGTCTTGCGGCACATGGGGTGTCTCAGTTGCCTGTATGGCATGGAGTTGGGAAATAATGCCAGAATGACCTTTTTTGAGCAGTTTTTCCATGCGATGGGAACTAATGATCTCAGGTGAACCCACGGTGATGCATTGGAACTTATATTTTTGGCCCTCTTGGTCGAATTGCATGGTTAATTCCTTAAAATCCATGAAAATGGGACCCAAAGTCCATGAAATGATATGTATGAATGTGATAAGGGAGAAGAGATAAATCCAATGGAATATGTCTCAAATAATGGTGTGGAGTTATACTCCGGTCTAAAGAATACGAAAATGATGAAATGCCCAAATGCTTAACCAGGAAGAAATGTGTAGTAATTTGGCAACCCAAACACAGTTGCGCGACAATAGATCTTATCTGTTTAATTTTTTTTGTTTACGTCCCCAAGGGTTAGGTATTCAAGGGTTCTATAGACAAGGGTTTGCCCTGTGTTATATCTCTTTGATATACGTGCAGGGTCCAATAGTAGTACTCGACCCAATATCTCAAGGCACTAACTAAAGAGGCTAGATCGTTCCCTTAGCCATACTACCCGACTACCCATGTACTAGATATTATCTTCCCGAGTGTTGTTATCGGTGGCACTATAACATTCATGCGACTGATCTATTTATCTAAAGAGGGCTTCAGGAAATCTAGGTCGATCTGTACACAAGTGTTGTTTGATGCACTACCACTCGAAGGGGTACCAACATGGGTTACAAGGGTGGCCAATAGATGTGAGCTTAAGTACCACTTGTATTTCATGTGTGTATGAATCCCTCAACCATGGGTTTATGCACGTAACGAAAGATATCTGTGGCTTAAAGGCGTTGGAATACGTCTCTACCCTGGAAAAAATTTAAACCACAATTTATGTCGAGGAAAGTGCTTTGATACCACTTGTAATATGCCAGATATAAAAAGTATGCAGAACATAAATAAAATGCTAGAAATGGCATATAAACAACAAGATAACCAGAGAAATCACCACAATAACATGGAAATGATATCAAAATAACACTAGAAAGAGCACTTTGATTCTGAGAGCAATGTTCACGGGCCTCTTTGAGGGGGTAACCTCCAGTCGAGTAGAACTCTATTACGATAATATCCAAGCTAGGGTTATCATACCCTAGACTCCTATTTATACTAAATATGTATATCAATAGAACCATCTAGAGGAATATCCTTCTAGAAGTGGAAGCTTCTATTACGTCTTCTTACATTCGACTTATTCTACTTTATTGCACGGCCTTATTAATATTGATCTTTATTACATCATAATACATTGTTCTACCTATGTGAGGGGTTAGGTCCCTAACAATAATATTACCTTTTTAATACATTTTTCTACCTATGTGAGGGGTTAGGTCCCTAATAGTAATATTACCTTTTTAATCCTTGAACCTTTACTTTATATTCCCTGGTCATAACAATATCTCGATTTTCTCAAATCCTTTTAATAATAGCTGATAATTGGTATTGCAAGGACAACACTTTATCTCAAATGTTGACCATCACAACCTGCATATATTCTCAAATATGCATATACACAAAGTAATTGATAAAATTAGCTATAAAACAAAATACCTACGAAGATGTTTCATTAAATATTTTTTCGCCAGCCTAAAGCAAGCCTGAAACCATTCGAAGGAGACAAGAAGATAGTTGTTTTCAGACATGGGCAAACACTTTAACAAGGCCTCAAGGTCCCCATACCACATAAACTCCTAGAACAAGATGAAAAATATTAGGTTAAACTTTTAAGTTAATGCTTATGAGAAATATTAGTTTAAACTTTTGAAGTGGAATCATAAAAATTCTGGAACACTTTTAAATCAATCAAAATACTAATAAAATTTAAGTAATTTTATCAATATAAAGGTGACAAGAAAATAGTTCATTTAGCATGGTGCCAACTTCTTACATAAGCACCATCAACTAGCAAGCACAAAACATAGCCTATGTAACAACACTAAGTTTAAACTGTTGAATTTTACAGCAATTTCTCAATAAAATATTTTAAATGAGATTGATAATTCTTGCAATAACAATGAAAACCTCTTTACAAAAATTATAACAATAAAAATATCTAAAACTCATAAGATAAATTTGAATTTAAAACAAGAAACTCATAAGATGAAGTTGAATAAAATCCTGCGATTGTCAATCGACTAGCCAGAGCGATTATACACTTCATTATATAATCACCACTCTTGCCAGATAAAGGAATGCAAATGGAGGGAATTGACATGCTACTACCCATTCACTCGGAAAACATGAATGTGAGAATGATAATTCCCACCTTAACAATGAAAACTTCCTCACAAACATTTAAGTGAAAAAAATGACAGCATGAGTGAAATAATGACATTTAAAAATTTCATTTTTCTCTATATTTTCTTCCTTCCAAGTCCACTTAATGTGCCTTGATCTTCCTTCTTTTTTCATTTTTTATTCTTTTTTCTAGGGAAAGATGCATTTGTACTTAAATGTCACGGTCCTGCATGATCAATTTGATCTTTTTCTTGCTGGCACTTTCTTTCCAATCATTACAAGAATAGCAATTGGAACAAATTTGGTGCAAAAGATCACTTACTCTCAGCGTTCAGGTTTGTGGGATGCAAAAGAAATAACACATAATAGTGGTTAACAATCAACCACCTAGCAACTCGATTATGTAAGTACTTTTATTCCACATTTAACATAGATTAACCTCCTCCCAATCTTTGAGTCTTCCTAGAAACTCAATTATGTAAGTATTTTTATTCAGCATTTAACACAGATTAACCTCCTCCCAATTTTTTAGTCCTCCTGTCATCTAGCAATCATAAAACATAGTCTTTGCAACAACTTTAAATTTGAACTGTGAAATTGTACAACAATATCTCAACAAAATTGATAACTTGAGCAATAACAAGAAAATATCCTCACAAGAATTAACAACAATAAGCTCACAAGATAAACGCATGCAATCAACAATCAACTAGCAAAAGAAAAATTGTATCCTTCATTATATAATCACAATGTTCGTCAAAGAAAGGAATGTGAACGTAGGGAATTTTCATACTACTACCGCTCACTCCCAGGAAGCATGAATGCGAATGAGTGAAAGAATGAGATTCAAAGCTTTCAATTTCATAGACTAGGAAATGTTTTACTTCGTTTTCTTAGAAAAGTGATCTAAACATGTCAATTTATGGGGTTTGAACATGGATCTCTACTGAAAAGACCAATTCACCTTACCCAGTAGTATATTAAATCTATTATTTCCCACACCAAGGAAGACTAATTTAAAAATATTATTTGTGAAGATAAAATTAGAAGCCATGTTCCATGCCTATAAAACTACCAAAAATCTTCAATTCCCAAAAATATGCAATTCCCATAAAGAGGAATGCATCAATCATAATTCAATGTCTCTGATATAGGAAGTGAGCATGGCAATCTTATGTGAACTACATCATTCCTTGAAACATGAGAGCATTGACTAAAGGCATTAAAAAATTAACAAAGGCGAAGCATAAATAACTAATCAAATTAACTAAGTTATTGTTTTCAAGCTCAAGTGATATTATTAGTAGAGTGAACAGAAAGGAACTGCAATTAGTAAAAAAAATATAATGTGAATGAGTGAAAGAATGAGATTCAAAGATTTCAATTGCGTACACTAGGAAATGTTTAATTTCATTTTCTTAGCAACGTGACCCAAACATGTCAATTTATGGGGTTTGAACATGGACCTCTATCCAAAGAGACCAATTCACCTTACCCATTAGTATATTAAATCTATTATTTCCCACACGAAGGAAGACTAATTTATAAATATATTTGTGAGGATAAAATTAGAAGCCATGTTCCATGCCTATAAAACTACCAATAGAAATATGCAATTCCCATAAAGAGGAATGCATCAATCATAATTCAAATGTCTCATGTATAGAAAATGAGCATGGAAATATTTAGTGAACTACGTCATTCCTTGAAACATGAGAGCACTGACTAAAGGCATTAAAGAATTAACAAAAGGCCAACATGAATAACTAATCAAATTGATTAAGATATTGTTTTCAAACTCATGTGATATTATTAGTAGACTGAACAGAAAGGAAATGCAATTAGTAAAAAGAAATATAATGTCTTACTTTTTCAATCCTTACATGATGCATGATGTTGAGTATAGACTGCTTTATGTTCGTTGGTCACAATTGAAGATTTCAAAGGACAAGTAGAATTTTCTAAGCTCTTTTGTCAGTAGTTCACATTGCAAGGATAACCTTTGGACATTGGCAATTAAAATCTACATCAATACACAAATCTACAAACTCACACAGACATACATATAAAAGTAGATTGACAATTAAAATCTACATCAATACACAAATCTACAAACTCACACAGACATACATATAAAAGTAGATTGGCAATTAAAATCTACATCAATACACAAATCTACAAACTCACACATACATACATATAAAAGTAGTGTTAAAAGTGTGCATTTAAAATCTTATAGCACCATTAAATGAATTCACATCATTAATAATTAGATCCAAATTTAGAGTTTAGCAATAATAATTAGATCCAAATTTAGTGTTTAGATAATCGAACAAATTATAAATAAAGAAGATGATCAAGCACAAGGCCAAGGAAAAAGTTTCAAAATATATTTCTCCTTAATCAACTTAAAGCAAAACTAATATGCATCCAAAGTACAAAAGAAGGTAATGTTATCAGACCTACGAAAACCTTTTAACAAGGATTCCATACACCATAAACAACCAGATAAATATTCATTAAAAGCTCTATCCTAAAGCTTGAATCACAAAATGTTTTCCAACTCCTCTTAAATCATAGATTTTTAAAATAAGCATCATCCATTATTTTTACATGTAAAATAATCATCATCCATACTTTAACCAAAGCCACATTATATCTAGCAATAGAAAATTGAGAGGGCATGCCTTATGTTACTCTTATTGAAATTTAAATGAACAACAGGGACAACAAGAGCATGCATAGAAAATGTTATTCATACTATTTTCCCAAGAATTCAAACACAAACAATGGTTGCTCCATCTTTCCATCCTCTGGACCAACATTCAAACACCATCAACTAACAAATGTGAAGCTTATCTACAACTCAAACACTGCTCTTTCATCATAATTTCCAATTGTTTACTATAGTTAACGTGGGTTCATAATATATTAAGTGTCTATATCTACACCTCAAATACAAATACTGATCTTTCATTATATTTTCTAATTGCTTGATATAATTTATTTGTGTTCATATATAACGTCCTCCTCATTACGACGACAACTCTGATAACAGGTGCAATTTTTTTTTTTGTTTAAGGTGTGTGCGCACGTGTAAAAAGGAAACAGACACACTTGACTCTACGTCGCCACCCGGTGACTAACAAGACGCAACCACGATGATCACAACAAGAAGACATAAGGCACACTACAAGTAACTGCAAGCATTGTACGACCCTAGACATAAAGTGCACAACACGTAATTGCAAACATTTAACGACATACTGGGTTATGCACAGTACGAACACAGAAGGAAGAATCCATAGTAGTAGATTTACTATTTCTGCACAGGAAAGCAGAGCGTTTAATCTTAGTTCTCTGCTCCGAAGAGAGAGAAGGTCAGATAGGCTCCTGGCCGACTGCTCAGGCAAAAACTAGTAATCTCCGTCAGGGGTGTTGCAAGAGGGGAAACCCTGCCTGTAGAGGGCCTGAGACTCTTGATACGGCACAGGATTCTCTACCAAAAATAATCACACACATAGACTTATATACTAAGGCTACAGGGAGGTGTCTACATCCCACCCGACACAATCAGTACCAGAACTAAGAACGCTAAATCTACCAACATCATGGATTAACTAATATTTGTGGTATCAATCAAATCAATTAAACCAAGGGTGAAAGTAAACGGTATTGTAATCTATCGTACATTAACTTTTAATTAACCACGCATTAAGATAACTGAAAAAGGGCATTAAATTATGTCCAACTACTCCATTTACATTCCAGTAATCGATGTTCCCCAAATACTAACTCACAGCCACTGTTATACTTAGTTTAAAGACCTGACAATATATGATAACAATTCAACACCATCTCAACAACATTTCCATAAAATAAAATCAACATTACGCTACCATTAAAATAACTCTACAATTAAATTACTCATCTCAATACATCTTGTAAGTTACTTACACCATACAATCTACAACCAACAGCAATTTCGAGGCACGCACCTGATCCATTAGCCAATTAACATAACTCATATAATGATCAAGCATACCATGTTTTAGTCATACTACATTCATACATGATAATTAGTATCATAACATAATTCTAGGTTACTAGAACATCAATACCTAAAAATTAGTACCATAGCTTGCATAACCTACTTGTAGCTTAATGAAAACAACATAATCTATATGGCTTGACCATATTTGAGAATCCCCAATGTAACATGTATTATACTGGAAGGGATAGCCCTATCCATTGAGATTAGATTGAGAAAGATACAAAGATTTTGTACATTTTAATACAAGGTGATAACAAGGTCTAGTCAAAAGAACTAGAAGGAAATAAGTATATAATACTCACATAGAACCTTAACTCAAATTATTAAAATAGGATTGTTATGCCATCGTAATGTATATATTCCTAGATATGGAATTATAACAAAAATCCTTGATCCACCACATAACATAACATTTGATAAAATAAAAGAGGATAATAAAGTTTAAACTAACGAAAGAAAGGACAGTACTAACTAACTAAGGAAAATTAAATTACCAACCGTAACCCTTTTCATTTTTAATTTGTATTACAAACCGTCCCATCTATAATTCAAAATAGCAATATGTTCATTGTAACCTTACGTATACCTGTTGCACATAGGGTAATTTCTTATCGAAATCAACGCTTGATCTAAAATTTATTACCACAACTTTAATTTAGGGTAAATTGTAATGAATTTGAGGTATTGGGCTGATAAAAATCAAATATATAAATTTGTTCATAGTGTGAGGGGAGGTCGTTCGAGAGGCTCGACTTAGATTAGTGTTTTTCTTCACATTTAAACCAGGAAATGCCACGCGGGAGGAGGTGGAGTTTTCCCTAGGAAAAATACGTACAGGTGTCGACAAAGGTCTGCGATAAGCTTTTCATGCCTGGGGCATTGAAACGTGGAAAGGAAGGGTTGTAAAGTTGCAGAAAAGGAGGCGTGGTGTCCGATGGATTGTTTACTGCACCGCCCATTCCTAACAACACTAAACGTAGGCACTTTAAACGCTGGCCGACCGGACTGCAGGGAGTCACAAGTTCCAGGCCCCTGTCAAGGTAAGCTCGCCAGGGAAGAGATGCCCCAGGAACACGCAGAGGAAAAGGCATACGCAAAATAGAATTTATCCAAGGTGTAAGTTATTCATTAAAAATCGAAGAGAAGGTAAAAGAGTAATCCTCCTCTCCCGGTATTTGCTAAATGAAAATAAGAAGGGAATAAAATGATACAGATGTTATTGTAATAACTGGAAATGGTTAAAAGATAACTGGAAGACTCACTGCTCGTGGCCTTGGCTTAAAATAGTTGCATCCCTGAAATTTCACCGTTGTATTCCATCCAACGCAGTCCATAAATTTAACATAAATGTTTGATGAGAACCAAATAAGAACAAAACGTCGTCTATACAAGTTGACCACTGATAACAACCGGTAGGTGTCAACAGGTGAAAGGGAGGATTACACTAAAAACTGAAGCGGTAAGGCGCAGCTGGAGTAGTGGCATGGGGAAAATCCGATGCTTAATTACCAAGGTAATTGTTGAGGCCCACGTCGGTTCAATGCAATGAAGGAGGCTGAGGAATCGCTAAGGTGAGAGGAGTAAATAAGCTAGGAATGGAAGGTACGCCCCACCCCCCGAATTTGCTGAGGAAACACAGCGATACCCTGCGGGTTTTTTTTTTTTTCTTTTTTTTTTGTGAAGGAGGAAGGGGCTGCGATCTCTTAAAACCTACAGGGAAAGGACCATTAACCGAGAACCATACGTTCATTTTGATTTACAAGGGCAAGGAAAAACGCTCCCACGAGTTCGCCCCAGGTGAAGGTTCACTCAGAAAAAGGAAATAACTCACACGAAAACTAGAATTATACCAGGTAAGCACAGTACCGTGGAAACTCCCTGGTTAGATGAGGCCCCCCACAGAAATTACAGAGAATCACTGTGACAGACAGAAGAATTTATAAAAATATTAGTGATAGAAGTAGTAAAATAGCCCTCGCACCATCGGCGAATGAGGCAAGGTAAAAAAAAAAGATAAAATAATGTTGTCGGGGTTAAGCCATTCGTTGTTCATCTTAGGATTTCTCCATCCCCATTTGTTGTGGTAAATTTCCTTTGCATCATTCCTTTATCTATGTAACTATCAGGGTTAAATAACTAATTTGACAGAAGAGTAGCAGCAGTCGAAAATTTTATCACACAAGGGATTTAACTAAGAACAACAGTTGCAGCAGCTATACTAATAATCGTCGGGTAGAAAATATGACATCCATTAAATCCAATCACAAACAATATGTTGATACCATCATATATCATAATGCATCCTATTTTACCAAATTAAAAACAAACCATACCGTTTCCTTAACTCCCGCCTCGAGTGATTATCGCATGCTCTGTGCCACTCCTGCTTCGTGCCGCTCCCGCTCGCCGACCGTCGAGACTACACCGGTACCTCCCAGCCAATCACTAGGGGTACTCTACTTCCCCCTTAGCCCCCCGAGCTGAAAAGGGGTCACACAAAAACCAGAGGATCCGTCTAGCTTCCCAGCTCGCCTCGCAAGGCCGACCTACCACTCATAACCGAGATGAGAAATCCCAACTCCTCACAAGCAATCAATCAAGTCCCAATCCGGCAGTGTAACCTTCTGCTCAAAAAAAAAAAAACCCTTTTCTTCCTCATCCCCCTTTTCTTTTATAGAGTTTTGAGACCCACATTTATTTTTAAGTTTTAAAGAAAACCCTCCAAAAATTCTTTGTTGTACAAGTGTCATTCATCCTCCACGTTTCTCCTAAATTATTTTCTTTAACTTATTAATTGTCTATGTTTCATTTATTACTTAATTTCCCTATTTTTATTACTCCCTTCTTCTTCTTTTTTAAAACCAAAAAGGTAAATGCGCTAATTAATCTTTTCATTTTATTTTTAAATTCATAACTTTTTATACTCCCGCACGTTAAATAATTTTATTACTTATTAATTGTCTATGTTTCCTTTATTACTTTGTTTCCCTACTTTTATTAATCCCTTTTTTTTTTTTTAAACCAAAAAGGTAAATGCGCTAATTAATCTTTTCATTTACTATTTATTTAATATCTTTTGTTCTTCCACGAGTTAGGAATTAATTTCTTCTTTGTAAACTTTTAAAACCATTAGTTTTAATTTAAATCTTACCCTTGTCATCACCCCAAGAATTTTATGAAGACCCAACTATTACTTAGGTGGGTTCTTGTTTAAATTGTTATTTTTATTCTAGGGTCTGTTCTTAAGGTTAGACTAAAATTTTACCCTAACAATTTTAGACTTAGTACTTAGATTCTGAACTGGGCGACACTGAGTTAGGGAAGTTGTTTAAGGATTTCTTAAGGTTTTATTGTCTTAGGGCTATTTAGGTTTGTTTCCTTCATCCACATCAATGCGATGTTCCCTTCAGGATGCACCACGTGCCCCAAGGGTGCCACTCGCCTCGTTCGTTTCCTTTGTGCGACGTGCCCTTCAGGATGCACCATGTGCTCCAAGGGTGTCACTTGCTTCTTGTGTTTCTTTTGTGCGACGTTCCCTTCAGGATGCACCACGTGCTCCAAGGGTGCCACTCGCCAACTTAACTGATTGGTAGACATCTATAACCCCTGGAGTCAACACTCCGCCAGGTGAACTTGTGGGAGACTAAGGGCTCTAAGGAATAAGGCCCCCGCCTTATTGCACACCCCTTAGAATCATCGTGAATGACTGTCGCAGTCTTCCCTCACGGCATCGTGTATCCTCTCGAACTAGGTAATCGTTAACCTACAGTTTGAGCCACGACGGGAGTGCTAGTAGGCTGTGGCAGGGCTGCTGTCCATGCCTCTCCCTCAACCTCTCTGGAAATCGTGTGTGGCCCCTTTACTCCATATGTGAGTCTGATCGGCAAGCTATCGTCAGCCTGCATCATCAACAATCATGTCAGAAATGTCAACATCATATCATCAAATCAAATGAAATATCACAGTAAATAATCAACCCAATATCACACTCCCTGACTCAATCTGGAGTCCAAGGGGGTTCCACCGATGCCTCTGCATCCTCCAGGTCCAAAAACCCTGCACACTCAATAAAACTGAGTCAAAAGCACCTGTCTACGTCAAGCAGTAAAACATCATGTCATCTATCATAACGCATCATAATCAAGGATAAATGTTTTAACATCATAAAAG
>ML789329.1:264362-289401 GCA_009831015.1 Picea engelmannii
ACCGGTTCCACTCTTCCAGTTGACGGATGGACTCTTCAAAGTTTGATGGTGTTATCAACAAGAGAAAACCATAATAGACTTTCACTATCAATCCTTGTTCCTTTGAAAGTGGAGTTCAATATATTGAAAGGATTTATACATAAGAGAAGACTATACTTTCAAAAAAGTAACCCCTACAAAACCTATTCAGCTTCATTAACCTTTCCTTTTCCTTATAGCCTATGTATATTTTCCAAACATTTCAATTTCTAAGGGAGTTATACTATGTTTTATAAACTCAACCAAGTGGGAATATACAAAGTTGGTAAATTCATCAACAAGCAACAACATAAACAAAGCCAAACAGGAAAGAATGTACCTAAAAAGAATATTTTATGTGAATGTTCTCAGTCTCAAATATTTTTGAAAAACTGGAAAACTCCGCTCATCTGATGTGAATGTTCTCAGTCTCAAATATTCTTGAAAAACTGGAAAACTCCTCTCATCTGATGTGAATGTTCTCAGTCTCAAATATTCTTGAAAAACTGGAAAACCCCGATCAACTACAAAAACATCAACCCAATAGCTTACACACAGAACTTCCTAGGAAAGAAATGTGATAATATAACTATAAAAAGTACAAAATGTGTTTTAATTAGATAAAAACTTTGACAATCACCTGATTTATATTGCAAACCAATTCTATAAGGAAATTATCTCGCCTTGTTCTAAAAGATATTAGAAAAAAATGTTAACACTTAAAAACATATTTGAAGGCATGACAAAATAGTTTCAACAAAAATTCAAAAACAAAATAGAGGAAAAGGGCTTACTGAAAAAAGAAATGAACCAAAGTATATAAAACAAATGCACCCTAAACAAACATTATGGCATGCACATTCAAAATAGTCATCACACTCAAGGAATTGCAAAATATTCGGTAGTATGGTAGACATAACGATCTACAAATTTCAAAATAATTTTTTTAATAGAGATGGACTTTCACTCAGATTTTATATCTCCAAGTAATTCAACTTGATTCATCCTACTGCATTAACTTATAATTATCTACATACCAAACAGAATTAACTAAATAAACCTCCTGTAAAATCCTTAATACGAATTCTCAAGAATGAAATTGAATGCCTGAAAATTATTTATAGTTCAAAACAAGATGATATACTAATTCACAGGCATCCAGAATTAGGACCATCACTTTGCAATTATTCCAGGTCAACTACGATTGTAACTTCACAATAGATTATCCCTCATAACATGACATACAATGCAAAGTTGTAGGAAGGATAAACATAGGTATGACATACAATGGAAAGTTGTAGGAAGGATAAACATAGGCATATGGTTTGAATTATCTAGATACATTTTCAATTTCGTCTTAATTTAATCTATGAAATCTTATTTTAAGACTTCAATGTAACAAAGAATACAAAGGATGCAATATTTCCACAACTCTACAAAGTGTACATGAAGAATACATTAGGTAGGATTCCTTGCGCAGTTCCACTTGTGGGTTATGCATAAGCATAAAAAACCTCGAAACAGATAATAGGAAATAGAAAACAACCATCACAAAAATCCATCAAACAATCTCCTAAAAGTACCCGCTATGGATTGCATAACAAGGCAGAACACTATACTCTTCAATATTCCAAAAACAAATTATAAAATGCATCCTTGAAATTAAAGGTTACAAACAAAATAATATGTAAAAGGAACTCAAAAGATATGTGGAAACATATCCATTCATGTTGTTCAAATAAAGAACACATTGTTCATAAAGCACAAGCACATAAACAAAGATGTAATTAAAAGAAGATATAAAATAGACATCCAACAAATAATACAGGTTAATAAATGATAGGAATTGTTATAAACCTTGGAAATCCAAATTCTAATCTACAATTAGCCCCTATGGAAGGTCATCTTTGGGTAGATTGAGTTTAAAAAGAAAAATACATGAACAAGGTTTATTTTCCTCTTCAGTCCTTGACCTTTCATTTTGGACTTTTAAAAATAAGCTTAGAGACCGGTATTTTGATGATGTTGAAGCATTTATATTATTTAAGGATAGTTTTATACCCATTTTAAATGTAACTGCGAAATACACATGAACAATATAATTTTCATTCTGCAATGAATAGATATATCGATTTTTTCTTTGGAAAAAAAAAATTAACATAAAAAGAAAATGGACCACATATAAATATAAAGATGACTTGGAAAACAATGTCATCATCTTCGTAGCATTCCTCTGCATAGAAAAAGGAGAGTTACAACAAATGAGAGACCTCAGGAAATAGAAAACTGCTAATGTAAAACTTAGTTTCACCATTTCCTAAAATTATAGCCTATCATTAGAAATGAATTAATTTTGTGGATGAACATCCCATTTAATTTCCATTTAAAAATCAACAACTAAGATAAAATTAAAAATCAACAACTGATATGAGATTAACTGTTCCAATATTCTACTAAATTTCAATATCATGTCTACATGAAACTAAAAAGGTACAGAGAATTTGTAAGAGGAAATAAAAAATGTAGAGGAATCAGACTCCATCTATGTTGCTCAAAACCTAAAACAAAAAACATCAATAATAATGAACCATATTCTACTAAATTTCAATAACATGTCTACATGAAACTAAAAATTTACAGAGAATTTGTAAAAGGAAATAAAAAATGTAGAGGAATCAGACTAAATAGACATAATGAAAATTCATCCAGCATACATGTAACATTTCTCATCGTCTTGGCAACATCCTACCTCTAAAGGATTTTCATAGCAACAAAACCTTAAAGATATATCAACATACATACAACATTTCTCATCGTCTTAGAAACATTCTACCTCTAAGAGCTTTTCATAGCAAAAAAAGCTTAAAGATAAATCAGGGCAAATAGAAAATAATCCATGCAAAAATCAATCTCACGATTTCCTAAAACTATTTCATCATTAGCACTGTCATCTATTGGTGAGGATCACATTTAAAATCCATAAACAAAAACACAAAAGATTTGGGAATCAGATTAAGAATTCCAATAATATGTTAAATTTTGATTCCAATAATTGTTAAATTTTGAATAGCGTGCATCCAGAAAACTAAACGGTTACAAAGAATTTGTAAAAGGAAAATTTTAAATATAGAGGAAATTAATTCCACTCCATCAATGTTGTTCAACGCTTCAAATGGAAAACAACAATGATAATAAACCATGTAACATCAGGAAAATTCAACATACACACCATTTCTTGTTATCTTGGAAACGTCCCACCTCTATGGGGCATAACAACAACAACATAAAGGAAAAACATGGGAAATATAAAAGAATACATACAAAACTCAATCTCACAATTTCTTATAATTATTTCTTTTGATTAACATTCTATTATGTTGTGAGCATCACATTTAACTTCTATAAATATATAGATGAACAAGAAAATATAGCAGATGACTTGTAAATGACTTGTAAATGAAAAGGAGATGAACTTGGGAATCATTTCTCAACAACTTGGTATTATTCCACCTCTAAGGGTGTTGGGATAGAAAAATAAGTGTTAAAACACATCATAGTGATTAAAAAACAATCCATGCAAAACTCAATCACACAATTTCTTGAAATTGTCTTTTTCGAATTGTACATTGTATTCTACTAATAAACATGGCATTTAACATCCATGAATAAATTAACAACTCTCATAATTTAAACATTGCAATATTCTCCTAAATTACTAATGGCATGTATCACAATGGAAATTAAAGATCATAGATTATATAAGATGAAGATAATTTTATCATTTTCCAAAGAATGGCCATACCAGAGAATAATTTGTAAAAGAAGGGAAAAAAAACTAATCCTAAACAGAGTAAACTAAAAAATAGACACTCAACATGAACTGCAAAATAACAAGAATTGACGCAGCGAAGAAAATGCACAAGGCATTTCTAAACATGGATGAAATTAAAAGCTCATGCTATCACACATTTTTACAAATTTTTTTGATGAGCATTGTAATTGATTCCATAAATATTTAAATACTCTGCAAAATTTCTATTCTAATCACATGCATCCAAAAAATTAAAAATTACAGATAAAAATGAGTCTGTACAAAAGTTCATAAAACTGGTAGAAACTGTCTCCATTGATGGTG
This sequence comes from Picea engelmannii, assembly GCA_009831015.1. Classification (NCBI taxonomy): domain Eukaryota; kingdom Viridiplantae; phylum Streptophyta; class Pinopsida; order Pinales; family Pinaceae; genus Picea; species Picea engelmannii. The sequence goes on from ML789329.1 coordinate 268,516, forward strand.
TTCAAATAGAGAACATGTTAATCATAAACCATACATGCATACATAAACATGTGATTAGAAGAAAAGAGAAACAAATATTCAATAAGAAGTAATACATAGACATAGGAAGAACTCTGGAAGACTTTCTCATCATCTTAGAAGCACTCAAATCTCTGAGAAAATTGCATAAGCATAAAAGGAATTGAATAAGAGGGCATATAACATTGCCAATACAAAACTGAATCTTTCAATTTCATGAATTTATCCCCTATTCTGTTGAAGAGCATGGAATTCAATTTCCATGAAACATTTTAACAATGACTCTAAGAGGCAATAATCAAATACTCTACTAAATTTCTAATATCGTGTTTAGAGGAATCAAAACTTACAAAGAATAATTTGTTAAAAAAAACAGAAAATTAGGGTAAATTGTCTCCATTAATGGTGCTCAAACAAGAACAAGTTGATCATGAAACATACACAAACACATGCATAATTAGAGGAGAATGCAGAATAGGCATTCTGCAATAGGGAATGCATAGACACAAAAAACAAGAATTAACTTGAAAAATAAACAAATAAACACAAACCACTCTTAAATAAAAAGGAGATGAATGACTTAGGAAATATTTCTCCTCAAGATTTCACCTCTAAGAGTTCTAAGTAGTAAACAAAAAAGATTAAATGCACTTTACTCAATCAACCAATTTACTGAAATTGTTGGATTGTATTCTATTGATTAGCAACACATTTTAATTCCATCAAAAAATTAACAATAGATTTGAAAATAAGCATTCGAATGCCCCCGTGTATATCTGATTGTATGCATCTTGGAAATTAAAGGTTGCAACGATTAAGAATTTATAAAAAAAAAAAAACAGAAAATTAGTGAAACAACCTCCATTATCATTGTTCAAGAATAACACGTTGATCATGATCAGTAGACATCGACACCATCAGAAAAAGAAAAAATAAAATATTCAACAACTTACAATTAGAAGAAAGTACAAAATAGACAATTTGCAACAACAACGTATAACTAGAAGCAACACAGAATAGAGGTGCAATGATGAGAATAACAGACTCACATGCAACATTAATTATTATAACAAAAGAAAATACATGATATGCCTTTGTAAATACGATTGAAATTACATATTTAAGCATGGAAATAATTTGAAATTACATACTTAAGCACGGAAATAAATTGCAATTAGCAAATCAACAATAGCTTCAGTAACCATTCCAATATTTTGTTAACTTTCTATTCACAAATGTCCTGGAAATAAAGGGTTACATAAAAACAAAATTGGGAAACGGAAACCCATAATTAATGGTAACAATTTGTATTATTGTTATTCATACATATACTATACAAATTAACATAGATACATAACTTAGAAGTAGAGAATTGTCGTTCAAAAACATGAAATACTAACATAGATTAAAAAAAACAGGGAATACTGATAGAGATAACAAGGAGTAGGATGAAGAAGAAAACAAGTCGTAAATGAAAACCAAATAATCTGTGGAAACAATTTCCGTTAATGTTGTTCCCACATTAACTACACACTTGAAGATCGAAATATGACAATGCACTCAAAAACGAGGAATACTGTCAAAGATAACAAGGAGAATAATGAATAAATTAACAATCGTTCATTGAACAAACATGCATTCTAATAATCTAACTTTCTAACCGAAAAATAAAAGTTACAGATAAAAGAAATGCAAAAGAAAGCAAAAAATCAGTGGAAACCTCTATATTAATGCTATGGAAATAAAATACAAGACATATAATCCCATAAATTAATGGAGAATAGGGATACCCAGATGGCAAAAATTAGAAAATGCGCTGACTTCAAATCATCAGAAGAAAAGAGAAGCAAATTAAAAAAAATCACTGCATCACACACATGCCAGGCATAAATTAATAGAGAATAGGGACTATCCTGATGACAAAAATTAGAAAAATGCACTATATGACTTCAAATTATCACAAGAAAAAATAAGAAAATGAATAAAGCACTGCATCACACACATCCAAGCAAGCAGGGACAATTTCAACATCTAAGCAGGCACCGGTTATTAATACTCTCTAAAAGTCCCACCCGATGCCTGGAGATGACTTGCATCACACGCTAAACAACCACTCATGAGTTGTTGCCTTCTTTTTTTCTTTTGTTTCTTCTTTTTTCTTTAAAAGAAAAGCACGTCCAAGAAAAACAGTATCCGATGCATCCATTTCCAAAATCTCTTGATTTAAAACTCTTTTTTTAAATATTAATTAAAAATATAAAATTAATGCAACGTGTCATATAAATAACGGTAATGAAATCATATAAATGTAATACGGTGAGTATTAAGCATCCGATTAAATGTAATAAAATAACTATTTTACACGCTAGCATACACCTAAGTTTAAATTATGTAAATATCGGGTCCCCACTTACAATTGACATCACATCACGTGCATGAGATGAAAAAGAAAGATATATATGTAAATAAAAATATGTACAACCTCAAAACCCACTTGCTTTCCTTGGGTGAAGAGTAAAAGGAATGGATGATTGAATTTGAAATTTTCATTAATGCAATTAAAAGTATTCGAATTTAAAATTTTATTTTCATTTACACATGCAAGGGGAGAACATGACAGAGAAGTTGGAATAAAAACCATTATTCTGATTTAATTAGTATTATTATTGTAGATGGCACCTCTTTTAACAAAATATTCGTTGAGAACTATTCTCAAATATGGCTTTAAGTCAGCGAATCATGTTGGTGTTAAATGCGTGTCGAAATTTCACAGAGTCTGGTTAAACCTATACCATATATTTTTTTGGTTTCTTTTCTAGGCATAATTTTCTATCAAACTTATCATAAATTCGGTCAGAAATTGTTCGAATTTCGAATTGTAAATTTGAGTCGGTGAGTTTATATAATCAGAATATTCTCGTTCCCCGGTTTTACAGGGATTTTCAGGGCCTTCAGAATATTCCCGGGTTTTACAGGGCTTTTTAAGGTCTTAATCCATTTATGCATTAAAAAATGCAATTTAAACAATAGAAATTGACGATTTCACCAAGATTTGTGCCACCTGATTTAGGTGAAAAAATTCAAAAAATAGAACTTTAAACAAATTGTATGTATGTTTCCTATTATGCCTACCTACATTAATATTTGTAGGTAATATGTTTTCAAATACAATTGGTTAATTGCATGTTAAGTGAAATTATAAAAATGAATTCTATAAAATGGTCTTGGATTCACCATCCCTTGCAAACTTTTATTACAACAAATTTATTAAAATCTGACTACGATTATGTACTTTCCATGTGTTGTTTTGACAACTCCCAGCGCCACTTATACTTAACATCCGTTTTTTAGAGTCCTACCCATGTCTATACTGTCAATTTCTAAGCAACTAACTATCTTGGAGGAATTTAATAAAACACTACTCTTTCAGAAACAAAATACCATTTAATGAATCATGACACCTTTACTTATGTTGTTTTCCACTTAACAATCACACATGTCCCTTTTGAACTAAATTCAACTCCTGTCCTTTTTTTCTTAGCTTTGTATCTTCAACACCCCTCCATAGACCTTACCATCATCCATGATCCCTTTTGTCCTGACAACCAATGGGTGACGAATACAAATCAATGGTAGCACTTCAAAGTCATTTATTATCAAAGGAATTCAAAGTTTATTTTTATGATGAGATCATATTCAACCTTTTACTCTAATGCTTGACTGATCCAGGTGGATATCGGTGGCCACCCACCTCATCCAATGACTTAACACAGTTTTCCATCTTCGTAGTTTTGTTATGATTTTTTGGGTCCTAAACTTTTGGGCCCATTTTAAGGCCCTAAACGATGTTTTATGGGAAATTAAAAAGTCTGGATTTGTTTCCAACACACCCAAGACATTCCATGATCCAAATTGGATCATTTATCATTTGAGATCAGCATGTATATCCATTTTAGCGATTGGATCCAAAAATTCGTCTGAAATATTACGGAGCCACTTTAAGGTATAAAACAATAATTTATTTTTTTCCAAACCTACTTTGTAGGAAAATGCCATATTCTACACACTGAGACCTTTCCAGCAGTGCAAGGATCACCTCAATCGAAGTTCGCATGCAAAAGTTATGCCTCTTGCAAGTTGACCGGTCGTGTTTACCAACATAGTACTAGTGGATGCCACACCAACCCCCATCACTCAAAACGTGTGGGGATAGCTACATGTGGAATTTTCAAGAAGTTTATAGAAGGTCCAAAACCTTATCACAATTGAGGGTTGAGTAAGTCAAAACCATACCCCTAGATGGCTATTGAGCTTTGTTAAATATCGAGTTGATAGGAGGAGAAGGGATTAGATTCTCTTGCATTGTCTCTTGTTCCATAGCTGAGCAAACCATATAGGATTGGTATTTTGTGAGAAAAAAAGAGGAAGAGGATTCTATAGCAATTGTGCAGACCACAATGTCAAAAGGTAACTCCATAGTGCATTTTCATTCCTTTGTATGTACATTTTTATAATTGAAGCAATGAGAGCAGAGCATAGGCCTCACCTTCTAGCTAGGTTTTCTCTCGTATTAGGTTTCTCGAGTCAAATCTTGTGTTCATTTGTGTGGATGGTGTGTATTTTGTGTCTATTCTTTCATTTTTATATTTCAGTGATTTCTTAAATTCAAACCATAAGCTAGAGATAATAAATCTGGTATCTAAGGAAATAAACCACATAAATATATGATTTCGTAATATTATAAGATCTATTGTGACAAACTATTCCAACGGAATATCCATGGCAGTTTTATAGATCATATCGGTATCAAAGTAGGTTTCTTTGGGTGTGTTTGTGGCAAGTTGCAGGGATATAGGAATCGATTTAAGAATAAATTCGTAGAACCCTAGCCATGGTCGACAAGTTTGTTCATAACAACCCTTAAGACCCATCAAAGGAGAGTTTTGCAAGGCTAGAAGAGAAAGTCGCTAACATATCTCGCAATATGTCCCTCATCATGGGATCTCTAGCAAGCAATCTCAAACTATTTGGATAAGTTGAAGTCTCTAACTCTAAAATTGGATTAGAAGGGAAATTGGGAAATAATGAAGATCCCAAAAAGGAGTCGAGGAAAAATCCCAAGAAAGAGTAGCTCAGTTCGAGTGTTGTTAAACCTTCACAATCCCTAGTCAATATGGAAGTGAAAGTATACGTAAAGCCATACCAAGGTGAGATCAGTGCATTAACATTGAATCATTGGTTGCAGGAACTAGAAATTTATTTCAGCGTTGACCATATAGATGGGCAAAAAATATATTTTTTCAGACTAAAGTTGGTCATGCTTTAACCTAGTGGGAAAGTCACATAGAGACACTTAGGCTAGAGGGTGATCCACCAGTAACTATGTGGGAGGATTTAAAAACCCTCATTAAGTCATGGTTCTAATATATTGGGTATGCATAGGACCAAAGGATCCATTTCCATTACTTCAGACAAAGGCAAGGGAAGAGTGTACTTGAGGACACCACCAAGTTCAAAAAGATGGGCATCATGTTGGGTATCTCTCCCAAGAACCCAAAAGTACTCCTCAAGTATCTGGGAGGTTTACATAGCCATCTACAAAAATGATTGATGTCCTTTCAAGTCGAGGATAGTGGACGAGGCATGTGTACAACACAGTATCTGGAAAACATAGGCCACAAGAAACGACAGCCAAGTGGTTCCAAGCAAAAAGAGAATCGGGGAGCTTCCAAGATGGGGAAGAAGTGGAAGGAGGGAAAGGATACAAAGACAACAACCAACACATATCAGTGTAAGGATCCCAAAAACCATTGTAACCATTGAAATATCGATGGTCACACTAATGAAAAGTGTTGGAAATTACATTCAGAGCTGAACTCGAAGAACCGCAAGAAGGATGCAAAAAAAGAGTCTTCTAGTCACGAATTCAAGCAATTGGGTTGAAAACATCTCCAATTTGGATGAGAAGATTGTATGCGCATCAATGTTGAAAGAGGTCAATCTTAGTAGCCTTCATCACCAGGAAGAGAAGGAGATGACCAAAGTCTTCCACATCAATATCTAGGTCAAGAAGGCCAAGATAGATGCTTTGTTCGACTTCGATTCACAGGATAATATCATATCAATGGATTTGGTCAGTAAGATTGGATTGGAGGTTCATGATCATCCTAGTCCCTATCCATTAGGTTGGGTAAACAAGGATGCAGAAATGAAGGTAAAAAAATAGTGTAAGATCAAATTTGTTGTAAGTGTAGACTTTATTGATGAAGTAATGTTGGATGTAGTACCTCCGGACATGTGTTGTGTAGTGTTTGGGAGTCCCTACATGTATATGAGGGATGAAATCTTCATGAGAAGAGCCAGCTTGAACTGCCTGATCAAGGATGGGAAGTCCTACATAATCATCGCATTGAAAGGTAAATAAAAGATCTCCTTGCTAAGTTCCAACCAAGCCAAGAAGTTGATTGATTCCAATAAGAAATATGTTTTACTTTTCATAAGACAAAATGAGTCCGATGATGAATCAATAAGAGTAAAGACAACCCTGTAGGGGTGTGCTAAAGAGAAGAAACATCAGTTGGAGGAGTTTCTACATGCATACAAAGGAGTGTTCCAAGAGCCTAAAAGGATACCACCCAAGAGGGAAGGGGAGCACAAAATACATTTATTGTCAGACTCTCCATTGTTAAACATTGGGTTGTATAGACACTCTATTCTGGAAGGAAATGAAGTGAAGAAACATTGACAACAACTGTTGGAGCAGAGAGTGGTTTGATCGAGCACCTCACCTTGTGGGTCACATATCATTATAATATCCAAGAAGGATGGAACTTAGGGGATATGTATCGATTATGGATCTTTAAACAAAATCACACTTAAGAATTGGTACCCTCTACTGAGGATCGATGATTTGTTAGAATAGTTATAGCATGTCAAGTACTTTACCAAGATGTATCTGAAATCAGGATACCACCAAGTACATGTTAAAGATGAAGACACGAGGAAGACTTCCTTCAAGACAAGGCAAGGTATGTATGAATGGTTGGTCATGTGATTTGGCTTATGTAATGCACCAACTACATTTTGAGAGTAATGAATGATCTATTACGCCCATATTTAGATTCATTTGTTATATCATATTTGGATGATATATTGTTTTATAGCTCTACTGTAGTGTAGCTAGGGGAATAATATGGCGTACCTAGGAAGCACCCAAAAGGAATATCAGTAGAGAGGTATTGTTAGGTATGGAGGCCACTGTTAGTAAATAAGGCCAATATGAACATAATAAATGTAAGAGGGCTTACTAGAAGTTTTTCCTTCTAGAAGGTTCCTCCTCTAGAATGTTCTTAGGTGGTTGGTAGCACTATATAAAGTAGTGTAAAAATGTAATGGGCCTATTGAGAAGTATTTTATTGGGAGTGTAGCTCATAAGAGATTGCCCCCTTGAAGAGGAAAGTGATTAGGAGTAGATCTCTTCCTTCAAAAAAAAAATTGTACGGAGTTGCCCTACCCTAAGAGTTTTCATATAATAAAGTGGTATTTACTCCATATCTTGTGTGGTGATTTATTATTCAAATCTTTGGTACTTAACAAGTGGTATCAAAGAACTTTTACCAGCGAAGAAAAAATGGGCAATTTTTTATTTTTGCAGGTTTTCAAGAAAAGGGTCATGACACTCCAAACAATTCATGTAGATTTTTGTACATTATTTGATTAAATTGGTTGTATATATGAGTTCGTCTTGAAAAAACAATCTCTTTAATAAAAACAATTGAATTGAAGTTCGAGAGGATAAGGTATCATTGATTTAAAATCAATATTTTTTCAGGGTTTTTTTCGTGGAAGGCCGTGCGATTTTGCCATTTTTTGTAGCAATTGGTATTGAATTTTCCCAAACCAATTTCAAATCTATGTTCCTCTCACAAAATTTTCCCATTTCAAAAAAATCATCTGAATTGAAGTTCCGGAAGTAAAGATTTCATTGATTTAAAATCACCAATTTTTAGGGTTTTTTCGTGACGACAACGAGACTGCATAGCTCATAACTTTTGACATGGTGCTTAGATTGATACCAGATCGGTGCCATTGGATAGAGGATCTTAGTAAATTTATTTTTGTATAAATTATATGTGGTATTTCCAATGGATATTCGTTCTCTAATCCTCATGGACCTCAACTAAATTCGATGGGAGATGGAAGCCATCAAGACAACATTTCAAGAGTTCCAAGTTACAAGGCCAAATACTCTGGAGAGATATATTATGGAGGCCATATATATCATAGGAGAATATACTCAAGAAATATATGCTTGGTATGATTACGAGGACAAATTTGATGATTGGTATATGGATAGTTGTCATTTCTGGGATGACAACCACTTTCATATTTTATATGACTCTACTGCACCTTATGTAGAGAATATCAATGTGACAAATCAAGAACCAATAATGACTACGAGTGTCCAACTTGCATATTCTACAGTGGTATTCTTCCTTACATATTCAACTTCGACCCTTTCCAACTATGTGGATGGATTTGCATATTTGGATCCACATGACCAGCGTAGACCTTTGGAGCACCATTTTTAGTTGCTTATTGAGTCCCGATATCATTATAGGGGAGTTCACATAAGCACTTGGACATGGGACCCTGGTTTACAATATATATTGGACTACTTCAACATGGTTGTTATCACTTTTACATGGGACCCTATTTTTCCATCTAACGTCAACATTATGGTCCACATTTATCTATGGGACCCTAATATGTGGTTGTACTCCCTCATAACAAGCGTTGAGGGAAACACTTTCATAAAGGGGATGGAATGTAGTGAAGCTAGGGGAATAATATGGTGTACCTAGGGAGGTACCCAAGGGGAATACTAGTAGAGAGGTATTGTTAGGTATGGAGGCCACTATTAGTAAATAAGACCTGGTGTGAGCATAATAAATGTAAGAGGGCTTACTAGAAGGTTCCTCCTCTAGAATGTTCTTAGGTGGTTGGTAGCACTATATAAAGAGGTGTAAACAATGTGATGGGAATATTGAGAAGTATTATATTAGGAATAGCTCATAGGAGGTTTCCCCCTCGAAGAGGCAAGTGATCAGGAGTGGGTCCCTTACTTAAAAGGATACATTGCTACCCTACCATATGTGTTTTCATATAATAAAGTGGGATTTTTTCTATATTTTGTGTGGTCATTTATTATTCAGATCCTTAGTACTTAACATCTACTTGGGAAGAGCACATCTCACATATCATACAATTGTTAAATGCCTTGAAAAAACACTAGTTTTTGGCTAACCTCAAGAAATGTGAGTTTTCTCAACATCCATTGGTGTATTTAGGGAATGTGATCGGTGGAGGGGAACTCAATATAGATCCCGCAAAGATGGAGGCCATCATGAAATGGTAGACTCCTACAAATTTCACTAAAGTTATGGGTTTTGTTGGGGCATTAGAACACTTGTTGAAGTTCATAGCTTCATTATTAGTAGTATTTGCACCACTCCACATCATAACAATGAGTGGTAAGAGTTTCCAGTGGGGGGGGAATTAGCAGAAGGATTTTGATGAGCTGAACATAATGATCAATCAAGCACCAATTCTTGCATTACAAAACTTGCAAAAGCCTTTCAAAGTGGAGATAGTTGCAAGTGGGTATGCCATAAGAGTAGTTTTGATGCAAGGAGTAAGACATGTTCAAGCTATCAGGAAGTGGAAGCACTATCTCATGGGAAAGGAGACCTTCATCCACACAAATCACCAACAACTACAGTATTTGCAGGCCCATAGTAAGCTACAACAAACCAAACATTACAAGTGGATGGGGTTTTTACAATAGTTTCATCTAGTCAACAAGTATAAGAAGGGAAACACAAAAAGGTTGGTAGACATGCTTTCAAGGCCACCCACATCCAAGATTACATATTTGGGAACTCTAATGCACATGGATCCTTGTACCCATGACGCATACACATAGACATACACAGAATATGAGGACTTGAAGGAAGTGTTTCAAAAACTACAAGGCCAAATTCATATAGATGAAGGTGACAAGAAGTCTAACTATCATCTTCAGAATGGGTTACTCTATAAGGTAGACAAGTTATGTGTTCCTAAAGGTGAAAGATTGCAGATAATCAAAGAGGCTCACACATCCAAGGTTGCAGGGCATTTTGGTGTTGGGAAGACGATTGCTAACTTACAAAGGTATGTGTACTTGCCCAAAATGCAAGTAGATGTAGCAAGGTATATTAGAGGATACGCACTTTTTTGTACTAGGAAGCCCAGTAATAGGAAGAAAGGTCTATACTATCCCTTACCTATACCCACTCGACCTTGGGAAAGCATTTCCATGGACTTTGTGGGAGGTTTACCAACAACTAGGAAGGGACATGATTTTCTATTTGTGGTAGTTGACATGTTTAGAAAGATGTGCATTCTCATGTCTTGTAAAAAGATGATTAAAGGATGAGAAGCAACAAACAAATTTTTTTCCTCGGATGGGGTGCCACGTAGCGCAGTCAGGCCATGCGGGTTGGAGCCAATTTGGGCCTTAAATACAGGCCATTGACTCCCATCTCCTCACCATTAACATGGGAGAAAGCTCGTGCAGCCAAGCCCATGGGATGAGCCCTCTCACGTGAGTGAAGAGGATAGACGCACATGGAATTAGGAGGATAGCCTTAATGGTTGATCCTGTAATGATCACATGATGAACAATTGAGAGGGGGGGGGTGAATCAATTTTCACCGTGCTTAAACAATTATGCTTCTTTTAAAATCTTTACAAGGCACTCAATGATGATCACAATAATGCAGGGAAATAAACAATGGCACATTCAACATCAGTCACATATATGAGAAACACAGAGACAGATATTTCCCAAGGAAACCCATACAGGGTAAAAACCTCTTTTTCTTTATATGATAAGTAATAGTTACATTCTTTACAATATCATACATATGAGCACCGACTCATAATGAGGCTACAACCTCAGTTTTGCAAGTTGCTACTTGGTGAGAGCACCAACTCTCTATTTTCTCTAGAACCCACTAGAAGGAAGCACCAACTCCCTGGTTTCTCTAGCACCAACTAGAAGGAAGCACCAACTCCCTAGTTTCTCTAGCACCAACTAGAAAGAAGCACCAAATCCCTATGTTCAAGCACCCACTTGAACTTCTGAGGACAACAGTCCTCCCTAGCACCTCCCTACCACCCTATTTTATAAATCTTTGCTATTGAAACTCATTACAGTGATATAATGTTCAACAATGGCTTACGAGACTTATCACTGTTCTGCTGCATTTCGTTGCTTTGTCTGCCTCACTGCCTTCCTGCACACATGACTTGCGTTGTCTGTTGTTTTTCTTTTTATTCTCTGTGCGCCATATCCATTCAATGCACAGTTCCTCTTCTGTTTAATTTAGTTGTTGCACTTTCCTCCTTTTTCACACATGAATCACCTTCAACAACAACAACCACAACAACTCCAACAGCAACAACAACTGCATCTCTTCTCTGTACCGTGTACTTATAGCTTCTATGCACCTTGTCCATGCAATGCACGCAATACCTCTGCATACTCACACCGCGTCGATATCCTCCACCTCTCGAGTGCTCTACCTGATCATCGCAACTCTTCAGCTTCTCTGGTGGTTCCCACCACGCGTCCAACATCACTGGGTGTTATGCCGAGATTCCTTTTTCTCTCTGGCAGTTGAGACTCTTCGTCTTCTCTGTTACAGTCGATCTCACCCTCTCTATTTCAGCTGCAGGCTCCAACCCTCTTCCAGTTGTCAATCACCCCTATGACCTATCTTCATCCCATTGGAAGATTCCCAGAGACTCTTCAGCTCCTCTAGCAAAAACCATCAATGGTTTCTAGCAGTTACACTGTGAAGAGCAATATTTGCCCTCTGATTATGCTCAAATTCACCTACACCGTTGGATAAACTCTGAAGGCTATTGTCATTATTTACCCGTTTCACACTTTTTCAATTCGTAGATTCTGCGATGAGACATATTGACTCTCTATGTCACGAGCTCTGAAAAGGAGCTTGGCTACTCTAGCTCCCTCCTCTACGTAACCACAGGCGGTGACCACCAGTTACAGTGACAATTCACTTTTTCGGTATTTCGACATTCGTATGATCCAGTCTCTTGAAACTCCCAGACACGATCCCTGAAATTTCGAGGTGGAGCTCAGCTGCACTAAGTCCTTCCTCCATGTGACCACACACGGTGACCACAGGCTGCGCTAAAATGTGCTTCAAACTCATGATCCTCATCGACCCTAATCGACGTTCCATGATCTCGATGAATCAACGGTCCATATGTTTTTGCGATCTCGCATCTCGTTGTTTCTTAGATGAAGGTTCTCTTCACTCCAAGTCGCGATAGGCAAAACTCCGAGATGGAGCTTAGATCAACGGTCCACGTTCTTGGTGAATTGACGGTCCAGATCTTATCGTGAATTTGCATCTCACGATTCCCGTGATGGAGGTTCTCGTCACTCCAAGTCGCGATAGGCAAAGCTCCGAGATGGAGCTTAGATCAACGGTCCGGAATCCTTGGTGATATGACGGTCAAGATATTTTCATGATCTCACATATCGTGAGTTTGAACCTCTTTCCTTTGGATTTTCCAATCTGAGAAACTCCAAAATGTAGTCTTTGTGGTGCTCTGATTTTTCGCCACGCGTCCTCTTGATCCAACGGTCCACGACTATCCTTTCTGAAGTGGTCTGCCATATTCACCTTGTGGATATGATGGCCTAGATCACACCTTGATCCAACAGCTAGGAACATTTAGCCATTTCGCATTTCTCGATTTCGGCACTTTGCGATTTCACCACTTCGCGATTTCGCCTTCTTATGATGAAGGGTTTCAAGCCTTCAAGTCCCGATCTACGAAACTCTAAAATGGAGTCAGACCAACATATTTCGGCATTTCGCATTTTGCCTCTTCTTGCTCTTTAATGAATGTGTAGGTTCTCCCTGATCCAACAATGGTCAGATCTTACGCTCATATCTGACGCCTAAGATCTGTCCTCCTTTTCTGAGTGTTTTTCTTGTATGAATTCATATCTGACGGTCATCGGGGATTCGGGATGGGGTACAACGATCATTGATGCTCCTCCTCTTCCATTATCACTGCGCTGCTGATCATGCTGATCTTTGTCATCGTTGTTCTTGCCATCAATGCACACTCTGATCCTGCCATCAATGACAAGCTCACTTTGCTTGTTAAACCTGCCAACAATCCTCTGCACTATCTCTTATGAACTTATCGAGCTTGCTCTGCAACATCTTCCTAAAATACTTCTGATACTTCTTCTTGTACTCATGCCATCTTCGTTGTTGTACTTGCCACCAATGACAAGCATATGCTGCCTGTTAAACATTTACCAACATCACCCTCATGTTTATCAACAATTTTAGACAGGAGACAATTCATTTCAAGTTCAACTAGCCGAAGGCAGATATTTCTAAGTGTTGGTGTAGAGGTAGAAATATCGTTGATATTTTGGTCATTGTTTAGCTCTTACACATGCCGAGGGAGAGAGAAAAACCTCACAGAGGTGCAACCTAGTGTGCTTTCGATGTTCGATAGAGGAGACAACAAAAGTTTGAACAAGCGTTGTCCATGGCTCGGACGTAGCTAACCCATAAAACTAGGAAGCCCAGAACGCCTCCCATTTCCTATGTGGAGGATATTTTTCCAGAAGAACCCATCGAGGATCCTCCGAAACATCTCCTCTTTACCGTTCCCGACAATTGGAATTCACCAACCTGTTTTCCAGGGGAAGATAAGCTAATGGTCACAGAGACACTGCATAGCCATAATAAAGACGACCAAACAGAGCAACCCACTACTTGTTATGTCAAAGAAGAAATCCTGGAAGCTACGGATGTGAGGGTGACTTCAGGAATAGCTAAAGTTTTCATGGATGCGGGCCACCAAAACGTGCAAAGAGGACCGCAAGGAAGGCACGATCTAGGAGAGGAGGAGGCCATCAACCTAGGAGAATCATTGTTGAAGGATAGCTAGGTGAGGGAGGAGGGCATGGCTCCTATGGCATGCCCCCTATCCATCATGCAGGAAGTATGGCATGTCTAGCCGCCCTTCCTCCACCCGGAACACCTGGAGCTGATTTTTGACACGAGAAGCCTGGTGGAAGACCAAATCCACCGTGCCATCCAGATCAACCAGTGCATAGACATGTTGAATGATGCCTACTCCAATGCACCACCAGGACGACGGTGCCCAACGTGTGCACAACCCTTTGTGCTGCCAGTCAGAGAAGGAAAGTAGGGAGGAGAGGCTAAAACCACTAGGTAATTTATTTAGCTAATGTTTCTGGTTAGAGGTTATGTTTTGATTAGAACTAGATCTCTAGCTCTGTACAATTTTCACTTTGTTGTAAGTAGAAATCCAAGGAAACATTCTTAGACTAACGATTGGCGTATGTCCTGGTTTCCTTTGGGAAGGACATACAGTGGCCCGTTTTTTGATACAAAATGCATAGGAGGCCAACTGTCCTGGTTTCTGATTTTCCGGCGGGACAGCTGGCAGTCCAAACGTATGTGTAAGCCTGAAAAGTTAATACAATGGGATCCTCACCTTTTTTACTTAAAAAAAACAAAAAAAAAAACAACTTTTTTGAATAGTTTAGGGTGCTCTTTGGGATACCTAGGAACATCATCTCAGACAAGGATACTATATTACTCGGTGCATTTTGGACTATTGAAATAATGTAACTACAAAGAGTATTCTATTTATTATTCATTAGATCAATCCCCTTTTGCGGATTGATCATGTCGAGCATTGTAACTGACCAAATCCCCTTTTGTGGATTGGTCAAACCCTAATTGTATTATGCAAATTGAAAAGTCGGCCTCCATGTTAATTAAAGTGGTTTTAACCACTCAAAAAGACAAGTCGGCCCTGCCCAACAAAGATACACCTTTGCATCACCTGCTAGTTTGTATAAATAAAGGAAGCTAGCACCTCATTTGTTCACTCACTCAACTCAATCATCTAGTGCGCAAGTTTGAAGGAAGCTACAGTTGCCAGTTGTCAAAAGAAGGAAGAGAGAGAGGCGCATTTCTTGGTAGAGGATATTCTCTAGTGTTTGGTTTATTGTCTTGGCATTGTATTGGTTATCTATATTAAGGAAGTTTTTGTTGGGTTTTCTTCCCCATGAGGGTTTCCCAGGATAAATGTTGTGTATCTTGTGATTGTGTTTCTCTTAGTGATCTTATCTATGCTATGGTTATCTAGTAAATTGAAAATAAACCCAATAATATATCAAAACTTAACATGGTATCAGAGCTAAGCTGAAGAGAACATCTTTCACTATATAAAGAAAAATGTCACTATTGTCATACAAGAAAATTTGGGCTTTTTGTTGGAGAGGAATTTTTTCCTAAAAATCATCTAGAAAAGTGCACCCTAGCCTAGGGAACTCTTTGGCACCTTCAACATACTTTTTCATTGGATAGAACTCCTAGAAAGTGAAACCCCAGTTTTCACCGGTACCAGAAAACCAGAAGTACCAGAAAACCAAGAAACCAGAACTAGTACCAGTCTAGATTTCCGCAAGCTTATTTTCAAGGATTAAAATTTGGATTTTCATAAATATGAATGCACCAGCTTAATCGCCTCAGCTCAGCGCATCTATCCCCTGGATCAGAATTTCAAAATTTAAAGTTTGAAAAATTAGGGTTTCCTCATAAAACCCTAAGTTTCATAATCAGTTGCAGTATCAATTGCAGTTGCAGTATTAGTTGAAGTATCAACTGTAGTACCAGTTGCAGTCACCCTTGAAGTTTTAAAAGGGGGTAGTAATTATTACCGTTGCTACCAGATGGTGCCACTACCTACAAATGCTACAAGAGGTATGTACTCACATATGTTTAAATTGTTAATCTTTAAAGGGTATTTGTAGGAGAATAGATCTCTTGCCATAGATCCAGAAGGATCTCAAGATCCAACACATTTAGAGGAATAATGCAACCCGGGTTTGATTATTCTGATATGCATATATTTGTTATGACATTATTTTGATCTAGGTTGCATGTTGAAGTTATGACCATCATACTAACCTTTGGTCAAAATTAAAGTCAAGGTATTAGATGGATTAAATTTGAGATCATAGAACTTATTCTCTAACCCAACTTTCTGTCAAGGTAGCATATTTTCTTAGTACAGAGGATAGGTTGAAGAAAGCACTTTTCATCTTGAGTGAAGGACACTTGGAAGAAAATCAACACACACTCATTCTTGAGGACAAGACACCAGGTTCCAGGTTTGATTAATTAAGTTGATAAGATTCAAAGTTGCACATGACAAGTTGATAGCTACCTCACTACAAGTAAACACTATAGTTGAGGTAACAATCTTTGAAAATCATTATGCTTGGTAGCATGTGAGCATATTGAGATAAATTCTTAGTGTAATCATTTACCAGATACAACTAACATCTCCTCTAGGATAAATTTGTGTTGGTTCCAGGTTACCATGGAAGAATGTTTGATCACAACACTAGAAGAGTGTTGACCTCATTTCATATTGTATTTCTTACTTTTGATCCTTGTTTCATACAGGTCACAAGTGAAAGCTCTAAAGGCGCTACTGTGACGATTGTTCATGCTATTTTTTTTATTTACTATTATCAAAAGAGTAAATTCTTTCTTGTTGTTTTGATGACCTTATTTCAGGTCATAGGTGATAACCACATATGAGACATGAAGCAGACTATGTACATAAATTTGTGATAACATCTCCTCTAGGATAAATTTGTGTTGGTTCCAGGTTACCATGGAGGAATGTTTGATCACAACACTAGAAGAGTGTTGACCTCATTTCATATTTTATTTCTTACTTTTGATCCTTGTTTCATACAGGTCACAAGTGAAAGCTCTAAAGGTGCTACTGTGACGATTGTTCATGCTATTTTTTTATTTACTATTATCAAAAGAGTAAATTATTTCTTATTGTTTTGATGACCTTATTTCAGGTCACAGGTGATAACCATATATGAGACATGAAGCAGACTATGTACATGAAGTGAAGGTTACAGAAGGCAACATATTATATGAGACATGAAGCAGACTATGTACATAACCATATACATTCATGTACCAAAGAAGATGAAGAACAAGCTATCTGTTGAGATCTAGAGTATCTCATACGAAGATTGATTGTAAGGAGTAGAAGGCTCCAAAGATGACCGAACATTATAACAATAGCTCATAGAAGAATTGTTCAAAGGTTAATGAAGCCACCTTGACGGGAAGTAGAACTTGTTTGAAGCCTGACTCAGTATTTCATATTTAGACTTGGTATTCAATACCAAGTATACCCTGTTAGAGATGATGAAGTCCTTGTAGACTCAGAAGAAATCAAGGATAAGCCTGATCTCAGAAAGGATCAGATGAAGAGACAACTTCCAGGATTGGGAGATAGATTCCATGAGAAGACTAGATCGTAACTCTAGAGACTCCTAGGAGACATGAAATCTCCTGGAAGATTCCCTTGTTTTAAGGACAAAGAAGGAATCCAGTCATAAATACTAGGATATGGATTCTTCTGTTAGACTAGAAGAGAATTCAGTATTGACTTCCAAGATTGATCTATACAGATCAAGCATGTTGCAGATGTACAAAGCATGGTGTGTTTTTAGAGGATTCTCCCAGCAAGAGGGAGAAGAATATGACGAGACACTTACTCTAGTAATTGAATAAATAGTTACATTATTAATGAAGACAAACATAACAACCATGATTCATATATAGTATGAGATTGAGGGGGAGCAATCCCCATATTTTAAATTGAGTGGTAGTTGGTACAGTACATTAGTTGGGTCATGGAGACATGACTACAATAATAGATAGCGTTACCTCCATGAAAGAAGAAGATTTATCTTCAGTATCAATTATTGAGCCACTCTCAGTTTCAGATGAAGTTGTTCCATGATGGAGTAGAGGAGTTACTCCCATATTTTAGCAGTCACAGTGAGAATGGAGAAACCATTCTCATCTTTAGAGCAGGTGCAGATGAAGATTCCCAATTATAGAAGGAACAGTTGCAGAAAGAGGAGAGGACATACTCTCAGGCACTGAGACAGATAATGCTTTGTAGAGAGCACATATAGCTAGCACATGATTGTGCAGATTGAGTTGCATCTCAGAAAGTGTACCAGATTGGTACAATGTAATGAGAAAAATTTGATTTTAAGTTGAAGATAGAAATACTTAGGTCTATAAGTTGAAGAAGGATGTGTACGTGTTGAAGCAAGCTCCTAGATCTTGGTATGGAAGCATTGACAGTTTCCTGACGATCTTGGGCTTTACCAAGAGTAAATTTGATTCTAACCTTTATCTCAAGGTTATGAATGATGGGCCAGTGATGTTACTACTATATGTAGATGATGTATTCTTGAAAATATGAAGAAAATCTCATCACATATTGTAGAAGAAGCTCGCTACAGAGTTTGATGGAATGCCTAAATGCATTATCTCTTAAGTCTTGAATTTTGGCAGAGCACAAAGAAGATCTTCCTTAACCAAGAGAAGTATGAAGTTAAAATGAAGAGGTTTGACGTGTTGAAATGTAAATCCATGTACACACCCATGGAAATGAATTTGAAGCTCCTGGTAGATACCTCGTCAGAATTAGTCGATGCTACTATGTATAGACAAATTATTGGTTCAGTGATGTATCTGACGAATACTAGGCTAGATATATGTTTTGTCCCAATTTAGTATCTGGTAGAACCCAGACGTGTTCACATTGTTTCTGCAAAATATATGATGAGATACCTTAAGGATACGTTGGATTTTGGTCTTTATTATACTAGAGATCATGACTTCAGACTGAGTGGTTACACCGATTCAGATTGAGATAGAAGTGTTTCTGATAGAAAGAGCACTTCAAGATGTTGTTTCAGTTTGAGGTCAGCCATGACTTCATGGCAGAGTAGGAAGAAATCAAGTATTTCTCTCAGCATGACAGAAGCGGAATACATTGTTGTGTGTTTCGCCAGTTGTGAAGCCATATGGCTTCAAAAGTTGTTGACATATCTATTTGATCTGGAGATGGAAGCAACCGTGATCCTATGTGATAACCAGAGTTCCATGACAAGTCAAAACACATAGAGATCCGATATCATTACATCTGTGATATGGTGTAGAGAGGAGCCATAAAGCTCCAGTATGTTAGCATGGATGAACAGGTTGTTTATGTTGTTGTGATGCCAGCCTCATGCTAAAGTTTTCTAGCTTCGTGCTAATGTTGTTTTGATGCCAACCTCATGTTGTGATGCCACACTAGTGCTGGATATTTCCAGCTTTGTGTTGATGTTGTTGTGATGCCAACCTCGTGCTATGATGCCATCCTAGTGCTGAAGATTTCTAGCTTCGTGTTGATGTTGTTGAGATGCCAGCCTCATGCTGAAGATTTCCATCCTTGTGTTGATGTTGTTGTGATGTCAGCCTTGTGCTTTGATTTCATCCTAGTGTTGAAGATTTCTAGCTCCGTGTTGATGTTGTTGTGATGCTAGCCTAGTGCTGAAGATTTCCAGCTTCGTGTTGATGTTGTTGAGATGCCAGCCTCATGTTGAATATTTCCAACCTTGTGATGATGTAGTTGAGATGCTAGCTTCGTGTTGAAGATTTTCAGCCTAGTGTTGATGTTGATGATACTCTAGCCTTCGTGTTGTGATGTTGTTGTTGTTGATGATGCTCCAGCCTTTGTGTTGTGATATTGTTGTTGTTGATGTTGTATCAGCCTTGTGTTGTTATTGATGATGATGTATTAGTTTTATACTAATCCATGTTGATGCAAAGGATGATGCCATTATAGCTCCCTCCTGTGAATGATGATATTTATGATGAGAAAAACTTCCAATGATTTATAGATATTCCAGTCAGTGTTCCAAACATTGTTGACGTTGCTTCCCTCTCTCTCTCTCTCCTGATGATGTTGTAGAATACCCTTTTTGTTAAGGGGGACTTTTGAAATATTGTAACTACAAAGAGTATTCTATTTATTATTCATTAGATCAATCCCCTTTTGCGAATTGATCATGTTGGGAATTTTAATTGTGTTAAGAACCAAACATCAATATAGCATAGAAAAACCTCAGGAAAAGTACTCAACGCCTTGAAAAAGAGATAATTTCAGATAATAAGCCTATTCGAGGGGGCAACCTCCTTTTACCCCACTTAAATGTTCAAGTACCAGATGATTCAAAATGAAAATGTCTCCTTGGTATATATAGGAGACTAGGAGGTATAATTACAACTAATGGCCTAAAGNCGACATAAATAAAATAACATTACTAATCTAATATGCCCCAATTAAGGGGTAATGGGCCAATATTAGGGCTTAACATGCCCCTCCCCTTGAGACAAGTGTTGTCCGCAACCCTTGAGTAACTCTGGATGCTTCTGTATAAAAGTCTCATCTTCCCAAGTGGAATCTTCAGCTGGTAGTTTCCTCCATTTAATGAGATACTCTGAAATGGATCTATTCCTCAGTTGGCGAATTCTTGTGTCAATGATGGATTTAGGCTCCAATATCATTTTTCCTTCCTCGTCAAGTTATGGCAATATAGTTTGAACTGGGATCTTGTTGCCTATAACTTTCTTTAAGCATGAAACATGGAAAACTGGGTGTACTCGTGAAGATGCAGGCAGCTCCAATTTGTATTCCATAGTACCAATCTTTTGCAACATCTTATAAGGTCCATAGTACTTTGGTGATAATTTATTATCCTTCTTGGCTTGCTTGAGGGACATCTGTTTGTATGGTTGTAGTCTTAAAAATACCCAATCCCCTACTTCAAAACTTCTT
>ML789329.1:300485-312454 GCA_009831015.1 Picea engelmannii
CGTTCTCGTTAAAAAAAAAAAAAAGATGCCATATTCTACACATTGTGACCTTTCCAACGATGCAAGAATCACTTCAATCGAAGTTTGTATGCGAAAGTGATGCCTCTTGCAAGTTGACCTACCGTTTTTACCACCATGGTAAGAGTGGATTCCATGTTTTCCCCCATTACTCAAAACTTGTGGGGCTAGCCACATGTGTAATTTTTAGAAAGATTCTAGAAAACATTATCACAAGTGAGGGATGAGCAAGTCAAAACCATACCCATAGAGGGCTATCGAGCTTTGTTTAATACCAGGTCGCTAGAAGGAGAAGGGGTTCCATTATTTTGCATTATATCTTATTCCATAGTTAAGAAAAACATCTAAGAGTGGTATTTTTTGAGCATAACAAAGGAAAGAGGAAAATTTTGTAGCATTCGTTCAGGCCATAGTCTCAAAAGGTAACTCCATAGTGAATTTCCATTCCTTTGTATGTGCATTTTTATAACTAAGGAAAAGAGAGTAGAGCATAGGTCTCACCTTCTCGCTGGGTATTCTCCCTTATTGGGTTGTGTTCATTTGTGTGGATGGTGTGTATGTTGTGCTTGTTCTTTCATTTTTTTATTTCAGTTGTTTATTAAATTCAATCCATAAGCTGGAGATAATAAATCTAGTATCTAAGTAAATAAACCACATAAATATAAGATTTCATAATACTATAAGATC
Source organism: Picea engelmannii (assembly GCA_009831015.1). NCBI lineage: Eukaryota > Viridiplantae > Streptophyta > Pinopsida > Pinales > Pinaceae > Picea > Picea engelmannii. The sequence continues at coordinate 301,191 of ML789329.1, forward strand.
TATTGTGACAAAATATTATAGTGGAATATCCTCGACACTTTAAATATCATGCCACAACATTGTAGTCCTTAGTTAGAGCTTTCCAATGAACTATTGTGCAACCCAATCGAAGAATGTATGCAAAAGTTGTGTGCCTGGGAAGTTGATGTATCAACTAGCCATCTTGGGCCCATAAACCTTTTGGCACTTTGCCTCCTAGGGTTAGGGTTTTGGACCTTTAGGATTCTTTATTTATCTTAAAAGGCTATTATTTTGACTTCTTGGGAATATAATTGTATATTTCACCCTGGTATACTCCTTAAGTTAAATGGATCATTTCGACCCATTAACACCATGCACACCCAAGTGTAGAGAAAATGGAAAACGAAAATAGAAAATTAAAAAAATCCAAGTGTTGGTTTTGAAGAATTGCCAAAACCCTTTTCACATATTAATTATTTTAAATATGAAATTATGCCCACTTTAATATTAAAGCTCAATAGCATAAGGCCTTCTAAAATAATTCCAATTGTGAGAAGATGTTTTCATTGATCACTAATGCATCCTTTACAGAATGACTTTCTAATCTATGCAGACAACCTGCATCCTTTTTAAATCTTTAGTCAGTCACCATTAAACTTCTATTTACTAGGACCCATTATGTTGCCAATTTTTTTATCTTAATTTCCACAGTTCTTCTCCTTCATACCAAGAAATTGAACTCTAAAATCCCAATTAGATCACTCTCATATTCAATTATTTCTCCTCCTCCATACCAAGAAATTGAACTCTAAAATCCCAATTAGAACACTCTCATATTCAATTATTTCTCCTCCTTCATACCAAGAAATTGAACTCTAAAATCCCAATTAGAACACTCTCATATTTAAGCCATTGTGAGGAGTACAATAGAAAAGTCTAACAAAATGAATGAAAAACAAGGCTCATGATGAATGTCAATACTAGAATTAAGGATACTATAAAAGAAAGTTTTCATTTATTCAGGGGTTCAAGTTACAAATGAAAAGGAAGGGGATTTATTAACTCAGAGGCAAAGAAAAGGATAGCAATGATTGTGAACATGATGATTTCTCTAAAAGCAAGTTAGTGAAAGAAGAAAGGAACAATAATGAGTGATTGATGTGTTAGGTCAAAATTAATGCAACTAATTATGATGGTTCTGTAACATACCCAGTACCCTAGGTCACCCATTGAGGATACAAGGTACTTTTGAATTTCACAATTTTTCCATTTTTTGTACTCTAATATCGATTTCCTCATTGCCTTGCTATGAATTTATGAATGCACATGCCAAATAGGATTATGCAAATATAAATTAAAAATTCAATGTTACAGATGCATATAATTCTCATGTAGACATAAAACCATCAAAGAATAACGTAACATCATTAAAATTCACATAAATAGAAATAATCCATAAGAACTTACCTTTTGGAATTAAACACCAAATACTTACAAGAAAAGGTCGTTCCACCCAACCATAGGCTCCATGTTACATGTATTCTTTATGCAATAAGGCTACCAAGAGTTGAGGCTATTAGTCCACAAGGACGAATTGGCCTATGGCTGGCTCTATTCCTCTCTCACAACCCAAATTCCCCACAAATTACATTATGCTAACTCCTACAACAATTTTGATCCACTAGCTCCCTTTCCCATCAACCTTCACAACCCAAGGAATGGGATCCCCTTCTCTGCCACACAATCCCTCGAGCTATCCTACTTTCATCCAAGTCTCCAACATAGGTCGACTAAGAAATCTCTTTGTTAGGGACTCTAGGAATTCTCAGCGTAATGGAGCTTTCTCAATGGCAACAATTCCTTATGCACATGGGCACAATTTCCAAATGGAATTCATAATATCCATAATCATTCTATCATAGATCATAGTTTTGAACCTAGGCTCTCAAACAACCTCTAGGAAGAATGAATGGTAAAAAGATCCAACAATCAATAAAAAGGCTAATATTCTATTTGCATGTTTACAACTTGACACTTGTCAATTAATCTTGAGGTAATAAAGTAATAAAGGATAAAATATAAGATCATGGACATAGGATAAAATGAGATAAAGGATTTGGGATAAATAATAAAATATTATTATTTACTTTAGCCCCCCTTTTGAGCCCCTAAGACCCCTTTCATTATTCTATCATGGAATCATAGCCCCCCATGTTCTTATCCTTCTCCACCTACAACCAATGATGTATTTTGTGTTAATCAATGTACAATTTATGTATTTACATCATTGTTTGACCCTTGGCCTTTCATCATATGCAATGCGTACATTTCTAATCTAGGGATCAAAACTTGGGTATTACAAGTTCTAAATGTATACAAAAGCAAATGGATTGAATTGGGACAAGGATAGATGTTTTTCATAGTACCCTTGCCTTTCATCATATACAATAGGTACATTGCTAATCCTGTAATATCCCTAGGCCGAACCCAATTGTAATGTAAATGAAAATGTACTTAAGTTGGTGAGTTGTTTTGATATCATTTGCATGCACATTCATGGCATAGTGCACATATGTACTGCACAGTAAAATGATGAAGTGTGCACATTTCAGGATACCGCGCACAGAAACTTAAGTGCGCATGATATTGAGGCTAGAGAGCCTATGTGTATATGTGTTGTGTTTTATAGGTTGGTGAGCCAAGTTATTATAATCTAGGATGCTTATGCTTTGATTAGGCCGAAGAGCCTAGATGTTAAAGTCCAGTGCGACTATTTGTGTACATGTCTCATAATTAATATAAAATACATCGCTGCACGCACACCGACCACGATAAAAGAGATTGGGGACTAAGTTCCACTAGTGAGGGAAAGGGATGGGCTAAGTTAAGGAAAGGGGATAAGCTAGGGAGATTAAGCCAAAAAGGAATATTATATTAATATTTCTTAAATCATAAAGTATGGATAATTATTTTATCCTAAGTTCTAAGTTGGAGCCAAGTGGGCCAAAGTAACTCCCAACATGACAAGTGTCAAGTTGGGGGCATGCATACATATTGTTGGGACTTAATTCATTTTCTATCATTTTTTCCATMATTCCATCCATCATCCAGCCATGATTCCATGACCATTTTCACTCACACAGTCATTTATCCTTCATGCATTCCTATCACTGTACCTRAACCTGTATTAGGATCCATATATGTTTGTGTAGCTGTTAGCTTGGGAGCTGGACTGAAGAGGCAGGTTGTCAGGCCCGTGAGTAATTTCTCTCTGGATGAGAGAATTGTTGGGGAATTGATTTCTGAAGGTGCTAAACTATAGYTGCAGGTCTTTGAGACTTCCTATCCGGCCTGTTGTTGAAACCCTGGAAGGGAAGTGGGGAAGCTGAGGGACAGTTGAGTAGAGAAGGGGCACACTTCCTGGGGTGGGACAAGCATGTGGGGAATGAGGGACTGTAGGTTGTTAGTTGAGTGAGCACCTGAGACAAATTCTTTCCTGTTGTCTATAAGCCTTTAGCCTGGTTAGGAATCCCTTTACCTGGGTGGAGTTTAGTCCTAGCTCAGGGGTGACTGACTGTTGAGAGTGATGAACAGTGTGTTCTAAGGCTGGGAGGTCTGTGTACAGTCTACACATAGTTGGTGATATTCTTACAAAGATAAGTGTCAATTGTGTGATAAATTTACATGTTGCATTGTTATTTACGTGCTTATTTTTATGGGTTTCTCCTATGCATGATTATAACTGTCTGTATGTTTATGGGTATTTCCTGTACATGCCGCATGTCTGTGGTGACTATTATTTCAGTATGAATTTGTGCATTTACCTAAAGTATTTTTCTGTTACGTTTTATATATATGTTTCCGCAAGAGCTCTGTGTGTATATAATTTAATTGCATGCAATTCATAAAAGTTATCTGGCATAGCTCAGTATGATGCTGGGTCTGTTACAGTATGTTCTGCAGAGAGAACATAAAGAGTTCTCTGGCATAGCGTGGCCCGACATGGATGGCCAGGGACATTACAAATTGGTATCAGAATTAAGTAAAGCGTCTGAGTAGTGGCATTGCCCGGCTTGTGGGTGGTTGGGGACGTTACAAGTTGGTATCAGAGCTTCAGTTTTCAACACTGAGCCTGAATGGGCCAAACAAGTTGAGTTAGGATGAAATTACACAGAGGATTTATTTCGAAGTGGCCAAATTTCAAGTCACAGAGCATGCATGGTAAATTTAGAAATAACGACGCAGAATTGGGAAAAAGCCACAATTTTTGTTGCTAAATTCATGAGGAAATGAAGAAATTCGGCCAGGTGGTGAGATATTATTGTTTTAATATCTGTTCTAACAAATTAGAACCTGGAATTGATTGAATTTGAAGTTACAGTGAAGCCATGATAGTTGGAGTGAGATTAGTAAATAAAATTCTCAATTCGTGAATTGATTTCGGGAAAATTCGTTCTAGAAATGTCAACCCACGACGATTTGTTGTTGCAGAGGTTGAATTTGTGTTATCGGGGTGAAATTGAACGAATTTCGTGGTTGCAGAATGTCTATGGTAAATTAGGGAAAAGCCCCAATTTCTGTAGAAAAATTCATGAGGATTTGATGTGCATAAAGGTGAATGTGCACAGGTGGGCGCACTAAAAATGCATGATGCGCAGTGAAAATATTGTGATGGGTAAAATTCGGCACTATGCGACAAGATATTGGCATGTTGGTGTGTGCGCTAAATTTCGGTGCCACGCGGAAAAATGTTAGGGTGCGGGTGTGCCCTCTAAATTTTGGTACCACGTAGAAAAATAGTGGTTTTCTGCTGTGCATGTGCTAAATTTTGGCATCGTGCGGAAAAATGTTGGTGTGCAGATGTGTGTGCTAAATTTGGCATTGCGCAGTGTGCATACGCATAAGAAGTGTGTGCAATGTGGACATTCATAATAATGGTGTGTGTGGTGCACGCAGTATTGGTATAGCACAGTGGAGTAAGGTAGATGCACGCAATATGGGTATATGTTGTCGCACGACAATTTAGTGAATGGTGCGCACAAAGTATTGGTGTGTGGTGGGGCATACTGAACTCTGGCATGGTGCAACACGTAGAGTACAATGCACGTGGAATATCAACGTGTGATACAAAAACTGCGCGCAACATGTAATAGAGAATGAACCAAAACTGTGTGGTGGATATTGGTGCACGACATAAAAGTAGTGCACGCAAGTTAGTGGCACGACAGAAAAGTGATACACAGTGGTTTTAAAGTGTGCGAAGAATGATTCCCCTTGTGTTGTTGTTGTGCATGGTAAATATGGGTTTACAGGTTGAAATTTGTGCATGCGAAGTCATTTGGAAGGTGAATAACAACAGAAAACTAGCGATTTCCTGTGACATTTTATATCATTTGAACGTCATACTTTTGCAGTGCATTTTTGAGGGCCTTAGGAGCGTTTTTGGCAAATAAAAAACCACGAGACAGAGGTGTACCAAAGACACATTATGTCTTTGTAGCTCAAATGAAAGATCTCACATAGATCTTTCTAATGGTGTAAATTGTTCGTCAAATAGAGTTTTTATGAGAAAGTTACAACTCAAACAGTGGAGGGTAAATTTTAAGATCCAATTAACTTCCAAAAGCCATAACTTTCTACTCCGGAATACGATTGAGGCAAAGGAGAACTCAATGGAAATATATGGAACCATAGAATACATTCCCATAGATGAATTAAATTTATGAGCATTATAAAGATCTTTAAAATGGAAAATAAAGTACCTATAGCAGTCCAGACCAAAAACACAATTTGTCCTAGAACTTCAGCAGGCTGTAACTAGAAGCCCAGAACCCAGAATGCGATGAAACTTGGAAAGAATGTCCATAATATGTTTATGCAGAAACCCAATTGAGCTTATACAAAAATTTCAATGGAGTAGGTGTGAAAATGCCTAATTACAGTGTAGAATTGCGCCAAGTGGAAGCGTGAAACAAAAAAATTAATGGGAAAACTTCAAATGACCATAACTTTCTACTCCAGACTCGGAATTGAGCATGTGAGAGGGAGTTGGAAAGGTATTGAAAAATTGAATCTAAATATCCATAAAGAAAATTGATTGGGGAATTCCATTTTTTAGGAAATCAGAAGAAATGATTCTGATATATTACTGAACCAAAATGGTTCATATGTTTCATGAAATTGCTGAAACAATTAGTCTGACAAAGATTTTGCAGAGTTAACAAAAACTAGATCAAATAAATACCAGTGCAGAGTCCATATGAATGGAAGAGGAACAAAAGACTTACAGTCAGGAACATGAGAGCAGAGGGATGGATGTCCATTTGGGCATTGAAGGAACAAACTCCAATGGACATGGAGACGAAATGAATGAAAACATTAATATGGCAGAGACCATTAGGAATTTGCAGAAGGAGGTCCAAAGCCATAAATATGATAATGAAAGGCTTATGAGAGCCAAGGAGCAGCAGGATGCCTTCAACATGAAGTTATTGGAGATCTTGAACATAATAGAAAAGAAATTGAACAAGGAGAGAGGTTCAAGCAAATCAGGAAGTCACAAGTCTCATGATGAGAAAAGAAAATCAAGAAGTGTTTGCAGACATCACCATCACTCCCCGAGGCATTACAATAAGAGATCACATAGCATCTCAAGTCCATCCCTTGTCAAGAAACACAAGAGGTCTGGGGTGGATGAGCTACGAGGATAAATGAACAAAATCAAACCTCCTACATTTGATGGTGAGAAGAAAAAGGATGAAGATGCAGAAACATGGTTTCTGGGCATGAGAAAGTATTTTCAATTGCATAATTATTATTCTCATGCAAAAGGTAGAATTGTTATCTATCAACTCAAGGGAAAAGAATCCATGTGGTGGGATCAACTTATGCAGGTGCATCACATTAAGGAGAAAAGTGTTACTTGGAGAGAATTCAAGAAGTATTTTGAGAAGAAATACTTGACTAAGAGATACTATGACAAGAAAATGAAAGAGTTCTTTGAACTCAAGCTTGGGAGTATAACCATAGATGAATATGAGAGAAGGTTTCTAGAACTGTTGAAGTATGTCTCTTTCATCAAGGATGAGACAGCTAAAATTCAAAGGTATTTGAGTGGATTTCCATCATTCATCAGCGAAAAAATACCGTATGATGATCCCAAGACATTGGAGGAGACCATAAGGCAAGATAAGTGACTATATGATCAGCACAAATCAAGGCCAACTTTCCAAAAATCTTGGGAAGACAAAAAGAAATTCAAGATGGATCAGAGGAAGAAGGGATCTAAGCCACCCTTCTTCAAAAATAATCCACAGGGAAAACAAAATACTAGAGAGCCTAGAACGATAGAGGTAGGAGGCCAAAGGCCAAGGCAACCACCTATTCAATGTTGGGGTTGTAAAGGAGATCACATGTTCATAGATTTTCCTCACAGAGGTGAAAAAGGAAGGATTGTTCACAATGTACAACAAGTTGAAATAGTGGAGGACATGGGCAGAAATGTACCAAGGATCTATGCAGCCCTGGATAACAAGCAGGAAGAGTATCAGTCACACATGATTGAAGTCGAAGGTATGATCAACAACCAAACCATTGCTATTTTAATTGATTCATAAGATATTCATAGTTATATAGATCCTAAGATGGTGGAAAGTTTGCATTTTCCAAGAAGAAAGCATGTGAAATCTTGGTTGGTGCAGCTGGCTACCAGAGCCAAAAGAAAAGTTAATGAGATGGTTAAGTCATGCCTCATGGACATGAATGGACTAAACACCAAGGCAGATTTAAACATCTTTCCTTTAGGTTCCTATGACTGTCTAATTGGGATGGATTGGTTGGACCAACATCATGCTCTCTTAGGCTGTCATAACAAAGCATTTACTTGCTTGGATGAGGGAGGGAGCCTAAGAAAAGTGCAGGGAATTTCCAAGGCAGTAACCATCAGAGAAATTTCAGCATTGCAGCTGAAGAATGTTACAGAAAAGGGTATCAAATATTTGCAGATCATATGGAAGAGACACCTAAAGATAAGGTGCCAAATTTGGAAGAATTTGAAGATGTGTTCAAGGAGGTACCATGATTACCCTCAAAGAGAGATATTGATTTCTATATAAATTTAATGCCTGGAGTAGCTCCAGTGTCAAACACTCCTTACAGAACAAGTACACCAGAGTTGAAGGAGTTGCAAATGCAGCTTGAAGAACTTCTGAAGAAGGGGTATATATGCCCAAGTGTGTCATCTTGGGGTGCCCCGGTCTTGTTTGTGAAGAAGAAAGATGGAACATTAAGATTGTGCATTGATTTCAGATAGTTGAATAAAGTGACTGCAAAGAATAAATATCATCTGCCAAGGATTGATGATTTTTTTGATCAATTGAAGGATGCAAAGATATTTTCAAAGATAGATATCAGGTTAGGATACCATCAGGTAAGGATTAAAGAGGAAGATATCAACAAGACTGCCTTTAGGACAAGGTATGGACATTATGAGTTCACAGTGGTTCCATTTGGGTTGTCAAATGCACCAACTGTTTTCATGTGCTTAATGAATGGTGTTTTTCGAGAATATTGAGACAAGTTTGTCATTGTATTTTTGGATGACATTCTGGTATATTCCAAGTCAAAAGAAGAGCATGAGCATCATTTGAGAATGGAATTGCAAGTATTAAGGAAACATCAGTTGTATGCTAAGTTGAGTAAGTGCTCACTCTATCAGAAGCAAATTCACTATTTGGGGCATATCATTTCAAAGGATGGGATAGCAGTGGATCCTGAGAAGATAGAAGCCATTAGAGAATGGTCAGCGCCAAAGAATGTGACAGAGGTCATATCATTCATGGGTCTTGCAGGCTACTACAGTAGATTTATTGGAGGATTCTCAAAGATTGCACACCCAATCACTTCCTTGCAAAGAAAGGGTGTGAAGTTTCAGTGGGCATTGGATTGTGAAAAGAGTTTCCAACACTTGGAAGAATTATTGACAAGTGTTCCAATACTAAGGATTGCAGACCCAAATGAAGACTTCATTGTATGCACAGATGCATGTAAAGAAGGACTTGGTGGAGTCCTCACTCAAAATGGGTTTGTTATATGTTATGAGTCAAGGAAGTTAAAGGAGCATGATAGACACTATGCCACTCATGATTTGGAGTTGGCAGCCATAGTGCATGCCTTGAGGAAATGGAGACACTACCTCATGGGGAAAAGGTTTGAGCTAAGGACAGACCACAATGGTCTGAAATATTTATTTGATCAACCAACTCTAAATGCTAGGCAAAGTAGATGGTTAGAGTTTCTCAGTGAATATGATTTTGATATAAATCATATTAGGGGGAAAGAGAACAAAGTGGTTGATGCACTCAGCAGAAGAGTGCATGAAATGCATGCTACAACCATTAGCATGTACCAATCATATTTGAAAGACAAAATTACAGAGGCTGCCAAATTAGATTTGCATTACAAGGAATTAGTGGCAAAATTACATCAAGGTAATTTGCAGTAGAAAAATGAAGAATACAAGTTAGATAATGATGAAATTATCATGTACAGGGGAAGAATTTATTACCAAATTCTCAGGAATTGAAAAATATGATATTGAGGGAAATGCATAATGTTCCTTATGTTGGGCACCCAAGATATCAGAAAACTATTGCAGCTGTCAAGAGCCAATATTATTGGCCAGGCATGAAGAAAGAGGATGTTGGTTTTATTGCCAAATGTTTAGAATGTCAAAAGGTAAAGGCTAAGCATAGACACCCAGTTGGTTTTCTACAACCATTACTCATTCTTGAGTGGAAATGGGAAGTTGTGACCATGGATTTCATCACTAATGGAACATCCCGCTCTGGCGCACTGAGAAAACTTATTTTTGAGGACACTTGCTCACAAGTGATCTGGACTTTTGTGATGTTAAACCATTTATACTTGATTATGATGCGATTGACAAACGACATGATGCTTTACTAGTTTTGATTGACACAGGTGTTGCTGACTCTGTTTTATTGAGTGTGCAAGGTTCTTGACCTTGAGGATGCAGAGGCATCGGTAGAACCCCCTTGGACTCCGAACTGAGTCAGGGAGTGTGCGTTTGGGGTTGATATATTTACTGTGATGTTTCATTGATTTGATGATTTGATGATGACATTTTTGACATGATTGTTGATGATGCAGGCTGACGATAGCTTGCCGACCAGACTCACATATGGAGTAAAGGGGCCACACACGATTCCAGATAGGTTGAGGGAGAGGGGTGGACAGCATCCCTGCCACCGCCTACTAGCACTCCCGCCGTGGCTTGAACTGTAGGTTAACGATTACTTAGTTCGAGAGGATCCACGACGCCATGAGGGAAAACTGCGACAGTCGCTCACGGTGATTCTAAGGGCCGCGCAATAAGGCGGGGGCCTTATTCCTTAAAACCCTTAGTCTCCCACAAGTTCACCTGGCGAAGTGTTGACTCCAGGGGTTATAGATGTCTACCAATCAGTACAGTTGGCGAGTGGCACCCTTGGAGCACGTGGTGCATCCTGAAGGGCACGTCACACAAAAGAAACACAAAAGCGAGTGGCACCCTTGGAGCACGTGGTGCATCCTGAAGGGCACGTCACGCAAAGGAAACGAACAAGGCGAGTGGCACCCTTGGAGCACGTGGTGCGTCCTGAACGGCATGTCGCATTGATGTGGATGAAGGAAACAAACCTAAATAGACCTAAGACATTAATGCCTTAAGAAATTCTTAAACAACTTCCCTAACCCAATGTCGCCCAGTTCAGAATCTAAGTACTAAGTCTAAAACTTTTAGGGTAAAATTTTAGTCTAACCCTAAGAGCAGACCCTGGAATAAAAATAACAAAAGAAACAAAAACCCACCTAAGTAATAGTAGGGTCTTCATAAAATTCTTGGGGCGATGAAGAGGGTAAGATTTAAAGCAAATCTAATAGTTTTAAAACTTTGCAATGACGAAATTAATTCCTAACGGGTGGGAGAGTGACATCACCTATGTAGTATAACGTAAAGGAAATTCCAAGAAAAAAAAAAAAAAAACTAAGACCATTACCCTCTCATTATTCATGTCTACATTATTAAACTATCCTCCATCACCTTAATCTTCTAGTATCCATTTCCCTTTTACATGTCCAGTTCACATTATTAAATCACCATTCATCTCCTTAATTTCTCATTATTCATTTTTATGTAATACATTAGCTTTTCTCATATACATGTTTGTCATCATTTTAATCTCGCATTATCCTATATATATATATATATATATATATATATATATATTAATGGTGAATTTAAA
>ML789329.1:322222-366830 GCA_009831015.1 Picea engelmannii
GAAGAAGGAGCATTGTTCTCTCTATAGATGTTAGGATTGGTCCTTCTAGTAGCCATAGCCATATTTTTACTTTCAACATTTGTTGCCACCTTAAATGCATTCTCCAATGATTTGGGTTCCCAAAGGCGAACCTCATGTTGAATTTTAACCTTTAAAGTTCCTATGAATACACCAATCAAGTGCTCATCTGGAATATCAGTTACCTTTATATTCAATCTTTGGAAGTTCTCAATGTGCTCGGTAATTGAACCCCTTTGCTTGAGATTTATCAATTGGCTAAAGAAGGTATTGATCCTTGTATCCTCATAGTGTGCTATCATTTCTTCTGTGAAAATTTTCCAAGTGACGAGTGATTTGCGAGAACAAAGCCATCAATACCATACAAATTGATTAGGTTCTAAATATAAAGAAGTAATTCGTACAATTTGTGTATGTGGCACATTATGGAGATCAAAGAATTGTTCCATCTGAAGTATCCATGTGATTGGGTCCTTGCCATCAAACTTCCTCATATCAATCTTAGGAACGTGGTTGGTCTTCAAACCAAAGTTGGAGTTTCTACATTCTTGATTCACCTTCCTTGTGTCCTCATCATGAATTTCATGGAATGCATTTTCACTTTCAGGTGTCTTCTCTGTTACAAAATTTTTCAATACTTCCATGATCTCCCCTTTTAAAACATCCATCTTAGTATCCAACTTAGCTTCCATTGAATCCATCTTAGTATCCAATTTAGCTTCCATTGAATCCATCTTCTTTTGTAGTTCATTTATGTCCCTATGCATTTCTTCACCTTCATCAAGAGTCCAAGTAGGATTTTCTGGAGGCTTATTTGGTGTAGAAGTTCCCTTTTTTGGTGGCATGTTGGCCAAGTACCACTTTTGAACCTTGATTTTGAGGTGGTTATGCTAGACAATATTTCTTATGTTGTATCTCCCAAGTTTCGACCCTTCTGTGTATGAAAAATTATTTTATGTAGTTCTCTGATATTTCTTCTCTGCAATTCCACATGTTTGATCAAAATTGGATGTGGCAAGTGGAATTTATGGTAACTTCCCCACAACTTGACGATGTTTTTCCTTTCCAGGAGATATCACTTATATAGCGTACCCCACACAAAATAGTTGATATAAATTCTAAAACTTACATCAAAAATACTACAGACTGTCCACGATCCAATGAAACCAGTCCCACACAATTTGGATACTCTAGGAAGAAGTTACGATTGTTTTACCTGGAACACCTTCTTGAGACTAGTCAATAGGACTAGTCGGATACCTTATCTTACACAGGGTGTATCTACAAATTTAAGATGACCCAAAAGCTGAAATTTTTACCACAGATACTTTACTAATTTTTGTAAATATCCTCCAAAGTTCAGGGTCTGAAACGTTACAGAGAAGTTTTTATAGCGAAAATTTTGCAATGACTCAGTTCAAGATGATTCAAGAACCCTATCTTGTACAGGTTGTATCTCCGAAAGTATAAGGCCTCATGAGCTGAATTTTGAACCCAACGTACCTTGATCCGTCTACTAAATATTCTCCAAGTTGTTCCTTCAGAAACGTTGTATAAAAAATGTTATAGAAAAAATTCCAAGGTTTCTTAGATGTAGCAGAGAAACCCCAAGACCTTGAGCTCTGATACCATATGTTAAGAACCAAATATCAATATAGCATAGAAAAACCTCATAAAAAGTACTCAACGCCTTGAAAAAGAGATAATTTCAGATAATAAGCCTCTTCTAGGGGGCAACCTCTTTTTACCCCACTTAAATGTTCAAGTACAAGATGATTCAAAATGAAAATGTCTCCTTGCTATATATAGGAGACTAGGAGGTATAACTACAACTAATGGCCTAAATCTGACATAAATAAAATAACATTACTAATATAATATGCCCCAATTAAGGGGTAATGAGCCAATATTAGGGCTTAACACCGCTCCTCCTGAGGCATCTCAAGGAAGAACTAAGGTTGAGTAGTTCCAAGTGCTTGCATTTATTTATTGTGGAGTATTCCGCTAGGAAGTTAAAGTTAACATTTTTTATCTGACATCAGCAATTTCGCTCTTCAATGTCGACCTCCATGTCATCTTCTTCTTCGTTAAAAGTAGAACTAACAATTTTCTTGTTGCTCACCAAGGATTCTAAGGAACCTAAATCTACAAAAATTAAGATAATTCAATATTTAAAATAAAATAAAAATTCAATATTTACAATAAAATAAAATAACATATACAAAGAAATGGCTCCTGGCTATACACGTCACAGTTGCATGCAGCACAACGTACACATGCAAGTAAATAAATTAATAGCTAGTTGGTCAGATGAGAGCATAATTGGCTTCATGGCTACTATGTTGCAGTGCACGACCCTACCTGCAACACCGTCAACTCACTCCAGGAGTGTATTAACTGGTTGCAACTCTACAGGAAACAGGTTTTAGATTTTCATTTTTAATATGAAACCCCAAGCTCCCCTCAAGAAATCAATTTTAGGAGTGCAACACTAAAATCAAAACTACGAGTGCAGGGAACTAACAGTAGGGGAATCCTAGTAGTTGTAATTCAATAAGTAATCAAGATTGATACTTGAAGAGGAGATCAAATGATTTTTGAAATGGGTCACACAAACAAGAGGGAGGAGATTCACTTTCCTACCATTCTCTCCAGCTCCTTGACAGGGTAAACTAAAGGTTCTTGTTTTAAAACCACAAGGGATACCATCTTTACATAGCGATTTTAATTGATTTTTTCCTAGCCATGGTTGTTTAAGAATATAAAAATTCTATAGAAAATTACAGAAATCAACTTGGTATGTTGTAAGAAACAACCACCCTCTGCAGATTATCTAGCATCAGAGGAAGAGAAAGAAAAGGCATAAGAGAAAGCACCCAAGCCAACACTTCAACTATAGACCTTTACTAGAGTAGAGAGGTTCAATCGGTTCTACATACTTCAGCTACAGAAGGGTGCTTCGGGAACCAACATGCTTGGCTAGGCACTTGGAAAAAGGGTTGGGCACTTGGATATTGAGAGACAGGCACACACACTTGGTTGGTTAGGCACTTGGTTGGCCTTCTAACTTTGTATCAAGAGGGATCTATCGGAAGTGGGTTATCAACGAGATCTAGATAAAGCAGGGCATAGCTAGAATATCCTTACATTGTTGAGCACATAATTTCTTATTGAATAGAACATATTGAATGACCAAGCCAGTTGCTTGTGGAAAGGAAGACCAACATTGAAGCAGCAATGGCTAGACCTGTATGAGGGTTCGAATTTGTTCTATGAGACTAAATTGGGGTTTGAAATGCAGGTTGGCGCATAGAGATACTTTGTTGGGGTAGAACCAAAAGCCGAAACTAGTACTTGAGAAGGGAACTAGGCTTTAAGTGTTGGATTCTGCAACTCGGTTGACAATGGGTTTCAGTTGACATTCATCCATTTTCCTTCACTGGCCACCCCTTTCTATTTTCAAGCAATCTGGTATGTTGCCTCTGGTTTGGGTTTACTCGAAAAATTGCCATGAAAAGGAAAGGTCATAGCGCATTTGATATCAATAATTGCTACCCCAAAACTAGTCCTGATCTCAGCAATTGTGATGAGCAATATCATAGAAAGTTCAGGTATGGACTCTTGTATAAGGCCAGTATACATACCTATTACAGTCACTTGTAAGTGAATAAATAAAAATTATTTCCCACTCATTTTTATTTTGTATTGAAAATTAGGAATTTCATTTACTCCATAATACATGGTGTAAGCCTTGTTTAAAATCACAACAAATGTCAGGATACATACCTGCTCAAAAAGATCCCTCCAGTTACACTATATTTGTTTCTTAAATCATTTATAATACACTTGTAGTGACAATCGTAGTGTTCACTAGACTTGGGTGGGATTATGGAGATTGCTTGGGATTTGGTCTGTGGGTTGACAACAATAATTCCATAGCCTTTGGAAACATTGAAGGGTTGCAGAGTTTTTTAAGTACTTTGCAAAGCTTAGCATTTGTATGCATCTCTCTAGGGTATGGGGCGGTCAATCGCTCCAAGGTATGGGGCAGTGAATAGATAAAGAGAAGGTTTTGAGGCAGTGGGAAGGTTGTCACAGCCATGTGTCACAACCATGTTCATTGCCTGTCAGGACTTGTCAGCCTATGGCGGTGGGAAGATAAAACATAAACATTAGCCAAAGAGAAAAATCAAACAGGAAGAGAAAACATAAACATTACCAGAGAGAAAAATCAAACACTGGGAAGAGCAAAGTCCACAATAAGACTTCAATTTCATCTCCCAATCATATTATAAAGAACAGGTTTTATTTTATTATATAAAAAATAAAATTTTGAGTTTTCTATCTAGAAAATTATAGATTGGAGAAAAAATATATAATCAACGCCAAACTAATACAAATTCAACTCTCAATCAAATTCTATAGTCCATACTTTCCTTTGGCAGGGACTAATAAGAACATAATAATAAGGTTATACCATAAGTCATCCTTCCAAAATGAAAAGGACCATGTTTGGAAGTTCTACCTGAAGGAATAAGGTAAAGTCAATCATAGTTTTCCAATTAGATTATCCGTCGAGGATTGTTCAATCTTTTTAAGTTATTCTCTCTCATCCTAAGGGAAGAAGCCATTTAATCCTTCCTTCACATGTCCTATTTTAGATTGTTGGTCGAGGGGAATTTTGAAACATGCATATGGATGGTGAGGAGATATAGATAGCTAGCTAGTGTGCCATAAACAAATTATATTTTATAGTTGTCAAACACAAAAAGTCGTCGATAGAATAAGAAGGAAATACCATGGTTATAAGCATGCATGGGCTTGTGAGTGGGTCTACTAAAAATACTATGATCCCTTTTCTTTATTCAAATATCAATTAGTTTATAGGAAGAAAATCATTCAAGGAAGCATACAATGGTATGAAAAACATAAAAAAATGAACATGTTTAGCTTCAATGAGCTTCCAGAATGTGACTATATTTATCAGCTGTCTCGTAGGAGGGAAGCCTTGCAAAATTGTTTGACTAACAACACATCCTTCTTGGAATTATTGTGCCCAATTTGTAATAGTCCATTGAAGGACATTGACTTCTTGAGATACAAGATTCAATGAGCTTCCAGAATGTGAGTATATTTAGAATTGATAATCAATTTTTTAAGGCATTTATTTTGTGAATAAAAATAAGTCAATATATTAAATCCATCTTATTAATAAATGAATGAAAGTGAGTGGCGTACTGTTGGCACAGGGGCAGACCTGGGGTTCAACGCTTCAACAACGCACCAACAAAACCCTGACTATCGACCCTTTCGGCAACACCTACGAAGCAGATGAAGTCTCACCCGAGGTAGAGGCAGGGGTGGTTGCAGGACTCAAGTATCTACAACCTAGTTGGGACACCGATCTGTGATCACAGTACTTAACAGAGCACTTAGTAGTTAACATTCATTTGTATTGATCCCTTATTCACATCGCAGGCAGAAACCCTAATTACAGAGCAGCGCAGTATTCAACAAGATCTAACACATCCAAGAACTTAGCACATAGAAATAGATCAAATCTAGTATTCATTCATATCACTAAGCACTAAACAAATATATTAGAAGCATCTAACATACATAAAGACAACAACACTAAGCATAAATCACATCAATCACACAAAACAACCACAATACAAGGTATACGTGGTTCACCCCCTGCGTGGGGATGCATCCACCAACTCTTCGTCTTCTTTATTATATTACTTCAATATTCTTACATGCATAGAGCCTCAAAACCAACTCCGCATAGGACAGGAGATCTACGCGCACCTCGTCATATCCTCCTTCCCTGAGCTTGGTACAACACAAAGCCTTCCTATAATCACTTTCACTCAGCTCTGCAAGTTCCCAACACAAAGTATGCATAGAGCTAACTCAATCACATAGATCCAACTACTTACATTACTTGCACTTAGCATGACATGACACTATCGCATAACTGCCCTTACTTACATCGCCTAGATTTCTATTTATATACTATAAAAGGCCTAAACATGGGTAAGACCCATGGGCTGACATCCCATACCCATTACATAAACCCTAAACCCAAAAATTTCGCAAAAGGTGGTGAGATCCCGCGATCTCTACTTCGCCTAGCACTCCATCTTTGACCAACCTGTCAAAGTCTCAAAAGTGGTCAAACATGAACAAGGTTCTCCAAACTTGGTCAAGGGCCAACAGGATCCCAACACTCACCTGTGACTCATCCCGAGTCACTCTAATCTAGGTAGATCTGCCTCAAAGGTATCGAGCTTGGCTCGAGCTGCCCCGACTTGCTGCTTCGCGAGAGCCTCCTGCTCAGTGAACTCCTGAATAAATTTCTCGGTCATAGGTTCTTCCAAGTATTTTTCCACTGAAGTGACTACTTGTTCTAGCTATGCACCTTATCCCTCAATTTCCTCAAAAAGTGTGTAGGCTTCATGCTGCACTAGATGGAGCCTCTGGGTCACTTCCATGAGTTTACTCTAGATGGCATGGACCTGTTGTTGAACTGTGCACTATTCCTGGGACCTTTTCATCCTCTCATCCACTGACAGTGGCTTCAATTGTGCTTGCACTGTTGCTTCTTATTGCTTCATTTCCTGGAGGTGTGACTCCAATGTTATTAGTTATCGGTCCTTTGTAATCCACTCATAGGTCATTTTATTCTTCCCCTTCATCATCTTCTTTGTCTACTTCGTCACCTCCTCCTCCTTCAGGTGAATCTGATGTAGTCCCCTTTGATGCATTTTTTAGTTGTTGCACCTCTTCCTTCTTTTTCCTTTTACTATTGTCGAGTGCATCATATTCTTTGTGAGTGACTACAAGACTTCTTATGAGGTTAGGGTCAGAGATTTTTGTCTGTTCAACTAGTATGAGAAACTCTGCAAGCCATTCTTTAGTTATTTCCTCCATATCTTCCTCCATGAGTTTATAATAATACTGGAGATCTTCTTTTTGTTCGTCTTTGCGCGCAGTGATATAGATGAAGTGTATGTCTGTGTGGAACTTCGCTATTGGCCTAAATCAATGAAGTGTATTTGGCATCATGTGAGGGAAGTATTCAATGGCCCTCTTCAGTTGCAGATAATATATGTGGAATACCACATTTGATTGACATTGCTTCTCCATGTTGCTCGAATACCATATCATAGTGAACTTCATAGCTAGTGGTTCGGACGGCTCAATTTCAGGGAAGGTCATTCCTTCCGGCATCTCCCAAGCAATGAAGGCAATTACAATCAATAGCCAACTGAAATGAAACTCATATCCCTGATCTTGAGCTTCACGGCAGTCTTTTTCTAATTGGTTGACAAGGTAGCTCACCTAGTTCATTTGCAGTCCCTCAACACATTTTCCTTTGAGGTCGATGACAAACCCTGTGACCTGCGTTGGCCTATTCTTCCTGACGAGCTTACCAATGATCAACTGGAAAGATAGGCATACTGCGCCATTCTGTATGGAGGCTACCTTGTATCCCTACTTCATCTTCTCCACATCACCATAGGAATCTTTGATTCGCTGCGCCAGGGCACATTATGTAGCCTTCCCTAAGTAAAAATCACGTTGGTCTAGTCCTTTCATGCCTTAACCCGGTGATCCGGTGGATCAACACCTAATCTACTATGATGCGCCTATCCAACCATAGGTAACCACCATGGAAGAATGACAACGAGATCTTAACACACGTGTTAACCTCCTGATGTCTTCTAAAGTGTGGTATCTTCATCACATTGAGGATCATGGACCTCGTGATGTCCATGGTCCATGGTTGGGGGACTATCTTTGACTTCTTCCTCATTGTCTTGGTCAAATACTTGTGTGGTGCAAGCATGCCATAGTTTTTGCAGTCTCCCAAATTGAAGTCGCTGATATTCAGCATCGGAATCTATCATAATTGCGGTTTGACTACATGTATCCCCTTAGGGAGGTACACAGTGATCAATGTGTAGTCAAAGTCCCTCAAGACGTTGTCACGACTAACTACGCCAGCCAGAGGCAGGATATAGTTGGGCAGGATTGATGGGATGARCTTTGCATTCGCCAAGTCATCACGATGCTTGGTTCATTTCTYTGTCGCAGTTCGGGATGGCCCAGATCGACTTCCAGTCGATGGGGATGCTAGCACTCCTTTCATTGATGAGGCTTGTGCTCCTGCGGACATGACCTTCTCATCCATGAGGTCTATGAGGATCTCTTCGACRTATTTCTCTACTGCGTTGAAGTCACCTGACATACACGCTCGAGATCAGATATCTTAGGTCGGTGAACAAACACTCAATGTAGCAGGATGCATGGTGAGGTCTCAATAAGCACATCGCGGTGGTAGTCAGTTCTTTGTGGGCTTGGATAATCAAAATTTGCAAAAGTGTTCTCAGTGAGACATTTGACGGGTTAAATAGCTAACACCATAATGGATTCCTCCAACAGGCAGGAATTACTTAATCAATCTGATTCCATATGTTATGGCGTGGTCCTAACGGTCCAGTGGTGATGAATTCGAAAATAACGGTGTTTCTATCCATTCTGGAGTGTCATTCTAACGGTCAGGACGCCTCCAACGGTCATATTTCTCCGTCATAGCGAAGTGTCAATCTATGTTGTTCTGATACTCCGGTGAGGTTCAAGTTCTGCAAACCTTCTTTCTATGAAGTCCTCTCTAGAACTTCCTGCAATTTTTCTAACTTAGCTTTCTTCTTACTGAGATTTCTTGCTTTCTTCCCCGTGATCTGTGTTTCTGGGTTCCTCTTTCCATTTTTATTCTTATATGTACTTAACATAGTAACTTCACGCTGATGATGGTCTTTCGCAGGGTTCGACGGTAATACTTTTTTTTTTTCTGGAGTAGGTTTTCTACTCTCTTTCATGGATAGGTTTTTTAAGACTTCTTGCGTTATTTCAAATTTGACAACTAGGTCTCTAGCCCTTAGTGGATTTGACTTGTCCTCTTGTTCTTCTATTAAGCGCTCTATTCTCCTAGCCATGAAATCCCTTAATTCTTGTTTTTTCTGCTCTAGAGCTTCCTCTTCTTCTTTCCTCTGAATATGATCTCTCTCAATCTAAGTTTTTCCTAGAAAAAGTGCAAAGGGGGCATTGTTCTCAACAAACTTGATGACCTTGAATTCTTATTTTGTCGATGTTCCATGAGCACTCATAGGTACATGCGCAAGTCTTCCACATAGGGTTATCATCTTTCCTTTAAACAATCATATTCCTCCCAATGAAGGAACCATAACAGGCTTTCTGAATATTTCCCAAGTACTTTTTGTCATAATGTTTACCTATGTTTCTACAGCCAATACGCAGTCTATGTCCAAGTATCTTATTCTTGTTTCTATGCACTTTTTTTTTTTTAATATCTCTGATAAATTGGTGTCTCTGTTATCGCTCAATGGTTCTTTCATATGCAATAATATAGCCTCTGATTCTTTCTAGTTCTTTAGCATATTCTTAGTCTCTTGACCTTCCTCTTGGTTTTCTTGTCTCATGTTCGTCTTCTAAACTTTAGCAATCATTCTAGGGAAATCCAAAACTTCATGTCCAGTAGCTTTACAACAAAGGAAAATAGGACCTCTACCGGGGAATTACTTAGCAAGATGTCCTGGTCTTCTGCAGCTATAACAAAGAGTTAATCCTCCCTTTCTTTTAAATGATCCCCAACCTTTCATGTACTGCACACTGGGATCACAGTGATGAACCTGCAAAAATTTCTTTCTAGGATCCTGCATCCACTCATTAGTCCAACAATTATTTCTATGCATGGGAATAACATATCTTCCACTATTTCTATCTTATATTCTTTCTTCTGATTGTGCCCTAGTTTTCAGGCTAGGACAAAATATGTCAAACATACCTAGATCCATTCTTTCGAAAAAAAACTTTCCACTTATCTTACCTTTATCAAAGCACAAATCATTAAGATCTTACCTCTTTTCTTCATATCATACTTCTCTTCTTAGCACAGAGCTTCACAAGTCAAGTATAATACTACGCACTAGACAAACAGATCTATGCACAGAGATATATTTTCTTTAGTTCCCAACAATTACAGTTTCAGGTCCCGACAAAGGAACCATTTGTTGGCACAGGGGCATACCCGGTGTTCAATGCTTCAACAGTGCACCAACAAAACCCTAATTGTCGACCCTTTTGGCAACACCTGCGAAGTAGATGAAGTCTCACCCGAGGTAGAGGCAGGAGTGGTTGCAGGACTCAAGTGTCTACAACCTAGCTGGGACACCGATCTGTGATCACAGTACTTAACAGAGCACTTAACATTTAACATTCATTGGTATTGAACCCTTATTCACATCATAGGCAGAAACCCTAATTACAGAGAAACACAGTATTCAACAAGATCTAACACATCCAAGCACTTAGCACATAGAAATAGATCATAACTAGCATTCATTCATATTGCTAAGCACTAAACTACTATATCATAAGCATCTAACATACATAAATATCACAACACTAAGAATAAATCACATCAATCACACAAAACAACCATAACACATGATATACGTGGTTCACCCCCAACGTGGGGCTACATCCACCAACTGTTCATCTTCTTTATTATCTTACTTCAATCTCCTTACATGCACAGAGCCTCAAAACCAACTCCGCGTAGGACAGGAGATCTGCGCGCACCTCACCAGATCCTCCTTCCCCGAGCTTGGTACAACACAGAGCCTTCCTACAATCACTTGCACTCATCTCTGCAAGTTCTCAACACACAGTATGCATAGAGCTAACTCGATAACATACATCCAACTACTTACATTACTTGCACTTAGCACAACATCACACTACCGCATAACTTCCCTGACTTACATCGCCTATCTTTCTATTTATACATTATAAAAGGCCTAAACATGGGTAAGAACCATGGGTCAACATCCCATACCTGTTACATAAACCCTAAACCCAGAAAGTCCACAAAAGGTGGCGAGATCCTGCGATCTTCTCTTCACCTGGCACTCTGTCTTCAACCATCTCATTGAAGTCCCAAAAGTGGTCAAACATGACCAAGGTTCTCCAAACTTGGTCAAGGGCCAACACCTACTTGAAGTATTAATTTAAATTTAAGTTTATGTGAAAGTGAGTGGCCTACTTGAAGTATTAATTTAAATTTAAGTTTATGTATTTTTAAAATATTTTTCAAAGGTTTTTAATTCAAGCTCATGCTTAATATATGTGAGAGGTTTTTAATTACTCATAAAAAACTATAACATTTCAAGCTCATGTTTTGAAAATATTTATGATAGGTTTTTTAAGTTATGGTAAAAAACCAAAGTATTAATAAATGAATAAAGAGTGTGTGGTATGTATTTAATTTTAAGAAATGAATTTATTTTAATTGAATTTTTTATTTTAATAAATATTGTTATACATCGTCAATTTAATTACAGAATTTAGTATGAATCAATGACAAAATTAATAATTGGAATTCAAAAAAAAACTTTTAAGATTAAAAAGATTTTTGTGGTGAGAGTTATTTTGAGAAATATTTGGAGAAACTACAGTATTTTCATTTATTTTTTTTACGTTTCAATTACATATCAATGAATATCCTTGGCCACTTAGTAGGCCATACAGAGTCCTTCAAAAAGGATTCAAATGATTTCATTAGGATCACCAGGAATGAGAAGGTGAAACCTAAAGACACCCTCATCACCTTCGATGTTGTTTCTCTATTCACCAAAATCGCACTTGATGAAGCAATCCAAGTGGTCAAAGAAGTGACTAACCCGGGAACAAAAAAAATAGCATAGGTTTGTCTTCGTTCCACATTCTTTAGCTATCAAGGTGAATTTTATGAATGAACAAGCAGTGTAGCAATGGGATCTCTAGTATCTCCCATTGTTGCCAAGATTTTCATGGAAACCTTTGAGAAGAAATCCCTAGATTCTTATCCTCTAAAACCATTAAGATGGAAGAGATTTGTTGATGATACTTATGTATTATGGCCCCATGGGAAAGAGGAACTAGAGAAATTATTCCAACATCTAAATGATATATCAAAGGATATTAATTTCACAATGGAACTCGAAGAAAATGGTAGAATTTCATTTCTGGACATAGTGATCAACAGGAAAGAAGATGGGAGCCTTGGACATGTGGTCTACAAAAAAAACACCCACAAAAAAAACTATCTTCACGTAAGATCCCATCATCATCCCACCCAGAAGCTAGGAATTCTTAACACTCTAATGAAGAGCACTTAGAACATGGGAAAGAAAACCTCTCCAAAGTCTTCAAGAACATAAGTTACAAGGACAAAGACATTAAGAATCTAATAAGGAAAGCATGTTGATTAAGGTTGGTTGTCATTGATGTCAACCCTTGAAGAAAGTATGGTAGCACAAAGGTTTGGGTAATGGACCCAAGTTTGTTTGATGTAAAGATGAATCATGGTTGATAAGAAGTACAGATGGATGAACTCCAAAGTGGTCCCCTTATGGTGAAATCCCTCACGGGAAGATGCTTTACGGTTTGAGTTATCCTAGAAGTATGGTTAGAGAACCCATACTTAATTGTGGAATAATGAGATGAAAGACAATGAATTTGTCAGTGAAACTATCTTATATGCATAGTTCTTGTCAAGCCATTTCTGGTGGTATGTGGAACGTCACATAACTCCTCGCAGTTAGAGAGTTATTACCAAATGAAGTTGGAGAACCCTCATGAGTCTTATAGAAGCCCCCAAGAATCAAAGTGTCTTGCAAAAAAATTATTTTAAATGGAGAACCCCTAAAATAAGGAAAGTGTAAGGCTACATGAAGATATAAATAAGAGGCAAAGCTCACTCATTAAGGATACACTTGTACATATTGTATATATATTTTCTTGTGTAAATATTATTGAAAATACTTGTGGATACATCTGAAGTGGAGAACTTCTGAGGTAGCACGAAGGGTTGACGACGAAATTCTCGGAATTACAGCGAATACAAAACCCTATTTTTTGAGGCGTATACAGGTTGTCTGTGTATAGGGTGATTACATATACATGGGATGTATGTGAATAGGGTGTGTACATACATGGGTTGGTTGTGTATAGGGTGTGTACATGTACGCGAGTTGTCTTTGAATAGGGTGTGTACGTACGTGAGTTGGCTGTGTACAGGGTGAGTACATGTTATTAAAGCCATGGAAACTTGAGAAGATGAAGATGCATAGGTTCTAGATTCCGAGATCAAGCTCCCAGGAAGGTCTAAAGTGTTCAGATACATCAAATCCATCCATTGGTTCAAAAGGTATATCTTATTTCTATGAATAGTTGGATTTTGATGTATGCATGAGGAATGTTAATGGATATTTGAGGATTCTCCCTAGAGAGACTAGTGGCTACATGGGATCTTCTGCATAATTCAGATCTACAGAAATGTAGTGCTAGTACATTTATCATTGATACTTCTTGTTTAGGCACATATTGTATTTCTTGAAATATGGATAAGAGTTTTAATGGTACATGGTTGAGATCTTGTATTTGTTGATGTATTGAGAGGTTGAATATCAAAAAGGGTTTGATGACTAAGATCATGTGAGGGAAAGTATACTTGTTAATGAGTTCACACACCTATATGGCACATGACTAGAGAGAGACATATTTGTCTTGAGTGAATGTTATGTATGAGAATGCATGCATAGGGTACAATTATAGTTTGGATACAGTGACAGGTTACAGATCTATGTGAAAGAAGTTACAGAGGGTCAAAAGTTTTCAATTGAAAGGAAACCCTAGTTCTAGAAGGCATACACAGGCTGCATAACAGTTAGGGCATGTACATATGTGGGCTGCATAATAGATAGGGTGCGTACATACGTGGGTTATAGGTTGCATACCTGTTGTATTTTTGTAGATACACATTCAGTTCAGGTACAGATCTATTACAGGGCAGTTGTACAGATTGGATACAGGTCAGTGGTACAAGTCGATACAGTTGTACAATAGTATATCTCAGAGTGACAGTTTGACAATGGTTCCATCATTCTACTTCTACTTCAGGGCGGTTGAACAGAGCAAGGACATGTGGTTGTAGCTAGAGAACATAGGGGGTTGTAGCCTCCTTTTGGTTGTAGCTATAAAATTGGGGAGTTGGAGCTTCTCTCATGTTGTAGCCTGAGAATATAGGGGGTTGGAGCCTCCTTCCAGTTGCAGTTGGAAAACAAAGGAATTTGGTGCTTCCAATGAATGTAATTCTTCAAGACATATAAGAAAAATTATTATGTGGTTTTCTCCCACTTTGGGTTTCCACGTAAAACACTGGTGTACTATGTATGTGTGTGATTGTTCATTTCTTATTGCTCATTATTGGATAATAATTCTACATTGATATAACATTTGGATTATTTGGTTAAAAATGATTATAATTGTGTTATTACTAATTTAACCCCCCTCTCAGTAATCCAATAAATGGTATCAAAGCAGGTTCCTTTAGAAATTAGTTTAACCACTGAAAGGTAGATCATGGAGAGTACCAACTTGTATACAAATTTAATACCATTGTTTGATGGACAAAAGTATGTTTTTTGGAGCATAAGGATGAAGACATATATACAAGAAGAGGGATTTCAAGCTTGGCAATCGATTTTAGATGGATACACATCACCAACAGTTCCACCAACAAATAACAAAGTAGTGAAACTCAGTTAGAATAATTCCAAAGCCACAAATGCACTTTTAAATGGTCTCAGTGATAGGGTATTCACCAAAGTTTCACATTGTAAATCCGCTAAAGAGATTTGGGACAAGATTCGAAATATTTATGAATGAGATACAAAATTCAAAGCAACAAAGCTTTAAACTTACAGAGGTCACTTAAAACAACTAAAAATGAAGGAAGATGAGAATATTGCAGCCTATTTCTTACGAGTCGATGAAACAATGAATGCAATCATAGGATTGGGAGAAGAAATCAAAGAATCTGTAATTGTTCAAAAGGTATTAAGATCTATTCCTATGAGATTTAACCCTAAGATATCAGCACTAGAAGAAATATCTGATATAAACTCAATAAGCATGGACTAACTGCATGGAATCTTCACAACATATGAAATGAGAACTGAACATGAAAATCCAGATGTAGAAGAAGAAGCCTTCAAAGCATCCAAAAGATCAAATCAAAAGAAAAATCAACAAGAAGAATATAGCAACAACAGTGACGTCTCAAAAGATGATGAAGAAGTGGCCATCTTCGTCAAAAGACTGAACAACGGAACCGAAGGTAGGTATAGAGGTAAGATTCTTTTAATTTTTTTTAATTGTGATGGTATTGCTCATTTTTCTAACAAATGTACTCATAATAAAAAGAGAAATGATGAAGGTTACTCAAAAGGAAAACAAACATATAAAGGAAAAAGAAATACAAAGAAATTTTTCAAGAAACGTTTATGCACCAAAGAAGACATCTCATCATCAGATGAAGATGAAGTCAGTGACAGTGAGACAGGAAGATTTCTATTCATGGCAGTAGAAGACTCTAATAAATAAGACTCGGAAGAGTAATATGAAGAAGAAAAAGAAGAATATGAAGAAATTGAAGAGGCGGAAGTTGACTTTCGAGAAGAATTAATGTGTGTCATAGAAGTTATCAGAAGAGAAAAGAAGAAAAACAAGAAACTACAAGCATAACTAGACAAGAGAGAAGACATTCAAGAACTAGAACAAATGATCACAAAATTGTAGGTTCAAATAGAAGAAGATAAAATAATTGAATAAGCACTCAAAGAATAGCTAGAAGAAAATGACAAGATCATTGGAAACTTGAAAGCATAGATTGTCACATTAAGAAAGGATATTCAAAAGAAAAATATGAAAAATAGCTCAAAAGTTTTGGATGACAATATCAATAGTCAAAATTATCATTTTGACAAGACCAGACTTGGATACAATCAGACAGAAAAGGGATCAAGCTCCAAAACAACAGAGCAAGAAACATATCCAAAAATCTATGCAAAAACAATCAAAGGGGATAGGAAGATATACAAGGAAGATTACAAGGACACTCCTCCACCGAGAAGATTTAGATTTCAGAATCAAGAACCGACAGATAGGCCTCAAGAAGAAGAAGGATTTACAAGAGCACCTCCTTTCAGAATATCATCAACTCCCAGGTATCAAACTATATTCTTTGGTTTTTGTTATGCATGCAATAATTTTGGACATAAAGTTGTGAATTGCAGAGCTAACAACAGGAACAATAACAACTTTGAGAGTCATACACAAAGGGGTTATTCAAGAAGTCCTAATGAAACACAGAGAAGAAGTTACAACAGGTTTGAATCTTTGAGAAATGAAGTGGAGTGTTACAAATGTAACAATTTTGGACACATGGCCAAAGAGTGAAGAATGGAAATCCCTCCTAAAGAACCTCAACAGAATAACAACAATCACAAACAAGAACCACATAAAAGGACATGTATAAGAAATCAAGATGAGTATAGAAATGAAGAATGCACACTCACTCTGCAAGCTAAGTAGAATAAACATGGTTGGTATGTTGACAGTGGGTGTTGAAAACACATGACAGGTGATAGAGACAAGTTTCTTACATTACAAAAGGAAAGAGATGGATCAGTCTCCTTTGAAGATGATGACTCAACCAAAATCATTGGAAAAGGCACAGTCTGAATTGGGAACAAGAATGAAAAGGAAACAAATGTTCTACTAGTAGAAGATATGAAACCTAATATTCTAAGTGTGAGTCAAATGTATGACCAAGGTCATAAATTTACTTTCGATTCACAAAAGTGTGAGATAAGAAAAGAAGGTTCGGGGAAATTGGTTTCTACAGCTGCAAGAACTTCAAGCAACATATATGTGTTAAGTGAAACTGGAAATGAAAAGTGTTGTCTAGGAAAAGAAGATGAAAGTTGGCTATGGAACAAAAGAATGGGTCACATACATTTTTATAAACTTGTCAAAGTCTGCAAAAGCGAAGCAGTCAGAGGAATGTCCCAGATCAAAAAACCAACCAACACTTTATGCAAGCATTGTCAACAAGGAAAGAAAACAAAGACTAGGTTCAAATCAAATGAATATTCAATGACAAGACCACTGGAAATTGTGCATACTGATATAGTTGGACCAACTAAAACAAAGTGCTTAAAAGGTGAGAAATGTTTTATGCTATTAGTTGATGATTATACAAGAATGAGTGTAGTTTGATTTCTCAAGAATAAGTCAGAAGCTTTTGAAAACTTCAAGCTCTACAAGGAAATGGTTGAAAATGAAATGGATTCAAAAATCAAATGCTTGAGATATGATAATGGAGGAGAGTTCACCTCAAAGGAATTTATGGACTACTGCAACAATCATGGAACAAAAAGACAATTCTTCGTTGCTAGGACACCTCAACAAAATGGAGTTGTTGAAAGAAATAACATGATAGTACAGGAAATGGCTCGAACAATGCTAATGGATTCAAAATTGACAAATATATTTTGGACACAGGTAGTGCATACAACAATTCACATTCAAAATAGAGTAATTCTCAGAAACAACAATGACAAAACTCCTTACAAGATATGGAAAGGAACACCAGAAAATGTGAATCACTTCAGAGTTTTTGGAAGCAAATGCTATATCAAAAGAGAAGATGGAAGAATGGGAAAGTGTGACTCTTGTGTGGACAAAGGAGTACTTGTTGGTTACTTAAGTACAAGGAAAGCATACAAGTGTTAAAATCTAAGATTGAACAAAGTTGTGGAAAGCATCAACGTGACAATATAGAAACAGGCAGACCATAATCAAAGGAAGAAGAAAATGAATCAATGAAACAACCATTAGAAGAAGAAGAAGAAGAAGAAAAAAACAAGTAGAAGAGGAAGATGAAGAGAATCCAACAGAAGCAGAAGAGCAAGTTCAGCAAGTGTCTCCAAAGACACCTAGTAGACGAGTACAGAAGAATCATCCTTCAAAACAAATTATTGGAAACAAAGATGCAGGAGTTGAGACTAGAAGAAGAATCCATTCCCGAGAACAAACACACCTAACACTCTCATCTACAATTGAACCAAATTTTTTTGAAGAAGCCAACAAGGAATAATTTTGAAAAAAATCCATGGATGAAGAATTGGATCAAATAGAGAAAAATGACACTTGGAAATTGGTTCCAAGACCAAAGAATAAGAATGTGATTGGCAAAAAGTGGGTCTTCAGGAATAAATTAAATGAATATGGATAGGTTACAAGGAACAAATCTAGATTGGTATGTAAAGGATATGCACAGGTTGAAGGAATCGACTTTGAAGAGACATTTTCCCCAGTTGCCAGAATGGAAGCAATCTGTTTTCTTTTAGCTTATGAATGCTCCAAAAATATTAAAATGTATCAGATGAACGTAAAATCATCTTTTCTGAATGGGAAACTTAAAGAAGAAGTCTACATTGAACAACCATAAGAATTTCAGTTGTCAAAGAACGCAGATTATGTGTGTAAATTAAAGAAGGCTTTGTATGGTCTAAAACAGACTCCTAGAGCATGGTACTCTAGACTGGATAAGTATCTGCAACAGGAAGGGTTCAGAAAAGGAAGTGCAGACAACAACCTCTACATCAAAGTAAGTCAAGGTAATATTTTATTAGTTTAAGTTTATGTTGATGATATTATTTTTGGTAGTGATGATGACAGGTTAAGCCAGAAGTTTGAAAAAGGTATGCAGAATGAATTTGAAATGTTGTTGCTTGGAGAACTATCCTTCTTTCTAGGACTTCAGATACATCAAAGAAACCAATGAATTTTTATTTCTCAAACCAAGTATATCAGAGAAATGCTAAAGAGGTTCAGAATGGAAGATTGAAAACCAGTTATCACTCCCATGCAAACCATTTGCAAGTTGAGCAAAGATGATGATTTGACATCTACAGATCAAAGGAAATACAGGTCAATGATTGGCAACCTACTATATGTGAAAACATCCAGACCAGATGTAATGCAGGCAGTTGGAAAGGTGGCATGATTTCAAGCATTACCAAAGAAATCACATGTTTTAGTAGTGAAGAGGATTTTTAGATATCTCAAAGGAACAAAAGAGTTTGGATTATGGTATCCAAAAGGAAAGGATCTATCACTTATTGCCTACACAGAAGCAGATTGGGCAGGTTGTATTGATGACTGACAAAGCACCAGTAGAGCAGCATTCTACTTGGGTGAATGTTTAGTATCATGGCTAAGAAAGAAACAGTCATCAATATCCTTATCTACAACCGAAGTAGAGTATATTGCAGCAGCATCATGTTGTACACAGGTTCTTTGGATGAAACAAACTCTGAAAGATATACAGGTTGAGTATAATGAGCCTATACCCATCTATTGTGATAATACATGCACCACCAGTATCTCGAAGAACCCGGTGATGCACTCCAAGACGAAGCACATTCCAATCAAGTATCACTTTCTATGGGAGCATGTTGCAGAAAAGAACATCAAAGTTGAGTATGTGGGCACAAAATAACACGTGGAAGACATCTGTGCAAAGCCACTTCCACAGGAAGCCTTTGAATATTTTCGCCAAATACTTGGAGTTATTTCTACTCCAAAATGAATGTTTTTTGAATTCTTATCTTATATGTCTTATATTTACACGAGGAAGCACCATAAGAGGATAGTTCAGTCAGGGGGAGCGACCCAAAATGGAAAGATACATTTTCCATTTGATAAAAAAGGGGGAGAGATTTATCAGATGTAGAGGACAGAGGCATGGTTCCAAGGGAAGCATGAGTGATATGATTTCAATATTTCATCAAAGTGTTTCCATCAATGCCAAAGGGGGATATTGTTGATTAAGGTTGGTTGTCATTGATGTCAACCCTTAAAGAAACCCTAGTAGCATAAAGGTTTGGGTAATGGGCCCAAGTTTGTTTGATGTAAAGATGACTCATTATTGTCTTGTCATGGTTGATAAGAAGTACATATGGATGAACTCCAAAGTGGTCCCCTTATGGTGAAAGGCCTCATGGGAAGACGCTTTATGGTTTGAGTTATCCTAGAAGTATGGTTAGAGAACCTATGCTTAATTTTGGAATAATGAGATGAAGGGCAGTGAATTTGTCAGTGAAACTATCATTGATGCATAGTGCGTGTCACGCCATTTCTGGTGGTATGTGGAACGTCACATAACTCCTCACGGTTAGAGAGTTATGACCATATGAAGTTGGATAACCCTCATGAGTCTTATAGAATCCCCCAAGAGTCAAAGTGTCTTGCAAAAGAAATTAATTTAAATGGAGAAGCCCTAAAATAAAGAAAAGTGTAAGGATACATGAAGATATAAATAAGAGGCAAAGATCACTCATTAAGGATACACTTGTACATATTGTATATATATTTTCTTGTGTAAATCTTATTGTAAATACTTGTGGATACATCTGAAGTGGCAAACATCTAAGGTAGCATGAAGGGTTGACGATGAAATTCTCAGAATTACAACGAATACAAAACCCTATTTTCTGAGGTGTACACGGGATGTCTGTGTATAGGGTGAGTACATGTACATGGGTTTTCTGTGAATACGGTGCGTACATACATGGGTTGGATATGTATAGGGTGCGCACATGTACATGGGTTGCCTGTGAATATGGTGCATACATGTACATGGGTTGTCTGTGAATATGGTGCGTACGTATGCGGGTTGGCTGTGTACAGGGTGAGTACATGTTGGTAAATCCATGGAAACTTGAGAAGATGAAGATGCAAAGGTTCTAGATTCTAAGATCAAGCTCCCAAGAAGGTCTAAAGTGCTCAGATACATTAGATCCATCCATTGGTTCAAAAGGTATGTCTTATTTATATGTATAGTTGGATTTTGATGTATGCATGAGGAATGTCAATGGAGATTTGAGGATTCTCCCTAGAGAGACTAGTGGCTACATGGGATCTTATGCATAAGTCAAATCTACAGAAATACAATTTTGGAATATTTATCATTGATACTTCTTGTTGAGGCACAACTTGTATTTCTTGGCATATGGATAAGAGATTTTATGGTACATGGTTGAGATCTTGTATTTGTTGATGTATTGAGAGGCTAAAAATCAGAAAGGGTTTGATGACTATGATCATCTGAGGGAAAGTATAATTTTTCATGATTTCACACACCTATATGGCACATGACTAGAGAGAGACATATTTGTCTTGAGTGAATGTTATGTATGAGAATGCATACACAGGGTACAGTTACAGTTTAGATAGAGTGACAGGTTACAGATCTATGTGAAAGAAGTTACAGAGGGTCAGAAGTTTTCAAGTGAAAGGAAACCCTAGTTCTAGAAGGCATACACAAGATGCATAATAGTTAGGGCGCGTACATACACAGGCTGCATAACAAATAGGGTGTGTACATATGCGGGCTGCAGTGCTACAGGGTGCGTACATGTTGTATTTTTGTAGATACATGTTCAGTTCAGGTACAGATTGATTACAGTGAATTTGTACAGATTGGATACAGGCTAGTGGTACAAGTTGATACAGTTGTACAACAATATATCTCATAGTGACAGGTTGACAGTGGTTCCATAATTCTACTTCTACTTCAGGGAAGTTGGACGGGGTAAGGAAATGTGGTTCTAGCCACCTTCCAGTTGTATCTGGAGAACATAGAGGGTTGTAGCATCCTTCTGGTTATAGCCAGAGAATTGGGGAGTTGGAGCTTCCCTCCGGTTGTAGCCTGATAATCTAGGGGGTTGGATCCTCCTTCCAGTTGCAGCTGGAAAACAAAGGATGTTGGTGCTTCCAATGAATGTAATTCTTTAAGACATATAAGAAAAAACATTTTGTGGTTTTCTCCTGCTTTAGGTTTCCACGTAAAACACGGGTGTACTGTGTATGTGTGTGATTGTTCATTTCTTATTTCTCATTATTGGATAATAATTCTACATTGATATAAAACTTGGATTATTTGGTTAAAAATGATTATAATTGCACTATTACTGATACACCCCCCCTCTCAGTAATCCAACAAAGCCCTGGAAAGAGCAAGTAATAGATCTTGTTCTCTGAACAACCAGACCCATGGTGTGACTGCCTACCATCCTTACATATAAGGAGTAACTGATAGAATTGAAAAATTCATGAACAAGAAAGAGATCATGACCTCTTTCAAACCAATAGAAACCATCAAACAAAAAACGATATCAGTTAAAGGAAAGCTTGACCATCAAAAAGGTAAAAGAGTATACAAAGTAGAGTGTTCATGTGGAAAATTCTACATTGGAGAAACTGATTGCTCCTTCCATATTAGGATTAAAGAGCATGGATCATACATCAAGAATGAACGTACTCGCACATCAACATTAGCTGAGCACTCTCTCACATCAAAACACCACATGCGCTTAGAAGACACTAAAATTATAGCAAAGGAAGATCACCTCTTTAAACGTCGAATTAGGGAAGCAATTGAAATCATCAAGCATCCTAGCAACCCAAATGGAGACAACGGTCTTGAAATCAGTGAGAATTGGATCCCTTTAATCCATGATAGAAGGATTAGGTAAGAAGATTTAGTTTTTTTTAGGGGAGGCAGGTATGTGGGGGGGGGGGGTATTGTATGGACCTAGTGGACACAACATTTTTTATTACTATTGGAATTTAGGAATAGCCACCAACAACATAACATAATCTTACGCTTTGTTCTAGGGCATTCAATTGGTCAAGCAATGACAAATTCTTTGTTTCAATATAATCGGGGATTCCAAGAACTTGATCATATTTTTGGTTTTTGACTCCTGACTAAAGGATATTCATCTAAATAAACTTTTGGATCATATTTGTTTTTCACTTCGAAACCTCCAAGTGAAATTCTTCCATGTGGTCTGACAATATAATAGTGCATTCGACAAAATGGCCAATTTGGCCATTGGAAAGCCCCCGGGTCTCTTGAGGATTGAAGCAATGGAGATTTCGTTAGATTTTTAGCTCGAGAGGTGTTATCACATATAGTTTCCAAGGGGTCGCAGGACGACCAAGTCTGTGGTCTGCATAGAAGCGTCCAAACACAACATTCAAAAGTAGCTCATTTCGGGCTTAAAATACGATCAATGGTTGGGTAACTTTTTTCAGCGATGGAGATTCCAGGAGCATTTAAGATCAGCAGCTCTCCGACATTCGAGATTTCAAAGTAGTGAAAGGATTAACGACTAGTCTGAGGAGCCGAAGTCCCGAAGTAAATCTCAGTCATTGAAGGCTGAGAACACGTGGAGGTAAATCCCTCACTTCGGAAGATTGTGAGGGTTGTGCATTGAAAAGTCCTGAAGAGACGAAGCCCTAACTCCCAAAATAATTTAGGACCGTTGATCTCAGACCAGCAACAGTCTTTGATCTTGGAAAAAGTATCACCAGAAGGCCCGAAGCCTGAAGTCCTGAAGTAAATCTCGATCGTCTAGATCAAGAGGCCACGCGTCACTAGATCTCTCACTTTGGAATTCGACACTTAGGAGGATTGAAAAAAGCTATACATTGGAAAGGCCTAAATCTCGAACTCTCGAAGTAATTGTGAGTCATCGATATCCACAGCATGAAGCAGGGTCCATCCAAGTGTGGTGCATGGCAAAAAAAGTGGGGCTTTCCTAGATCGTAGATCGCGACCTAATAAACGGATCACATGTATTCGACATGTCAAAATTGCATGAGGATTAGTGGCTAGGTAGAAGCCTCAGAGTTGCAGATCAAATGGCATGTGTCCTTCTCCATCGGATGATAAATGTTTTCTTCAGGACTCTGGGCTTTGGGAGTTTCATCATCTCCACTCCCGATTTCATACCGAGTGTTTTTTTCCTGAAGTACATTGATCGCTTCCGCATGTCCATCCAAATCGACGGTCGTCGTTCACTTCCAAGTTCCATCTCTACATGCATACCACCCCCGAGTTCTAAAGTTCCAAAGTACGTGGTAGTCATCAATTCAGATATGTGGCGCTCTCGTTAGTCATGACACCTGACATCCATTTGGCAATGACACATGGCACCCTGTCCAAGCACTTTTTGGCATATCATCCACTTGTTTCCAAGTGACACGTGTCACCTCTCTTTTCATAACACGTCAACATACTGACGTCAGACCACGACGTTAGATCATCCTTCGGGAAGTCTTGTTCAACGCCAAATTAGCGCCATCTCCAAGCACGGTTAGAATGACCCTAAAGTTGGTAGGTGGATAAACTCTAGCGATGGTGCTAAAATTAGCAGGTGCACCCAGATCGTAGATCATGATTGGATCAATGGCCATGTTTCATTGTGGGGACGCAACATGCTCAAACAATAAAATTCCTTAGTGGTCCTGCAATTGAAAACATGGTTTAACAAAAAATATACATGGAGGAAGGTAGTGCATTGCGGGCTCAAAAGCGGTGTGAATCCAAACCGCCTTTGACAACCCTGCAATCACATGCTCATATAGCATCAACTCTGAAAGCAGCATGTGGTATCCCCCTAGGAATTAAGCCTCATCTTGGTGCCGATGAAGGATTAGTTAATGAGAAAGGAGTGGTGGTTGAAACTTCGACTCACTCCATAAAAAGAAGGCGTGGAGGATGTGGTTGTGGAGACAGATCCGTCAGCCCGAGGTACCACGGTGGACAAGTTTTCCTACAGGCCCATGCTGAGATGAATTTGCATCTGACAGGAGGATACACACACAGTTTGAAAGAAGAAGGCATAGACGAAAGGCTTCGAATGGAATGGATAGATCACACCCTGGTAATTGTGGACTGATCTAAGTATAAATAGAGGAGTTCAATATTTTGTTAGGGTCGTCAACTGGTTGAGCAGAGATCCCTATTTTGTAATATTTTGATGCCTGAGTTGTTCTCTGGTTATGTACCAAACTTGAGACTTTCGCATTAATAGAAGTCATCTTCTCTCATCTATTTGTAAAAACTGTGCTAAAACACTCGGGCATGGAGGATCCAGTCGAGGGTTGTAGTTATAATGTAATGTAGGTTTGATTACAGTATTGTTGTGACCAGTTTTAGTCATCTTCCTTGTTATCCTATTCCCCCTTACACTGAAAGGCTCAGGCATGGAGGATCCAGTCGAGTTGTTGTAGTTGCATGATAATGTAGGTTTGATTATTATGTTGTTGTGACATATTTCAGTGTCTGAAACTTGAGTTCAAGAGTGCTCTTGAGGTTGATTTTTTTTTCACCAAGTTGCTTGAAAGTTGGATGCCCATAGCAATCTCGTTCACCTCTCTCACTAAGTCTTCTTTATGCTCACAATTAAACTCAAATCACTAAATGAATTTAATTAGTCCCTCACTTGAAACTTCCATGTGCATTGCTTAACCAGTTTCTGTGTTAAAATCATTCTTGTACTGAGTTTTTTTCCATTTGACCACCACTAAAAAAACTAACATCCACCAAATATTATGATGGGTATCGAGATTACCCTCTTGCAGTCTGAGGGTGACTCTCAGTGCTAACATTAATGGCGCCATTGTCAGGGATGGAAGTGAAAATATCTTCCCTGGGAGAACGACAATGATCAGATATGATCTTTGATGGTGAACAAAGACCAGGCACATTCAAACTACATATCATTTACCTGACGAGTCCATGATTAAAGAATCCATTGGAGACTCCACAGTCTTAAGAAGTCATATTTTCAGATGGAAGCCATTTTAGCTCGAAGGTTTTCTCCTTTTAATTTCTCTTATGTTCCTGATTTTCCAAATGTTTTTGCTACTATGGATGAGTGGGGTGATTTTTTTCCCAGATTTAGAGAACATAGAGATGACCACCCTCCGGAGCATTTTCTTGAGTTTCATGAACTCATGCATCAGTGGGGAATACATCATGAGGATGTATTAATGAACATTTTCATGTACTCATTAGAGGGATATGCTCGTGAGTGGTATCGATCCTTTCCCCCTACTAACATCTCCTCCCTGGAACAATTTCATCCAGCTTTCAATATTCATTATCAAAAAGTTTATTCCTCTAAGTTAATTCATCATAGTTGTTGTGAGGAGTATAAAGATGGTGTTTAGGATATATTTGATTCTTATGAAGGTTGTGAGGATGAAGGAGATGCCTTGGATGATGAATCAACTCTTTCTCTTCCCTGTTCATCTGCATCAGAGGAAATTTGTGTTTTCTCTCTCAGTAAGGAAAGTGAAAAAATTGAGTTTGTTCTGGAAGTTGATATTCTTTATATCCCTGTCTCTAAAAATCCTAGATATGAGAAACCTTGTTTTGACTCATATGATGATGATGAGATATTGCTTCCTGGATTGGATCCTAAAAGGCATCTTGTGTTTAGTAGTGAAGAACAGTTTTCTCTTGTTGGACATAAGTTACCTCTTGGAATGTCATTTGAGGCTCCTCCTTTATTTGATCATTATGGAGATAGTGATGAAGATGTCAAGGTGTTTTTTGAAGAGAAAGGAATTATCATCCAGCCTTCTAATGAAAGTGAAATATTTTACCAAGAGCAACTTGTTAAAGAAAAAGAGCCATCCATTGTTATACACGAGGCGATTTCTTGTCATCAGCTAGCAGATGTGATCGGAGAAAACCAAGGAGAAGTGGATCAGCAACCTACATCAACCTTTCACTCACCTGTGCTTGCCACTGACATTCAGCCAGATATGAGCAGATGTAATATAGAGCAGGCTTTTTGTTACCAACCCAGTAAGTTTTGTCACCTATTTTATGACCCTATAGGGGAGTACATGGAGTTGAATGTTTTCCATGTATTGAAGCCTCCAAACTTTATCTTACCTTCAGCACTAGGAGGAGATATGAAGAATGTAATCAGTTTGTTGTCATAGTTTCATTATCCTTTGCTGATCAGTGATAGATTAAATAATTTTTCAATTAGGAAGTTGTTTGAATGGCTCTGGTGGAAGTTTGTTTTCACCTAGCGCAATAGTAAAAAGTCAACTAGTCTAGGGTTGTACATAAATAAGATCCTTCTAGAGCATGTATGTTTTATTTATTTTCAATTAGATAGTGTACATATCGRCATGTGGTTCTTAGTAGGATGTTTTTGAGCTCGACTCCACAACCCAATAGCTAAGGCACTGGAACTTCGTGTTTTCGGTAGCTCACAGGGAGCATGCCATCCCCTGTGGAGCCAGATGTTATCACATATAGTTGTCAAGRGGTCGTAGGACRRCCAAGTCTATGGTATGCACAGAAGCGTCCAAACGCAAAATTCAAAATCAACTCATTTCAGACTTAAAATAAGAGAAGTGGTCGGGTAAATATTTCAGCAACGGAGATCCCAGGAGCATTTCAGATCAGCGACTCTCAGGCATTCGGGATTTCAAAGTAGTGCAAAGATTAATGGCTAGTCTGAGCAGCCGAAGTCCCAAACTAAATATAAGCCATTGAAGGCTAAGAACACATGGAGGAATATCCCTCACTTCGGAAGATTTACCTTGAAATATTGTGAGGGTTGTGCGTTGAAAAGTCCTGAAGATCCGACGCTCGAATTCCCGAAATAATTGAGGACCGTTGATCTTAAACCAGCAAGGGTCGTTGATCTTGGCAACAATATCACCAGAAGGACCAAAGACCAAACTCCCAAAGTAAATCTCGACTGTCTAGATCAAGAGTCCATGCGTCACCAGATCTCTCACTTCAGAATTCGGCACTTCGGAGGATTGAAAAGAGTTATACATTGGAAAGGCCTGAAGCCTGAACTCCCGAAGTAATTGTGAGTCATCGATCTCCGCAGTAGGAATAAGGTTCCATCCAAGTATGGTGCATGTGATCCAGTTGGATATCGGTGGCCACCCATATTTTCCAACTAGCTCAAAACAGTTTTCTGGTGATTTTGGCAATTTACTATTTTTAGTAGTTTTAACTTCCGAGGCCATTTTGAGGGCCTAAATGGAGGTTTTTCAAGATAGATATTCTCAATGATATATAAAACCATTATCGAGCCCTCAAAATGAATCTCCTCGATGATACCTTTCCAATGGGCTATCATATACCTAAAACAGAGATCGTATGCAAAAGTTGCAACCCCGGTAAGTTGATGTACTAACTTACCCAGACGGGGCCCACATGCCTTTTGGTGCTTCATCTCCTAGGGTTAGGTTTTTGGATGTCTAGGTTTTTTGGCATTCCTTTTTATTGTAAAAATGCCTTCATAGCCTCATTTTAATCATCTTCTTGCGAATGAGCACAATCGTCACATCTCTTCTTAGAGATAAGCCGCCACCATTCCAGCAAGCTTGTTTCCGCTACATTTTACAGTTTCAGCTTATTTCCTTATTGAATAGAAAACCAATTTTACTGTATCTCTTCTATTTTGTGTTAAGCACTTGTTAATAATTTGTATTCATTTCATTCTTCTCATAAAATCTATATCAGTGGTATCAGAGTGGTCTTCTCCTTGTCGTCTTAATGCATGTCCCCAACGAGGTTAGAGTACAAAGAGTTGGGTCTCAAGCCTGTTTCTCTTGAGGAAAAAATCTCTCACATGCCCAAGAGACCTCTCATGGCAGGAGAAAATAAATATGACCGAGATAGGAGATCCTTTGAAACTATTGATTGAGGAAGCCCTCATGCAACAAAGGAACGAGATGATGGATATTTTCGCGCAAATCCTTCGACAACTACCAACAGGCGACGCATCTTATTCGAGTGAAGGCGCCACCCCCTTCAAGGTACAAATAAAATTCGATATTCCTATATTTGAAGGTCAAATAGACGCAGATGCAGTAGACAAGTGGTTGAATCTACTAGAAGGGTATTTTTGTGTCCATAACTTTTCGAATAGAGAAAATATTACTTTTGCGCTCCTCAAAGTTGTTCCCCGTGTCAAATATTGGTGAGAAAATTTCTATGAGCAAAAGGAAACAGAGGAACCCTCATTATTTATAGTCAAGGCCACCTGGGAATCCTTCAGGGATGGTATTAAGGAACAATACTACCCTATCAGAAGTTATGACGACTTGTATACCAAATGGACCACACTGCAGCAAAGAAAGAGACCAAGCAGTGCCAGATTTCACAGATATATTTCATACCTTGTGCACCAAGATGGGTATCAAAGATTTAGAGCAACATATGTTGCTCAAGTATCACGGTGCTATGCATAGATACGTCCAAACCGAAATGGAATTTCTGGACATCTCATCCTTGGGCGCGGGCTACCGATATGCCGTCAAAATCGAGCAGAAGCTCAAACAAAAGACGCGACAATTTGGGCCTCGAAACCCCTCACAAAAAAAGCCAAGAAAGGACAACTCCAACCCACAGAACAAAGGACAAAGAAAATATGGACAGTATCGAGACAACTGGTCCAAGCCATAAGCAAAGGACACTAGAAAGACAAAGAAATATACTATGAAGTGGTGCGACTTCCATAAGAGCCCTTGGCATAACACTTCTAATTGCAGCTCAAAGCAGTCGTTGGTGGCCAAAGTTAAAGCCTATGAATCAGATGCGGGTTCAGAATCTGAGACAGAACTAGAAAGGGGAAGACGGATCATTGACGTGGAACCTAATGCCACCGTTTCTACCACCAAGCTCCATCCTGGTGAGCCAGATGAGCCAGATGAAGGAGAACGCCTCTTCCATTCATAGATGTGGGTAAAAGGAACCCTGCTGCACTTCATCATTGATATAGATAGCCAGAAGAACCTCATCTCATCATAGGTCATCAAGCCCTGTCGACAACACTGCACCCACAACCCTACACCATTGGATGGCTCCACCAAGGAAGTGATCTCGGCGTCAGCCAATAGTTTCAACTATCGTACGGAATCAAGCCCTTCAAAGATGAGGTATTGTGTGATGTTTCTCCTCTCAAAGTTTCTGATGTTCTTTTGGGCCAACCTTATTTATGGAAATGTCATGTTGTATATGAGTCTAGGCCTCGTAGTGTTATTATTACTTTTAACAGGAAATTGTACAGGATACATGAGGCAATCCCACCTAGTTCTATTTCCTTGATCTCTACTAAGAAATGTAGGAAGGTCATCTCTCAAATGAGGAATTTTTTCTTCTTCATGATTCTCTCTCAGAATAAACGAAATATCACAGCCACATCCAGAGTCTCTACGACCGACCTCTCCACATAGCATAAACAAGTAGATAAGGTCGTGGAAGAATACTCAGATATATTATCCTCACATACTGAGGTACCTCTACACTGCCAGGTCAAGAACCCCATCGATCTGACCCCTGGTGCATCACTACCCAATGGGCCAGTCTATCGTTTCTCTTTGTTAGAGAATGAGGATATCAAGTGACATATCGAAGAATTGCTCCACAAGGGGCACATCAGTCCCATCTCATCACCTTGAGGGAGCCCAATCGTACTGGTATAGAAGAAAGATGGAACCTAGCAACTTTGCATTGATTAGTGGGCTCTGAATAAAATCGCAGT
Organism: Picea engelmannii; assembly: GCA_009831015.1. NCBI lineage: Eukaryota > Viridiplantae > Streptophyta > Pinopsida > Pinales > Pinaceae > Picea > Picea engelmannii. The sequence continues at coordinate 352,606 of ML789329.1, forward strand.
CAAAAACTGGTACCCAATTCCCTGAATCAAAGACCTCCTTGATCAACTCATGGGGACCAGATACTTCAATAATATTGATCTGAAGTCTGGCTAAAACGAGGTCTCGATAGAACAAACAAATGTATGGAAAATTGCCTTCAAGTCAAAGGAAGGCATTTTTGAATGGTTGGTCATGCCCTTTGGTTTGAAAAATGCTCCAACCACTTTCATGAGGATGATGGATGATATCCTGTGACCATTCACCAATACTTTTGTAGTGGTGTATCTGGATGACATTCTTATTTACAACAAGACTTGGGCCAAACACTTGCAGCATATTTAGCAAGTTATGCACACCCTGTGGCAACACAAGCTATATTCCAACTTGGAAAAATTCTCCTTCGGCATGGACAAGGTCCATTACCTAGGATACATAATTGATCAGCATGGCGTACATGTGGATCCAACAAATATCCGAGTCATCTATGACTGGCCAACCCAAACCACACTCATTGAGCTTCAAAGCTTCTTGGGCCTTCCCAATTTCTACTGCAGGTCCGTGTTGGGATTCTCCCATATTGCATGGTCCCTCAATCAAATAACCAAAGGTGGTGTTAAGGAGAAATTTGCGTGGGGTCGGTCCCAACAACAAGCGTTTGATGATTTGAAGAAGTGCTTATGCTCAACCCCAGTACTTTCACTACCAGACCTGCAACAACCCCTTGAGATCGAGACAAATGCTTCAGACTATGCAGTGGGCATCGTTCTCACTCAGCGCGTCCAACCCGTGGACTATCATAATGAGACACTATCAGATGTTGTTTGTAAATACCCTACTTACAACAAATAAATGTACTCCATTATACAAGCCTTCTGCCAGTGGAGACATTACATTCTTGGGAATGAGACAGTCAACCACACTGATCATAATCCACTGCAGTTCATGAAGACCCAAGGAAAATTGAAGAATGATCACCATCAAAAGTGGTCCAGATACTTGCAGCAATTCCACCTCAACATCAAGTATAAAATAGGAAACACCAATCACGTCGTTGATTGCCTCAAAAGACTGCCAGTCGCGACACTCGCCATAGTACTAGACTCCTATGGCCATGAGACCTCTAGATGGCCCCAACTCTATGAGACAGACCCGGACTTCGCCACCACCTACCAAATGTTGGGTGTAAATGCAGTTGTCGATAATTTCCATCTTCATGATGGGTTGTTGTGTCATCTAGGCCATATATGTGTTCCATCAAGCGAGTGAGTGAAGCTGAACTAGGAAGCCCACTATAGTTGGGTGGCAGGACACTTCGGCGTTGAAAAGACAGTGGCGATGCTACAGAAACAATTATACTGGCCAAAACTTCGACATGAGGTCAGTAAGTATATCAGGTCTTTCACTGCCTATGCTATTTCCAAACCGACCACTAAGAAACCGGGCCTGTACACCCCTCTTCCTACTCCTGACAGGACAGGGGAATCCATCTCAATGGACTACATGTTGGGCCTCCTGTCCACCAAGCAAGGAAATGACTATGTTTTGTGGTTGTTGATTGCTTTTATAAGATGGTGATTATGGTTGCTTGGGAGAAGAAAATCACAGTAGAGGCCACTGCCAAGCTCTTATTTGAACGAGTATGGGTACATTTTGGAATCCCACAAACCATTGTCTCAGATTAGGACATTCGATTTCTCAACACATTATGGTCGAGCCTTTGGTCATTGTTGGACACCAAGCTCACCAAATCCACGACCTTCCACCCCCAGACAGATGGCCAAACTAAGGTCGTAAATCGAATGATTGTGCATATCCTTCGCATGTATAATTCAAAGCACCATTGCACATGGGATGAGATCCTTCCCTATGTCCAACATAGCTACAACCGAGCCCTGCATAGCTCAACCAGCCACAACCCCTTTCAGGTGAGGTTGGGATTCCAACAATTGGGTCCCATAGATGTTGCACTTCCCCTTGCAGTCACCTCGACCGAATCATCTCCTACTCCAACTGAAGCTAACAAATCCACCCGATTCATTGAGAGGATCCAGCACATCCGCCAACAGGTTCAAGATATCCTACAGAAGTCCAATGACAAGTATAAGCAGTGCCATGATCAACATCAGGTGCCACATAATTTTCAGGTGGGTGACAAAGTTTGGTTGCACTTGCAGAAAGAACGCCTTACAGGACCCGATCAGAAGCTTCACTCACTTTGTTATGGGTTGTACACCATCACCAAGGTTGTGGGGGATAATTCTTTTGATCTCAACATTCCTCCTTTCCTTGTCCTACACCCATTGTTCAACATGGATCTTCTTCACCCTTATTTCCCACCATTATTGGACACCTCAGATGTAGAAGAACAACTGACACCAACAGAGCTCAACCCTGACTGCATACAACGGGAATCCAGAGATCATAATGTGGTAACATAGATCAAGGGCACCTGATAGGAAAGGAACCCGCTTTATTGAGTCGTCAAAGCAGGGCATCTTCTGCACCAAGGCAAGTGGCTCACCCGGGGCTAAATTCAGCAGAAATTTCCTCATCTGATGGAGGAACTCAACGCAATGGAGACCATTTCCTCCTGAGGAGGGAGAATTGATCTAGGTGGATATCAGTGGCTACCCACCTTTTCCAACTGGCTCAAAATAGTTTTTTGGCAATTTTGGAAATTTACTATTTTTAGCAGTTTTAACTTCCGGGGCCATTTTGAGGGCCTAAATGAAGATTTTTCAGAATCGAGCTTCTCATTGCTATCCTAAGGCATGATTGAGACCCCAAAATAAATCTCCTCAATTATAACTTTCCAACGGGCTATCGTATGCCTAAAATGAATATCGTATGAAAAAGTTACGACCCCGGGAAGTTGATGTACTAACTTACCTAGACATGGCCCACATGACTTTTGGCGCCTCATCTCCTAGGGTTAGGTTTTTGGATGTCTAGGGTTTTTGGAATTCCTGTTTATTGTAAAAATTCCTTTAGATCCTCATTGTAATCATCTTCTTGTGAATGAGCACAGTCATCACATCTCTTCTCAGAGATAAGCCGCCACCATTCCAGCAAGCTTGTTTTCGCTGCATTTTACAGTTTCAACTTATTTACTTATTGAATAGAAAACCAGTTTTACTGTATCTCTGTTATTTTTTGTTAAGATCTTGTTAATAATATGTATTCATTTCTTTCTTCTCATAAAATATGGATCAGCGTGGCAACAAAAGTGGGGCTTTCCCAGATCGTAGATCGTGACCTGATCAACGACTCGCATGTATTCGGCATGTCAAAATTGCGCGAGGATTAGTGGCTAGGAAGAAGCCTCAGAGTTGAAGATCAAACACCATGCGTCCTTATCCATCAGATGATAATTTTTTTCTTTAGGACTCCGGGCTTTGGGAGTTTCATCATCTCCACTCCCGATTTCATCCCTAGTGTTTTTTTCCCAAAGTCTGTTGATCGCTTTCGCGTGTCCATCCAAATCGATGGTCGTTGTTCACTTCAGAGTTCCATCTCTACATGCATACCACCCCCGAGCTCTGAAGTGCCAAAGTACGTGGCAGACATCATTTCAGATATGTGGTGCTCTCGTTAGTCATGACACCTTGCATCCATCAGGCAATGACACGTGGCACCCAGTCCACGCATTTTTGGGCATATCATCTGCTTGTTTCCAAGTGACACGTTTCACCTCTATTTTCATAATATGTCATCCTAGCGACATTAGATCATCCTCCAGGAATTCTTCTTGTTCAGCGCCAAAGTAGCACCATCTCCAAGCACGGCTAGAATGACCCTAAAGTTGGTAGGTGGATAAACTTTAGCGATGGCGCTATAATTAGCAGGCGCACCCAGATCACAGATTACGATCATATCAACGGCCACGTTTCATTACGGGGACGCAACATGCTTGAATGAAAAAATTATTGAGTGGTCCCACAATTGAAACCATGGTTTAGTGAAAGAGATATGTGGTGGAAGGTAGTGGATTGTGGGCTCAAAAGTGGTGTGAATCCAAACCACCTTTGAAGGCCCCACAATCACATGCTCATATAGCATCAAATCCAAAATCAACGTGTGGCATCCCCCCAGGCATTAAGCCTCATCCCGGTCCCAATGAAGGATCAATTAGTGAGAAAGGAGTGGTGGTTGAAACTTTGACTCACTCCATAAATACAAGGTGTGGAGGGTCTGGTCGTGGAGACAGAGTTGTCAACCCAAGATACCACGGTGGACGAGTTTTCCTACAGGCCCATGCTGAACTAAATTTGCATCTGACAGGAGGATACACGCACGGTCTGACAAAAGAAGGCGCAAACGAAAGGATTTGAATGGAATGGCCAGATCACACCTGTGGTAGATGTGGACTGATCTGAGTATAAATAAAGGAGTTCAATATTTTGTTCCATTCATCAACTGGTTGAGCAAATATCCCTATTTTGTAATATTTTGATGCTTGAGATGTTCTCTGGGTATGTATATAACTTGAGACTTTTGCATTAATAGAAGTCATCTTCTCTCATCTCTTTGTAAAAAACTATGCAAAAACACTGGCATGGACGATCTAGTCGAGGGTTGTAGTTTTATTGTAATGTAGGTTTTATTACAGTATTGTTGTGACCAGTTTTAGTCAGCTTCCTTTTTATCCTATTCCCCCTTACGTTTAAAGGCTTGGGCATGGAGGATCCAGTCGAGTTGTTGTAGTTGCATGATAATGTAGGTTTGATTATTATGTTGTTGTGACATATTTCAGTGTTTGAAACTTGAGTTCAAGAGTTCTCTTGAGCCTGTGTTTTTCTTCACCAAGTTGTTTGAAAGTCATATGCCCATAGAAATCTTGTTCACCTTTCTCACTAAGTCTTCCTTCTGCTCACACTTAAACTCAAATCACTGACTAAAGTTAATGAGGTCATCACCTCCTTGTGCGTTGCTTGTCCAATTTTTGTGTTAAAATCATTCTTGTATTGAGTTTTTTCCATTTGACCGCCACTCACAAAACCAAAATCCACAAAACATTATGATGGGTACCAGGTTGACCCTCTTATAGTCTGAGGGTGACTCTTAGTGATAATAGGAGTTACTCTACATGTTTTGTCTTGTATGCGGATGTAACCTTATGTTTACACTACTAGGTACTTAACTTTGTAATGGGTTTTTATAAGGTTGTAAAGTGGTTCTTTTATTAAGGTGACTTTTTAATAAAGTGTACCTTCTAATTTTAAATTGACTTTATTTCATAAAGTGCACTTATGTAATAAAGTGAAATTATTTTAATATTTTAAGAAATTCACTTTGAAGGGAATGAATCATGACCCTTGATCCTGAAAAAGGCAATATTAGATCTTGACCTTTGGATTTAGGGTTGGGGAAGGTGAAAAGACACTTGGAAGGTAAAAGGTCATTTTTCAGATTTATAAAAAAATGCATTAGGTAGTGTGCAAGACACAAGAGGAGGAGATTGAGAGAGATTTTTCAAGAGAGCTTGAGGGAGGAAAGTGGGTAGCTTAGAGGGCACATTTTTGAAGACAAAGTGGGCACAAATCCCAAGGGGAAATTTTCGTGTGTGTGCTGATATATTTTGTTGTTGTTGGAGGACATACTGTACGGATTTGTATAGTCCTTACAACAAGTAGAGAGGGCATGATTTTTTAGGCAGATTGTTGGCATGAAAATCGAGGTGAGTGTTTTCTTGTTTAAACTAGGTTGTACTGATCAGGCCATACAACATACTGTGGGCACATTTTTCAAGTTGGTTTTTTCTAGGTGGGTCGTACAGCTATACAGATTTGGCATGTTTTTCAAGGCAGAACTTGTGGGGGACAATTTTGGTGCTATGAGGTATTTTCTCTTGGCTGAAAATTGTGAGTTTGTTGCTGATATGTACTTTATTGAAGCTGAATAATAAAATCTCTCTCTATCTCTCTCTCTCTCTCTCATTAGGTTTTCCCACATTGGGGATTTCCTTGGCTTTTACCTAAATTTCTGAGTTTTTCATGGGTGATTGAATGATGTTCATTGTGTTTATTTTCGCTGCATATTTGATTAGCAAAGTGTATTTCTTCTTATGGAAATTTCTGAATGTGGGTTTGAGACATTTCAGAGTTCATGCAAGACAGTTATCCCTAAGTTGCTAGGTGTATGACAGAATTGTTAGCTTGTTGAATTTGTCATTAGAATATACATGGTATCATAGCTTGGGATCTAAATGACAATGAACAATGAGATATTTGGGCAAGTTTGAAAGGGGGAAATTTGTGATTGTTTTCCTTGAGTAGTGACAGGGAATATGGCTACATGCATTAGATTTGAGGATTAGTTGGATGGAATTTCCAACTATTTGCAGTGGAAGGTCTGGATGTCAGATGTTCTCAAGGAGAAGAAGATTTGGAACTATGTTAGTTCTGTTGTTATGGTTCCCGCAACAGATCCTATTGCTTTGGATTTGCATGAGGTTAAGGACACCGAGGCTCAAAGGATTATTTTGGATGGGGTGAAGGATCTCCTTATCCCACACTTGGATGAGAAGAAAACAACCAAGGAGATGTGGGATGCACTTAAGAACTTATTTGAGGCGAAGAATGAGAACTAGAAGATGGCCTAAAAGGATAAGTTGCATGATACCAAGATGGTGGAAGAGGAGAGTGTTTTTCTTATCTTACCTGGGTAGCTCAAGTGAAATATGAGTTGGTTGTTGTTGGAGAGGTCATATCAAATTTAGAGTTGGTGAGGATATCCTTGAAAGGCTTCACCAAGGAATGGAAAGTCTTCGTGAAGTGTTTGGTGGGTCCTGAGCATCTTCCATATTGGAGTAGACTATGGGATGATTTCACTCAAGAGGAGATTCGAGAAGGATCTCTGAGCAATGGACACAAGACAGATGGAGTTGATGAGAATGTTACTCTTACTGCAAAGAGCAAGAAGAAATGAAGTTCCAGGATGGACTTGAGTAAAGTCAGATGTTATTGTTGTAACCAGTTGGGGAACCTTTATTTTCATTTTCCTGAGAGGAAGAAGAAGAAGAAGGAACCAGAGGGGCTTGAGACAATTGCTACAACATCCATGGAAGACTTTTCTTCCAAGTATGATAGGGAATTTTCTTTGGTTACCCTAGTTTCCAATGTCGGTAGCAAAGGATTTGGAAGTGATATCAGATGGATGTGGATAGTGGAGCCTCTTGCCACATGACGGGAATCTGGCGATTAATCCTAAATATCACAGAGACAGGTCCTGACCGACAAGTGGTAAATGAAGGTGGTATGGTGTGAGATGTACGTGGATTTGGAAAGGTTAGATTCTAGCTAGAGTATGGAGGATTCCTGGAGCTTGATGGAGTTCTCTTTATTCCAGGGTTGAGGGTTAATTTTCTCTTAGTCTAAACCTTGGAGGATGTAGGATATTGTACATTGTTCAAGAGGGAACATATCTTTATCTATAGGGAGGGAGTGGACCTGGTGGAACTACAGTTGTTCGGTGATTGGGTGAACTTGTTATATATGTTGCGAGGACAACCTTCAGTGTATGATTCAACGTCGGATAAGGAGCATGAGAAGGCTCTTGAGACTGCGGTGGGCCCAAGGATCCAGTCTTGCATTATGAGAAAAGAAAGTGAGTCTCTTTTGACCACTAGCAAGAGACTCAGCCAGTGTGGACAAACCAATACTTAGGATGGAGTGGATTCTCCAAGGAGCTTAGGGTTCTGGGTAGCTGCCAGGAGAAGATCTTCTAGTTCAAGTTTTGTGCAGGTGTTGAGGATAACTCCAGGTTCAGAGGGAGCCCCTACAGAGCACAGTGTGATGGGACCAAATGATGGAGATGACAACGAGTATATCCCTCGCTAAGAGGGAGTGTTATCTTTTTAGCTTGGGAGGCACTTCACATGTTTTGTCTTGTATGCGGATGTAACCTTATGTTCATTGTTTACACTACTAGGCACTTAACTTTGTAATGGATTTTTATAAAGCTGTAAAGTGGTTTTTTTATTAAAGTGACTTTTTAATAAAGTGTACCTTCTAATTTTAAAGTGACTTTATTTCATAAAGTGCACTTATGTAATAAAGCAAAATTACTTTAATATTTTAAGTGATTCATTTTGGAGGGAATGAATCATGACCCTTGATCTTGAAAAAGGAAATATTAGATCTTGACCTTTGGATTTAGGGTTGGGGATGGTGAAAAGACACTTGGGAGATAAAAGGTCATTTTCAGATTTATAAAAGAATGCATTGGGTAGTGTGCAAGACACAAGAGGAGGAGATTGAGAGATATTTTTCGAGAGACATTGAGAGAGGAAAATGGGAAGCTTCGAGGGAATATTTCCCAAGACAAGTGGGCACAAATACCAAGGGAAAATTTTGGTGTGTTGATATCTTTTGTTGTTGTTGGAGGCCATACTGTACGGTTCCGTACAGTCTGTACAACAAGGAAAGAGGGCATGAGTTTCGAGCCGAATTGTTGGCACAAAAATCGAGGTTGTTTGGAGTGTTTTCTTGCTGCAGCTGGGTTGTACTGATCAAGTCGTTCAATATACTATGGGCACATTTTTCAAGGTGTTGTTTTCTAGGTGGGGCATACAGTTGTATAGATTTGGCACCTTTTTCAAGGCAGAATTTTTGGGGGACAGTTTTGGTGTTGTGAGGTATTTTCTCTTGGCTGGAAATTGTGAGTTTGTTGTTGATATGTACTTTCCTAAAGCTGAATAATAAAATCTCTCTCTCTCTCTCTCTCTCTCTCTCTCTCTCTCTCATTAGGTTTCCCCACATTGGGGTTTTCCCTGAATTTTGCCTAAATTTCTAAGTTTTTCATGGGTGATTGAATGTTGTTCATTGTGTTTATTTCCGTTGCATATTTTCTTAGCAATGTGTATTTCTTCTTATGGAAATTTCTAAATGTGGGTTTGAGACATTTCAGATTTCATGCAAGACATTTATCTCTAGGTTGCTAAGTGTATGACATAATTGTTAGCTTGCTGATTTTGTCTTTAAAATTTATAGATTTTCCTCTCCCCTCTGTGATCATATGGTAGGGTCCTCAAATTTTATGTCTTTCCACGTGGCCCATGAGTGGATGTGTGGGTGCAATACTTGGCTCATATCCATGCTTCTAGTATTGTGGATTTGGATAAGACAGGGTTATGACGAGAAAGGTAGATTTATTAAGACAGAGTGTGAGTGGAGGTCTTGAATGCGTGCGGGGAATCATTGCCAGTACCATCGCAGGGGAGCTACAATAGATTTGGTCATATTTTCACTTGCTCCAGAAATTGGAAATGCACAGACAAGACATTTTAAGCATGTTAATTTGGCAGTGAACGTTAGCAAGAGCATGGTGGTGGAGGTTGGATGTGAGTGAATATGGCAAGTTCATTCATTTCAAGATCCAATTCAAGTAATCATTTCAGCGGGTTAATCTCTCCATGTATTATCATAATGAGGAATAGGGGAGGAAGCATGGTTAAAAACGAAATTGGAGAAGCATGGGTCGTCATTTGGAAGCATCACTTTGTCTCCTTGTCTTTGGTGTTTCCTAGATGTTTCTTGTTGGGTAGGTGTGTTGTCTCGGTGGTAGTCGTGAGGGGCAGGCATTGGCTTACTCATTTCAATATAGCTTTGAATTCTTCCAGTTGCATTATGATGTTTCTTTGGTTGGCTTGGTTACTCGGGATTAGTACTAGACACATTTCGACATCGGTTTTACATTGCAAAGTATTATATTCATCCCCAATAATTATCTTGAGGCTATGAATATTGTTCTAATGTGAAAAATAATGGACCCACGGGATCCTGGGCATTTAATGGATAGCGAAATGGAGGCAAATGATTTTGGAGAATGATAGAGACTATTTATCAGGGTCTATGCTCTTAGTTCGATTATCACTTATGCTCTAGAAACTTTGGTACAACATCGCACTTTAATTGGCCAACTCCAAGATGAAGTGTATGCTTTGAGGAGTCAGAACGAGGATCTCCAGAGGCGATTGGATTAAAGAGAGGAGACCAGAGTTCATTTGTCTTCATCAAGTAGCGCAAGAATTGTATCTAAGACATCAATAGCCCCAATACCAGATCTCAATGAACCTATGGTTAAGGATTGGAAAAAGCAAGGAATGTCAGACCCTCAAAATGAAATGGGTAGTTGATTTAAAAAGCATTTCAAATTATATATATATATATATATATATATATATATATATATATATATATTGCCTCGGTATATGTATAGCTGGTATTTTTTAGTGTCTTCATATTGTCCAAAGTTGTACTAGTGCTAGAATATGGAGCAATATTAAGGGAAAGATAGAATTTTTGGGGGAAATAGGCTTAGTCCAACAAGTTTTGAATAGATATATAACTTTGAATCTGATCTATTGTAACTCAGTGGTCTTGACCAAAATATTTCCTAGTTTGTGTAAAAAAAAAAAAGTTTGTTTTGGTTACCCTTATTTCTTTTCTTTTTCATTTTGTTGTTTTTTTTGTTGATTATCTTCAGTGTTGTGCTTAGTCCTTCCACTCTCTAGCTTTTTCAACATGTATAGAGTCAATTTTAGTATTATTAGTAGGGTTTTTCTTAACCCTTAATAATATCATAGGTAATTATATTAATATTACTATGATAATTTATATTGTTACTTTAGTTTCACTCATATTAAATAGTATTAGTATTAATAAATCCATTACTAATAATATTAAATCCTAAATATTAATACTAAGTTTCACTCATATTAAATAGTATTAGTATTAATAAATCCATTACTAATAATATTAAACCTTAAATATTAATACTAATAGTATATACCCTAATAAGATTATTATTAAATATTTAACTTATACCTTAATAGTTTTATTATTCTACGGTTTATTCCTTACTACTAATACATTTTAAATAAGTTAATAACTACATTATTAAAACTAACATTATTATACCCTAAACATTAATACTTATTTTCTTAATATTATTACTCTCTTTTTTTAATACTAATATTATTAGTGATATATTTTATACCCTAAATAACATTGTTATTAGAATTATTTTTTATTGTTATTAGAATTATTTTTTATTATTACTAATATTGTAATATTGTTGTTGATATAGCTTATACCCTAAAAATAGTATTATTAAATACTTAAAACCAATAATATTAAACCTTTGATATTAATACTAATATTATTAATGATATATAGTTTATTATAGTTTATACCCTAATAATATTATTAAATATTTAACCTACTCTTAATATTATTATTATTTTACTCTTAATATTATTATTATTCTACTCTTACTATTATTATTATTCTAGTGTTTATATCTTATTACTAATTTAAACCTTTGTACATACTAAATAAGAATAACTCTTTTACTAAAACTAAAGTTATTACACCTTAAACTTAATACTAATATTATTAATATTATTAATCTAGGGGTTTTCTTTATTTACTAGTATTAGTACATCTCCAATAGCAATAATAACCCTACTATTAATAAAACTAACATTAAACCCTAAATATTAACATTCACTTTATTATTAATAAAATAATTCCTTAATACTAATTAATTTCAATTTTAACATTATTAATAAATATTATTCTTTAGTATTAAATATAATTATAGGGTTTCCACACAACCTACTCTTATGTTTTCATCCCTCTTTAGTATTTATTGTTACTCATCTTACTCAGACTTTATGTCTTGAAGATGAATCATGATATGGATAGCAAAGGTCGAAAAATGAATGAAAATATTGTGGTTTCTCCAAATATTTATCAAAATAGCTTTTAAGATGTCAAATAAATAAAGTTAATAAACAATTATAGCATAATTTTAGAAATCTTTACAAAAGTAGGTGAAACTATTACAAAGCCAAATATTTTTTACGTTTAACCAAAATTATAATCGCTAACATGACAAAGACTAATTATAGAAATCACAAATCTATATAGCATATTAAAAACATTAACATCCAAATAGTGTTATGGGGTTAGAATTCTAAAATAAAAGGCAAGGCTCTCCTCTGAAGGCAAGGCTCTCCTCTGAAGGCAAAAAAGGTTAAGCATTAACAATTCAATTTAAATGTACAAACTAATTGAAAGTAAAAAATGTTTGACTTGATCCCCTAGATGGGGTGTTAGACATCTAAAAGAGTTTTAATGAGGGTGGTTGGAAGGTGGGAAGCATTTGAGCACCACGTGCAAAGCACCATGCCCGTCACCTTTGGCTCCTTAATGCTCCCCCTCTGGCATTTCGTTCACATTTACTCTGGTATGTACCTCCGGTCGCTGGCGCTGCATGTGGATTATATGGTTTACTTAATGGAGCATATGGACAGACATGATATGTTAATGCATTGTATGTGTGAGATAGACCTTGTGGTTATATGTTGGGTGCTAGCTCCTATGGCTCTCCACGGCTCAGACAAACTTGCTACCTCCCTTCTCGGTCCCAAAAAAACTCAACCTCTGGTTTGGCACTTGCTTCTGACTGTCTGTGCATTGCTATATACATTATTTCCTGTCTTTATCCTTCCTCATTATGTCGCGTATGCACGGGTGCTCGAAACGTGTTCCAACTTGGTATCGAACATACAGTGGAATGGTGCGCAAGAATAACATCGAGCGTCCAAATATGCCCATTCCCCGGGCTTCCTCATCTTCCCTATCAACCTTTGGTCTGCATAGTCCAAGGCCTCTATATTCCCCCTGGGATTTCCCTATGGAATGGTTTGATGACCAGGAAAACTCATTGGGCTTTTCTCCAGGTGCAATTTCAGATATTTTTTCCTCCTCCAGACCCTCTGGCATCCCCTCCAGTCCTAGAGTGGTGATCCCTTCCTTTCCCCAGCATCACAACTAAAACAAATGTGAATATTGGTCTCGCCCTTTAGCTTATGTGGAAATAATGAGAGGTTTGTTGTTTGACATATAACACGATATGGATGACCTGTGGTTTAGGCTTGAGATAGAAAATAGAAGGGGGGAGAATTTGGAGACCCTGCTCACCACTTTGTTGAGACTTGGGTCTGCCCAATTTCAATACTTCGCACTCCAACTCCAACACACGCAACTGGAGATGATGCACCAACAACAAGAGGCATGGATTTGACGTCACATCTACAGGATATGGAACATGAGCCTCATCTGGTCTCGTAACTGTGCTTCAAGTTTCAGGTTTTGTTTTATGTAGTATCTTGTTAGTTTTGATGTGCTCTTGTTTCATATGGGACCTACGTGGCACAAAGTTACATAGAAAAATAAAATTTAAAATTCCTAGGACTTATTTTGATTACAATTATATTCTACGACCGCAACTGAATTGGTTTCCCTCATGGGCAATTCAAACCGGTAACCATTATGTTATGACTATCACAATTGTATTTTTTTGACTTTAGAAGATAATATATAAACAACTAACTTTAAAAAAAAAAGGTTTAACTTAATCAATTTATATATTCTATCACAGACAAGGAAGAATAATAATATACTTAATATTAATAGGAGTGACTTGCCATCTTATCTTAGTTCACCCTTCCTATTAAATAAAAGAATAACGAAATATTTAAGGTACTAAATTTGATAAAGGACCATTAGTTTTTGTTATTTTTTTATTTGTTATTTGTTATTTTTTATTATTATTGAAAGTAGGTATGATGGAGATATAATAGAGTTATGTATTCCTTGGTTAGACTCTCGTAGAATCTTTTTCAACTTTTCGTGATGTCATGGTAAGTATTTAGTTTAGTGGATTTTTTAGGTTATTTTGCATTTGCTATGTTCATATTAAGAGGAAACAAAGTTGTGGAATATATTTTTTATTTTAATTAATGAGAAAAGTGATGGATTATTGAGAAGGGGGGTGAATCAGTAATAGAGAAATTTAATCATTTTTAAATATATAATCCAAGTGTTATAGCAATGTAGCATTATCATCCAATAACTACAGAGTAAATAAGCAATGAACAAATGAACAATCATATGCATACGCATTACACCAGTGTTTTACGTGGAAACCCAAACCGGGAGAAAACCACAGAATGATTTTTCTTATATGTCTTAAAGAATTACATTCATTGGAAGCACCAACTTCCTTTTTTTTTTCTAGCTGCAACTGGAAGGAGGCTCCAACCCCCTTGTTTCTCAGGCTACAACCTGAAGGAAACTCCAACTCCCCTATTCTTTTGATGCAACCAAAAGGAGGCTACAACCCCCTCCGTTATCCGGCTACAACCGGAATGTGGCTACAACCACATGTTCTTGCT